>JAGSMT010000206.1:0-559369 GCA_029286875.1 Lamproptera curius | reverse complement strand
CTTTTTTTTTAAAAATTTTAAAATTTTTAAACATTTGACACGAGCATGTAAATGCGTCAATAAGGTAATGAGTTTTATTTCTAGGCCAAGCTAAAGAAGAGAAAAGTATTCGATGTAATAAATTATCAATTGTATTACAATAATAACAAAAATTTATTACCTATTATAAAACCTTGAAAGTAAGTTAAAGCTTAGATTCACATTGAATGCCCTTTGTTTGGACTCCATATATTTTAGTAAACACTTTTTGTGCTGTGTTATTTTTACATTCACCTTAATTTAAGTAATGTTTGTTTTGTATAGACAAAAGCTAGATAGAATAAATTGCGATTATCTAGATTCACATCCATAATTGCTTCCTCATTTATATAAACAACATATATATTACGCATAACAATATAATCAGCATCTAGATACCCTACTAACGATATGAAATAATCGAAATATCAATCATTTTAATGAATTTATGTTTGACTCAACGTAATAGAATATATATAAGCGATAACTATATTGTCATGATTGATATTTATGATCATATATTAATCACGAAAAAAATAACAAACAAAAATAAATAATTATACATTTAATATATATTTTTTAAAACATAAAGCATTCCATATGAATTAATATACCTGTATTACTGTGACATAATATTAACATACATCATCAATGTAATGGTAAACAAAAAACTTGAGAGTTTTTTGTTTATTAGAGAGACCTTATGAAGTTTTGAATCATCTTTTTGCTTTGCAAATAAATAAAACTGATTGAAGTTTCGCTGCAAGAGAAAATAAATATTTTGACAACAAAGACAAGTTTTAAACTCCAATAAAATTAAGTTATTAAAGTAACTATAATAATCATTCCAAAGTTGATTCCAGCTACGGCAGCCAATTTGTTTTAGAGATCAGACAAGGTAGCCTAGCGATTAACACTAGGCTACCCTGTCTGATTGAAGACAGAGACTGCGACTATATGTGGGTGAGACCTGGTGCGCTCCTTTGTCTTATCTTTTATTTGTTTGTGTTCTTTTGTACCTTTTATTTAATTTTTCAATATATCTTATCGCAAGTTTTACATCTTCCAGGTTTGCGAATTTACCTTCCTTATATCTAACATTTTTTATATTTCTTGTATATAACATTGCGTTATTTCTTATTATCTAATTAAGGTTTAACTGCCTCCGTAGCCTAGTGGTATGAGCGTGTGCTTAAGAAACTGGAGGTCGTGGGTTCGAATCCTGTGGGGTCTCAACAAATTTTCATTGTTGTTTCCTAGTTGGTTAGGGCAATTTGGGCCGACCCAATTGTCTGAAGAGTTAAGAAAAAGTCGGTCCACCCACCAACCCGCATTGGGCCAGCGTGGTGGGATACGGTCCAAACCCCCTAATGGATAGGGGTGTATTAGGGGAGGCCTATGTCTAGCATTGGACTAACACAGGCTGATGATGATGATGAATTAAGGTTTTACAGAGCATCTTACATTCCAATTTCCTTAAATTTCTAATCTGTTATTTTATCATGTGGCTACCTTCTATTTTTATATTTGTAGTCTATTACATAATCATAAAACTATGTTATGTTGCTGCTCTTAATTTCTAAGATTTAACTTGTCTTACTTCTCCTTTTCTTAACACTGTAATTGCTACATATAGCTATTATATGAGTATTATATTTCTTAATACTATGTTAAATACATACTTTAATGCTAAATTTTATGTAGCCTAGACTTTTTTCCTTATTTTTAATTATTATTGCCAACTTTGAGATAGTAATTTTTTCCTTTATTTGTATTTCTAATTCGTTTCTGTATTTTCCATATATTGGGCGTACGATTATTATGTGCAAAGCGGGGTCTCCGCATCGCGTTCGCACGCAGGGCTATCCCTCGACTTGAAGCGGCGCAGGTACTCCGCAAAGCCTCCGTGCCTAGTCGAAAACCTGGACAAACGTCGGATCCAGCTCTATCTTTCTAACCGTGTGTTACGCATCGACGGCATCGGGGAAGAATAAGCTTGGTGGTCGAGGCTGTAGGCTCTGATTTATAGCGCCAGTGCCATTCATCCAGGGACACTTACCAAAAGAATCCTTTATAATAAAACCGGGCACCTTATGTGTCCGGTCGCCTTTTTAAACCAAAGCGCCACCTTGCGAGAAGGTCCACCCTTTGTTACCCTCTGCACCCGCGTGTGCCTTTATCAGTAAAGTTCAAAGCGGGGACCTTGAGTCGCTCCATACAGCGCAGCTTCGTGCAGGATGCTTTAGTGCCACTTCAACGGCCATATGTAGAGCGTGAGTTAAACGTGCAAAGACCGAGACCTTGAAACCGGAGGTCATCAGTACAAATTCTGAACTAGTTGTTTCCAAGTTTTAATCAGGGCAATACGGTATGATTGTCAATTGTCTGTAAAGTAAAATGTTTCCAAGCGTCAGATGGGCATGAAAAAAGTTGTTCCTGCCTTGTCTCCCTCGCCTGGTCATGTCGGTTTTCCGTTCCATTGAGTTAAGGGAATATAATGGAATATGGAGTACATCTGTGTTTGCGCGTACATTTGTGCAATACAATGTCTCCTGAGCAGTTGACTTATCTCTAAACTAGGTCAAGTAAGAGATTATATTAAACTTAGCGTACATAAAACACTTTTTTTAATACTGAACTGAAGACAGATCATTGCTAAGAGTTTTATGAACAGAAAACTGTAATATAACTATTTTTTTTTAATTTTTATGCTGAATTCTTATACGAATCTCTGGTAAATAGTGTCAAATTGCTTCTACGGATTCAACCAGTGCGGAAAGATAATTACTGCATAACCACAACTGTTCATTGAATTAAAGCACAAATATCAGTAGAAACAAAAATTATTTACATAACAGAGAATTGTTTTAAAAAACACTTTTAGACGTTGCCATGTATAACTTTCTACTAGTTAACTTATTATTTCATGCTCAAGATTTTTTCATAAAAAATATGTATAGAAAATATTTCGATGTTATATATTATGGATAATCGAAACGATTGCTTTATTGTATCATATCAAATAAATAATCGTTTATTTTTGTTTTAAAATATTTAAAATATATAAAATAAATTATGTATTTTAAATATTAATTTAAAATAATATTTCAACGTTACATTTTAAAATAAAGGTCTGTGTACTATTAACAGGTCCCGGTTATCATTTTAAAATTCTTTTAACATTGTAATATCTATTATAAATGTAACATATTTACTGAAAGAATAATATGAAACCTTTTCATTGCCTTTTAAATTGGCAAAAAAAAATATTTAGCACTCCTAACTTACTTTTATAAAAAAAATAACAAACGATTACATTACAATTATAACCGTTTCTATACCATTGTTGGAAAGTACGAGCACAATGCTTCTTTGTATGATTTACTTTCGGAATAAAAGCTCATAATAAGACAATTTCATAGAAAATAATGTAACACAACAGTTACTCGTTTATAAATCCGATAATAAGATTATCGCAAGAAATACATATGTACGTTGAACATTACGAGAAATATTTTTTTCAACCTGGATATATAAAAACAGTATTAAACTCTATCTGAAGGTTCAATGTAATATCAGTATCACAAAAAGTTTGTATTAAATTAATGATTAATTAAGTGTTACGACAATTTAAAATAAAAACAAGTATTTCCTTCCTGGCGGAAACATTACTCAGTAACACAAACGAAGATCAATTTAACATGAGAAAAAACCAGTTTACGAAGGGAATTGTGTAGTTTTCTAGGAATCGCATTTGCATAACAATTTGCTCAGCCACTGAAGGCTTTCAGAAGTTAACATTGTAGAGTCCAGTGGTAAATTGTATGTGTTTTAATATTTAATGCAAAGGCGTTAGACATATATGTTTCTATTTTATAATGTAGGCATATTATAGCGCAAATCATAAAATAGGCATAAAATGTCATAAAAATTATTCACATATTTTTGAAGGATAAAAGACACGTCAGGGAAAAACTGCATATTTATTTTACATTCTATCCGTAAAACTGGTTTAGAAAATGGGTAATTTTATTTAAGTAGAGTAAGAATTGTCTTTAGTAATATTTGATATACATATTCCATCATTGTTGAATAGCAACGAGGTGATAGAAATATGGGCTTACTGCGAGGGACTACGGGTTATACGGGCTTCATATACAATATACGTATCATATAGTAGTCATCATCATCGTATCATGAAAAAATAGTGTAAATACCACATATATTGTTATTTCTCTTAATGAACGCAAAAAATAAGAATAGGTTACTTCTTTACGATTACACTAAAACAAATTTGAAACGTTATTGGAGATCCGTCGTCGTTGAGATCTGGTATGTCCTTAGCAAAATTTTACTGGACTAGATCCATGTACATGTTTTAATTTATTTCTGTAAAGTTTTAATATATATTAATAAGGAAAAGTCTCACAAAAGGCTCTTTTCAATTATAATTGAGGAATACATTGCGTACTTGTCATTGTATTTGCTGTCTTTTAAATTAAATTAATTACTTGTCAAATTTACTTCATTTTATTAATATGTAAATTAAATGTACTCATGTACTTGTTTGTCTATGGTTTTCCATAAAGATAAAATAGTGTATGTATGAATCAAATAATAGTTTTGAGGAATCTTAAAGTAATAAACTCGTCTCCTTTCTCCATTTGATCACTCCGTTTATATATCATATAGAAACTAAATACCGTTGCTAGGCTCATTCGCAGTAAACAACATTGAAAACTCTTCCAAACTCAAAGCCTTTGAATGTTTCCAAGTTTACCCGTAATATCCGGCTGCGCCGAAAACGAGAGGACGTGTGCAATTTCCTTCCTGTATTAACACTTAATATCGATTCCTAAGCGCCAGAGCTATATTTTCATTAAAGTTCTCTAACAATTAAGTTTTATATTCTACATTCATTCGTTTTATATATTTTCTGTCTCATACTGTTCTATTCCGTTCCGTCTCACAATTATAATTGAGAATAATTAATATTTATTACCAAAAAAATTCTCAGCACAGAAGAATTGTATAAAGAAGTGCTAGTACCTCCTTCTTAAAATTAATCTGTAACTTCGAAGATAAAATGAAATAGTCAAAATTCTCAGGTCGGTTGCTAGTAAAATATATTGACATTAATTTTTTAATCGTGATCATGCGCCACTTTAAAGAGTATGAAGTCTTGGGGATAAATGCTTATACTAAATGTAATATATTCGCTAAAAAAGTATTAATTTCTACAATAACTAATTGCTATAATATAATAAAGAGAGTTACTACTCCGTAAAAATAATAATAGCAGTCATGAGTCAGAGATGCACAACAGCACTAGTGTCTAAAGTCGGCGCAAACAGCTTTGCTGTGTTCCGGCCGTTGGGTTGAACCATTTTTCCCCCTGTCCTTACCTTTCCTTCCTAAGGTGAACTGCGAACTCTTTGCTACTCGGAACATGCGCTATAAAGGTCTCAGTCAGCACTTCGGGCGTGATAGGTTGGCACGGGGCTAGGACCGGTGAAAGGTCGACCGCCGGCCGCCCGTCGGTCAGAAGGGACCTGAACCGGGAACCGCTCGCTTCCTACACCTCGGAAGCTGTCCCGCCAACCGGCGTAAAACCCTGCCACTTACGTGTAGTCGCGGCCCCGGGTGGAGAACCGGTGTGAGACTGTGGCTACACGCAGGGGGACCGGGGCCCTTCCGTGCCCCGTGCCAGCTCCTCACATTACCCGAGTATCTGCTGAGTACTACACTTCGCTCTCTTTTCGAGTATCACCTGAGCCTTTCTGTTCATATTCCTACCCTATTCATTTATAACTCGTTATCTACCATGGCCCAAAATAAAAAGAGAAACGTTTTACGGCGGCCTTATCCACATTTAAAGTGGATTTTGCAATATCAGGGAATGCACAGCAACTCAAACGCCGTCCACCACCACCTTGAGACGCGCAGCCTGCTCTTCTCTTTTAACGGAGACCCAAATATCTACAGGACAACATCTCCTACCTTAAATACCCTGGCTATATCCTAGAGCACGCTTTTGTGCTAAAGCCGGGTATGCCTGTTCGCTCGGGATGATTTTGCTGTCGCCGCCTTCGGGACCTTGAACGTTGGGATCTGTCCATCTTGTGGGTCACACGGATTATGGTGGCACACCGCCTGTACGCATGCCTCTACAGATCCCACAGCGGTGATGCGGAGGCAGCTCGACTATTCGAGTATCTCCAAGAGGTGACTGACCAAGTCCTTGAACAGTATCCTGCAGCGGAGGTGGTGATCTAGGTGACTTTAACGCTCATCATCAGGAGTGGTTGGGTCGCAGACCACTGATCTCGGTGGCCGAGTGGCGTATGAGTATGCTTCGGCCTATGGCTATCCCAGCTGGTGACTCAGCACACCGAATCCCAGATATTGAGAGTCATAACCCTCTCTGCTAGATCTTTTGCTGACCTCACATCCAGAAGGGTACCAGGTGGCGGTTGAGGCACCTTTAGGATCCTCAGACCATTGCCTGGTACGTACCACGTGGAGGCTGCGCGCCGAAAACAGTCTGCATACGCTGTTTATAATGACGCTAGATGATGTCAGGATCGGACGGGCATGAGGAGAAAGAATTTAATGCCACTTCAAGATCCCTCAAGAGGGTGATTGCCAGCGCAAAAGCCGAGCACGTTTGGAGAGTTGGTTAACGGCTAGTCGGCTTTCCCTCTGGAAGTCGTGCCTTTTGGTCACTTGCCAAAGCTGCCGAAGGCATATTCTGCCGGTCCAGTGATAGCCTAGCCACAGTGCGAAGGAGAAGGCTGATCTTCTGTCAAACTCTTCGCCTCAAACTCGACTATGGACGATGGGAGTCCATTCCACCAGATTTCCTCAGTGCGAGAGTTCCTTCCCGAAATCCGCATCAAACAACGGGCAGTCAGGCGGGAACTACAGCTTCTCAACATCCATAAGTCGAGTGGGCCTGACGGCATTCCTGCAGTGGTCCCAAAGCGATGCGCCTCGAGCTGACTTCTGTACTCACGCGCTTATATCGCCTCCATACACGGCTAAACGGGTTCCGGCTTCATGGAAAGCAGCTCGAATAAATCCGGTCCCTAAAAGGAGACCGCTCAGACCCTTCGAATTACAGGCCCATAGTTATCACATCCTTACTGTCGAAGGTGATGGAGCGGGTCATCAACAACCAGCTCCTAGGTTACCTAGAGGAGAACCAGCTTATCAGTGACAATCAGTACGGTTTTCGTCACGGTCGTTCGGCTGGTGATCTTCTAGTGTACCTAACGCACCGTGGGCGAAGCCTTAGACAATAAGGGTGAGGCTCTAGCAGTCAGTCTTGATATTGCTAAGGCGTTCGACAGGGTCTGGCATAGAGCTCTTATATCGAAACTGCCCGCTTATAGAATCCCCGAGGGGCTGTGTCAGTGGATTGCCAGCTTTTGGATGGTCGGATCATCAGAGTCGTTGTCGACGGTTGCTGCTCCAAGATCATGACCACTAATGCGGGCGTCCCACAAGGTTCAGTGCTCTCACCAACGGTTTTTATCCGGCATGTCAATGACATGCTATCTATCAGAGATATACATTGCTATGCGGATGATAGCACGGGAGATGCGTGGTATACTAGCCAACGACCAGTCCCTCGGTGTGAGGTGCAGGAGAGGCGATCTAAACTTGTGTCCGAAGTGGAGGACTCTCTGGGCGAGTCTCCGAGTGGGGTCGAGTAAACCTCGTTCAGTTTAATCCCACAAAGACACAGGTTTGCGCATTCACCGCGAAGAAAGACCCATTTGTCATAGCGCCACAATTTTTGGGTGTCTCTGCAACCATCCTCGAGCATTGGAATCCTTGGTGTCGAGATCTCGCGCGACGTTCAGTTTCGAAGTCATTTGGACAGCAAATTCAAATTAGCCTCTAAAAAACTGGGAGTGCTGAACAGAGCGGGACGGTACTTTACATCAAGCCAAAAGCTTCTACTTTACAAAGCACAGGTCAGGCCTAACGTGAGTATTGTTCCCATCTCTGGGCCGGTGCCCCCAAGTATCAGCTGCTACAACTCGACTCCTACAAAACGAGCCATTCGAATCGTCGGCGATCCAATGCTCACGGACAGGCTGGAACCTCTAAGCCTACGGAGATATTGGCTCTCTGTGTTCTACCGCCTGTTCAACGGAGAGTGCTCAGCGGAGCTGTTTGATAAGGTACCTTCCTCCCATTCTATTATCGTACTCTCTGTCACCGGACTAGAGTTCATCCATACCACCTGGAAACGGACATTAAACTCTGGAATGAACTCCTCTAAGGTTTTTCCTTCGCGCTATGACATGTCTTCCTTTAATCGAGGTATAAAGAGAGTCCTTTACGGTAGGCAGGGCGTTGGTGATACCCTGGTATTGCTGATGTCCATGGAGCGTCGGTGACCACTTCCCATCAGGTGGCCTGACTGCTCGTCTGCCTTCGTTGGTATAAAAAAAAGAGTATGCTATTTTAATAAAATATTTATGTTTTGTGAGAAAGACGACAAAGCTATGAAATGTTACTTTTTTTTTTTTTTTGTTGATAGAAATGGTTGAAGTCATCGATTAATGTAAGATTTTATTTTATGCAAGTTAAAACGAAAAATTTAAGTTTCTGGAAGTTCTGTTATTCGAGCGTCATAAATTACAAACACATTAAAACAAGTAAAATTAATTTAAAACGAGAAAAAATAATTTCTATTTAAAATTCATCTTTAAGTACTAGGGACGCTAGAGTTTTTAAAATTAAAATAACTTGGAAAGTAAAGTAACTATATTTTTACTTTTATAAGTAGACTCAGAAAATGCAAATATCTACTGACGTCAAAATTTTTCAAGACTTTTATATTATAAAATAGAGATATAACTTAAATATTTAATGAGATAAAAAGTTTTAAGCGATTATAATAAATTATTGTTGCGATCTCAAAATATAGGACTTCGATAAATATTTATTTAATATTCATTAAGAATAAACTGTAAATATTAAATTCAAAAATTGCAGAGGTGGTTTTGTGACATTTTACAGCTGAAAGTTTTAGACAACAGCGAAGCTGCACCGTTTGTTAGAGCTTTATTTAGCTACTTTAAATCAAATTTGTTTTCAATATAGTTTTAGTTGTTTGAGAGTTTGTATATCTTTTAATTTGAACATACAGCTACATCACTTATTGATCCATCTATTACTCTAAGAAGTAAAATTTAAAAGCTTCTGCTTATACTACAATCATTCCTCAATTCACAGAAAAGATCAAAACAGTTTATTGGATTAGTATACTTGGTATAGATCTATTTTAGACAAATACTTTTAAATTAAAAAATACTCAAAAACAATTCTATGTCATGGCTAATATTTTTATTAAATATTTCAAAATTAATTCTACTTAAAGAGTGTAAATTAATTTCAGTTAATTGATTAAAAGCAAATAATATTTTACTGCTAAACGTTACAATACTTGTATTTTGTTTATACTTTAGAAATTTAAAAAGAATTTGTTAACTAAATTATATTCATTCCTGAAAAATTTACCCTAGCTTACAACTTAATTTTCAATGATGGCCTCGTAAGTCTAATTCATTTCTTCTTCTTCTTGGTCAGTTATACTTTGTTCCTAAAGGTCGTGTCGTGTCGAGTTGTTCTGTTCAGACTGGTTTTGTACACTGCGTGTATTTTTGTATGATGGGTTTTATAAATATTGCAGTGAATATTTTATATGCAAAAACGTAAAATTTTAAGAGTTTTTAATCAATTTTATCGTGTTCATCCTGTGGATTCATCCTGTGGATATTATTATCTTATTTCCTTAACATATTATTTCTTTTTTAAGCGATTACGTTGTATAACCTGCTGCAAAACTCTTTTCAGGTGTGGCAGGTTGAGAAAGTACATTAGTTGTAAACGAATAACTGTCCTTTCTAAGGCTGTACAGATTTTATTGTATTTCATATTATTTTTACTTTAAATATAATCAATCCGAAGCCCAAATGGCTTTTTAAATGAATAAAAAATATGGTAATTAACAAACTTGTTTCTAATTTTTCTTTTGATTCATGCGAATGTTACGCATCGTTTTGCAACTACCGTTAACGGTTTTTAATTTGATTTAAATTATTTCCAATGTTCGTTCGTGTTTTGCAGCATGTAGACTGGAGAACTGTTCATTTTGATGGGATACTTTTGCAGGCTTTAGTAATAAACATCGAAAATTGATGGGAAACGAGTTCCACCAAGTTATCAGGTTAAAATTTACATTAATACAAATAACCTGTCAGTTACGTTCTACCCTGAACTTTCTGTAATTAAGTGAACCAGTCACATGAAGCGGTAACTTCGTTATGTTGCACGCAATACCAAACTTCATTGTTCTTGTGAAATGGCGTGGATCATTAACGATTATATCGTGTTCTAGTATCTAGTAAACCAAGGTTTTCGAAAGGTTATAAAACTGGTAGTTGGTTTGAATAAAAGCTTTGGAAGGAATCTTCAATTTATAATCAACTTATTAAATATAGTGGTACATAAAATTTTCAGATACAACGTGAAAAAGATTAATAGCACTATGAAGATTAAAAAAAAGAATGAAATAAAATTAATAAAACTTTTACGTCAAGTGCTGTAAAACAAGAGCAAAGCTAATAATTTATAAAAGACGTCCAAAGAAAGGTATAAACTAAATGAAAATAAGTAAGCGCATTTTTATACATTATACCATCGTATAAAACTATGTTATTTTTAAATTATTATCTTGAATAATTAGAGGTTAAGCTTTCTAAGACATAGTCTTCTCTTACATGTGCAGACTTCGTCCGATCCGTTTGATTACTAAATATTACAATGTTATAAATAATATTGCTCTTAAAAAATACACTCAGATTTTATTTATTTTTGTATATAATTTAAAACGCACTGACATACTACATATATCGACTGCCAAAGGTTTTCTTGACACCAAGAATCGACACTTCCAGCCACACATACTGGGTTTATGGTAAACAGGATTGTAAAAGTGTAGCAAAATATGTACCCATTTTATGTGAAGTGTGATAATATTTTTGACGTATTGCTGTTTATTCCGTATTTCCTTTTCATATTTCCTAGAAACGAATGCGAGGACGTAACTGTTGATGCGCTGTAGTGTTGAAAGATCCTTATAAATATTTAAGAATATTGTGTTGCTACATCGAAGGCTATGATGGTAGAAAAATTAGTATTTCTTCTTATCATTTGTGTGATAGAATGCCACTTATCATAGTGAAATTATTTAAATGATGACTTTAAATGTTAATAAATAATTCAAGTATATAAAATAAATTTCCGTGTTTGTAACTATGAAGTTCTTATCAATTTTCTTTATTAAAATGTTTTTATTACATATAAATAATTCACGAGCGTATAATAAAATTGGTAGTAGTAATTAATTAAAATTAAATTAAGCGCTTAGAAGAAATCAAAAAAACGTTTTACATAATTTTCACATTGAATTGTTCTACAAAATAAAACCGGTGGCATAGATATTTATGTTGAACATAGCCCAAGGTAACAATTTAATTGTCAACATACTAAAAACCTGTTGGAGGAGTGTGTGTTCTCGTGCAAATATATATCTACCTTCTACTTACTATCTTAATCTGTCATCAGTTGGCTCTATCTATCCAGAATAATAGTTTTTACGCATGAGAAACTAGCATAGCGGAGAGACATTTCAGCCGTAAGTCAGCCAGTATATAACGTATGAATACTGCTGTTGTAACATTCGTAAGTGTAAACAAATAAATTGTAACAAAATTCGCCAATGAATAAACATTTAAAAAAGGACAACGTTTTACACAAATAGAAAACTGCTAGGACCTCTGATTTTGTTTTCGCTGTAGTCACCTTTTCTTTTTGGCAGTTTTAATGAGTTTTAGATACTGTCGCAAAGTCGTTTCATTATTTAATATCTTGTTTTTCGAGACGGAGACTTTATTGAGAACTTTACTGCGCAAAAAAAACCTTAAATTAAAGATGCCATTCATGATGAGATGCGATGCTTACGTACAAACATTTTAAAGAGTACGTCGACTTTGTTTTACTTAAACCTTAATTTGTGTTAGAAGTAGAATCCTATAAGCATCCTATAAAAGAGGTGCTATATATTTGAAAGTGTATTTATATCAATATATAATTAGTTTTGACCTCTTTTTTACCTTTTGTAACGATAAAAAAAAACTTAAATAATAATTTATTTGCACAATTGTGTAAGTGAGTAAGTCTTATAGTGTAAGTGAATAATTATGTTTTAACGTCGAATAAATAACTAAAATTTAAAATAAATTTTCTATTTGATAGAATAGTTATAATGTAATACGCCAAAGAGAATTTAGAAAAGCTACATGCTAAATAAATTTAACTTCTAGATAAACGTAATCCTAAATGCCAAAACTAGATAAGCACCAACATAAACAGTTTTTGGTACCAGTCTAATGTAAATGTAATACATTCATATAATAATACTGTTAGATCTTTTGTCAATAACATAAAACATTTTATATAATTTTATAAATTTAGAAAGATTAGTGATTTTTAGGTAGCAAGATGATACGAATCTATTTGGTCAAACTTTATTATTCTAAACATAAATAACACGTAATATAGTACTGACGGAAACGTTTTACATTAAACCATTTGCTTACTATTTAGGTGCAGTTTAAAAATACGAAATACGCCATTAGAGGCACAATAGCAGATGAATAATATTAAAACGGCATGTCGTTAGCATAGTGACATCACAGTTGTGTAAGGACACGAGCTCAGTACGTGACTCTAGTGCCAAAATCCTAGAATCAAACAACTCAGACGAGGGGCTGCGATTAATGGATACGGCAAAAGTAAGGAACAAAATGTCTTCTTAATAGCTTTTTCTTTATATAATCAGTTATAAAAATAATAATATTATATGTGTTATAAATTATGATAAATTTCAATTATACCTAGAGAAGAGCAAAATTAGATGGAATAAGAAAAAAAATTCATAGCTTGGCATGTGTACAAGTTTATTGAAATTAACCTATGAAAAATAACTCTTTCTTTATAAAATTTATTTTAACTTATTGCAGCCTGAACACTACGGGACTAGTTTGTAAAAAAATGGCGATTTTTTTTAAATTGTCTCTTTGCACTTGAAATATTTTCTAAAATCATTTTATATATATTTAAAAAGTATTTATAAAATCACGGTAGGCCAACTATGACTACATATTTTCATGCAGATCAATTTGTTTTACCATAGTTAATGAGGGCGAAGCTTCTTAATATGAAGTCTATTAAATGAATTAAGCGTTTTAGCTACTAAAAGTAGCTAAAACGCAAGAACTATATTAGTGCCCCAAAAAATACACATAAAATTGTCATATCGACATATTCGTTAGTTCAGGACAGTAAAGAACTGTTGTTATTATAAGGTTGTTTATATGCGTGATGAAAATAGAAAATAAAATATTAAACTATCCTAAAAGAAAATGTCTAAAAAGTATTAGGTATATGTTGTTTTTTTAGGTATTTCTTGTATAGTTGAAATTAGTTCATTAACAAAAACCGAACATAATGTTACAAATAACATGTTTAATATACCAACTTAGTCTTCCCGTGACTATGGATGCTGAAAAGAATCCAAAACGTCGGGAATGAATATATATAACTAACGCGAAAAATCCGTAAATTAGTGGATTTGATAAATATAAAAAATAATGTTTAATGTTTTTTTTTTGCCTGATTTTACAAATATGCACACTGACTCTATTATATTAAATAAAGGAAAAATTTATGTAAAAATATTACAATGCCAAGAAGAAATCTTGCCAAGAAGATTACAATCTCATATAAATGCAAGATAACTGTAATACCTTGGGATATTCTAAAGTTTCAAGGAAGTTAACATTGCTAGCCCATAGAAAATGCTTGGAGGAGTAAGTTGCTGAAATCAGTTAGTGCTAGTCTGAGATTTAATTTAATTATTCAAAATAAATCGATTTTATGACAGTTGAGAAGCACAATGAAGATTTACTTTCTTTCTTTATCTTAATTCTTTGCACTCCAAAATAAATTCACAATGGAAATAGAGGCAAACAACTTGTTAACCTTCTCAGATATTTTAATCATCAGAAACTCTAACAATAGCTTGAGCCATACAATTTTTAGAAAAGCAACTCACACATATAAATATTTAAATGGTGATTCGCACCACCATCCCTCGCAGTTAGCTACCTCCAGTAAATGTTTGCTTAACTATGAAAAAGTTATGCACCATTTCAATTTCAGTTAAACTTTTCTAAAAATAGTAATGTCTAAAAATTTTCATTATATATAGATATATAGAGTATATATGTGGTTGGAATAAACGTAAGAGTTGATTAAGTCGATATACGATTTATTCGAGCCTATTAAACACTAAGTAAATATTTATTGTTACTTAAAAAAAACTTATCAACGATCTTGGTTATTTAGTGAATTAGTAGGAATGTTTCACACTGGTTTGTTCTTATGGCCTGTATGTGAGCAACTTTTTACATAAAGAAATATTAGACTTCAATGTATCTGTTCCATTTAAAAGACAAAACAAATGAATAAAAAATAATGTGGCGTGTTCTATTAATGGAAAGGAAACTTCTTTATGACGTTAATTAAAAATGATTTATCAATTTAAAAAAAATTACACGACATTGCTTAAAACCCTAAAATTGAAAAATAAATAACATGATCACGCCCACGTGTTGGTGCTCTTATGGGATGCATTTACACCTGGAGTTTCATTCAAAACATGTGTTAATGTAACATTCAAAGGACCTGAATACTCAGTGCTGAATGTCTAATAAGATGCTTAATGCGTCCACCAACTGGCGCTGTCGCAAAAAGCTTTTTAAAATTTTCTATAAATATGTTAATAATGCGTCCCAAAATGCCTTAAAATAAAATTAATTTGTTACTGAAATGTTAACTAAGTTAAATATAAACAATTCATAACCCTAGAGTTAAAAATGGACGTGTAACGAAAACATGTTACGCTTACATTTTTTTTATTCTAGGGTTACGTATTTTTTCCAACCTCGATAAGAAGTTTTACTTCAATTATGTATATCCTCTTTTAATTTCCAGATTTCTAATTTTAAAAACACTGCCATCTAGTTACAAAATGTAAACAACAATATGAACCATTAATTTAAAATGGTTACTACAAAATTTACATAGATGGCGTTAAATCTTAATTTTATACAAAAGATGACGCGTAACGAAAAAAAGATGGCGCGTAAGAAAAGTTACGTTTTTTTTCCAACCAGATAAAAAAGTTTACTTCAAAAACACGACAAAAGCTTATATCCAGGTACTCATTTCGATAGAATCAAACCTTTAGTCGTCCGCAAAGCTTGGCTCACATTCCAGTTTGGATTCTATTTGCTTTCAAATATTTAAAAAGACTATTCACTCGTTTAAAACGTGGCATCGTCTGAGAGTACAAAAAATCTGTAACAAGCTATACTTTGCTACTAGGTTGCAGAATGTTAAGCAAGTGCTGCGAAAAACCAAGCTCCTAATCCCGTGCTTGCCTTCAGGGACCATAAAGCCAGTCACAAGCCGGCCTGTCCTATTTGAATATACATTTAATTTTGATAATATTTAAAAGTTATTTTTGTTTATATTTTTTTGTTTTTTAATAACCAAAATAATGAATAAAACTTTTATTCTTCGGTGTTTTTCTGGATTCTAGATAAAATGTAGTGCTTGTTAAGGCCATTGGAAAAACAGGCATCATTTACCCTAGCGTACTGACCAGAATGGAAGGAGCGAGGAAGTCTAGTTGCAATCATAGGGAAAAGTTTATTTTTACGGACCCTTGTGTTACCAATGGTAAGCAAAGATACTTCGTGGCAGTTGCAAATATTTGTGATGTTGCATAAAAGGACTGCTGAGTGGTATTGAGAAAAGTATTATCCTTTTAAAATGGGTATTACTGTTATTAGTATTAAGTCGTCGGTTGTTTTCTGGTCGATTAGGATAATATGAGCCGACCACCCAATTTTCTGAAAAGTAAGATGATTGATGCACAACTCTAAAATTTCCTGACAACTTATTTATCCTTAGATGCAGTTTAATCTTTGTCACTCACTCTACGTAAAAACTCTCATTGAGTAAGATCTGGATTGATTAGAAGCCGACCCCATAATAACTTGGGAAAATGACAAGGTGGAATAAAACGATCTGTTTGAATTTAGACTAGCATAAAAATTACCATTATTATTATGATTTCCCTTGAGCTTGTTAAAAATATTAAGATCGGTGTAAAGCTACCTTTTCTCTTTAATTTCTTAGTAAATAATTAACAAAATATTAAAATAATTAATAAAATAAATATTATGTAAAATAATGTGTTATAATTAATAATTTCGATTCAGAGATTTTTTCTGCCTATAAAGAGCATGTTTTGACATTCAAATTATAGCGAAATAATATTAAAACCTGAGCAATTCTTGCAATATACTTTTAATATTAGAAATTCAAAGTAATTTACCGCTAATATATGTAGAGAAAATATCAAGCAAACAAATTCCAACTACCTCCGTAGCCTAGTAATTACCTCCGTAGCCTAGTGGTATAGGCGTGTGCCTTAGAAACTGGAGGTCGTGGGTTCGATCTGCGGGACTCAACAAAGTTTCATTGTTGTTTCCTAGTTGGTTAGGGCAATTTGGGCCGATCACCCAATTGTCTGAAAAGTAAGATGATCCATGCGTCGGATGGGCATTAAAAGTCAGTCCACCCACCACCCGCATTGGACCAGCGTGGTGGGATACGGTCCAAAACCCCAAATGGATGGAGGTGTATTAGGGAGGCCTATGTCCAGCAGTGGACTATCACAGGCTGATGATGAAACAAAATTCCATATTACACCTTGCTTTCGATATCTTTAAATGCTAGCTTTAGTTGTTTTAAAACTTTAAATTCAATTTAGTAGAAAATATCGACAGAAAACAAGGTATTTACTCTACTTTCCACGCAATTGCTCTGATACTATTTTAAACTTATTGATGGTTATTTCATAAAGCAAGAGTTTTGATTCACGTCAAATGCATGTTTACGTAGATTTACTTTAGACTGAGTACAAATATGTTATGGGTCGTTATTTAAAATTTACAAAAAAGCACATAAAAATACTCTTGTACTATGCACATCTAATACTAGCTTTATCCAGTTGTAATTCCCGCGTGTTAATGTTGATTTTTGATAAATTCCGTCTTTTCGAACATTGCAGGTATCTATGGGTGGAGGTGATTATTTACCATCAAATAACCAACCAGCACGTTCACTTCCTTCCCCTTTAAAAAAATAGAATTAAAGACTTTTGCTATGGACGCCTAAATAGATCACAGATGGCAGACTTTTTTCTACGTATAAGTTATTGTAATTCATAAAATAGTTTTATAATTTAAAACATTGTTTTTTTCTTTCTTCCAGTACCTTAAAAGAACAATGATACTACGTCTTGCTATAAAACAAACCTCCGCAGATATAATACAGTAGGGTTGGATGTCATTAGTAACATTAGAATAACCATTTTTAAATGAGTACATTCCAGTACATACAATTTTTTTACATTTTCCTCTGTATGTCTGTTTGCTCAAGCTAATTTCTGGAATGGCTGCTCCAATACTGACGAGACTTTCTCTGAAAGTTAGCTGATTTAACTACAAGTAGTTAAAGCTATTTAAAAAAAATAATACCCTTTTTATTACCAAGCGGAAGAAGTCGCGGGCATTAGCTAGTAACAAGCAAAGTTTATTTTGTTTTTTTTTTGGTATTGATCATATGTCAATTAGTCCCTTTTTACAGGGGAATGTTTGGGTAGGTACCACCCCGGTGCCTATTTCTGCCGCAAAGCAGTAGTGTGAAAACACTACTGTATTCCGGTTTGAAGGGCACCGTAGACAGCGTATTTACTGTGTATACAAGACTTAACTTGTCAAACGGTAGGCAGCACGTTGGTGATACCACTAGTATTGCCGAAGTCTATGGGCGTCGGTGACAACTTCCCAATCAAGTGGCCCGACTGCTCGTCTGCCTGTGTGGGCAATAAAAATAAGTCATATGTTCTTATTTAACTCGTCCCTCAGGTTATATTTCCATTAATTAGTAATTTTACTAATTTGATAATAAATAATATTCATCTAAAGAACGCCGGTGAAACACAATGCCATTTACACTGCTATTTACCAACAAATAAAACGTCGCGGGTGGTGACGCAACAGGCTCGGCTGGATTTGCTCAATATTGGTTTTATGTTAATGAACGTTGCACGCCTGAATAGATGAGTTCAGGCATAATAAATACTTTTATTGTAAGCGAATATAATTCTAGGAGTTAAGTTTTAAATCTTAATTCTTAAATTTTTTTTTTTTATTTTATTCTTTATTCAGGTAATCAACAGCTTATAATTTAGAACACAATAAGCAATAAAGAGTGTTTACAAGTAGAAAAGCCAATAAAAGATTACACATATTCAAATGTTATCACACAGTAAATTTAGTTTTCATTATAACAAAAAAAAATACCAATGGAGAAGCATATAACTAAAGTAAAACACTACACCATTACACATGCTTATATAAATTACATCAACTGCACTAATTTACACAATTAATGTACTAGTACAGATAACAACACAGATGATTAACAAATAACATTAAATCAGTAGAAATTGAATTTTAAATTTAAATCTAGAATTTAAAATCTAAATTCGGAATCTTTTGGGATAGTATTTCAAGACGTTCTTTTTAAATTTGATTTTTGTACCCCAAATTTAAAAATTATTTTTTGTTATAAAAATTTGTGAAAAATCTTGGGTCCGAAATTTCCTTTTCCAGATAGGGGTTCACGGTTTGGGTCCCTTTAAGGGAGGGGGCGGATTTTAAACAGTTAACAACAAAAGGGGTGGAAATTACAAAAAGAAGGGATTTAGGCCCTAAATTATCTGCGGGCTCCGTTCCTCCCGGCGGGGGAATAAAAAGGTTTAATGGGTTTAAATTTAAATTGTTGAAAAAATTTCCCCTTCCCAAATTTTAAAACTAAACAAAGGAAAACCGGGGTGGCCTCTTTTTTAAAACCCCCATTTTCCCCTAAATGGGATTAAAAAACTTGAAATAAATTTAATTTAAATAAAACCCAATGAATTTTAAACCCAAAAAATTATTAATAACCATAATTGTTTTAAATTTTTCTTTTAAAAATTTATATATTTTACAAACCTTATTTGAAAATAAATGTTTTTTGTCTTTTAAAAAAAAAACATTTTTTATATTGGAAAAAATTTAAACCCTTAAATGAGGAAAACTTTAAAATAAAAACAATTAAAGCATAAAAATTTTTCTTTTTTTAAAATTATCAGTCAAATAAACCAAAAATGAAAACAAAATCTTAAACAGAAAATTAATTTTTAAACATTTAAAATCTTTAAATTTATCTGGGTTTTAAGACGCTTTTAAAAGATTTTGTAAAAAAAAAGGATATCCTTAAAAGTTTTATTTATTAAAAATTTTAAGGCCATCCCGTATAAACCCAAAATGAAAAAAATTCTTTATTTCCGGGGGTAAAACAAAAACTTTAACCTCCCAAATCTTTTAATTTAAAACCCAAAGTAAATTTAAAAAATTTTCTTTAAAATAAAATTTAATTAAAATTGAGAAATTTACAAATATTTTATTAAAATAAAATTACCAAAAAAAATTATTTTAATTTTTTTAAAAAAATTTTTCAAAAAAAAAAATTATTTTTTTATTTAAAAAATTTCAAAAGGCCATTTATTAGAAGGGTTAATTTCCCTTGTATGAATTTTTTCTTTCAATTTTATTTAAATAAAATTTTGAACCCATGCGGACAAAATTTTTTGAAGTTTGCCAAAAAGAAGGATAAACATTTAAATTTTCTTGCCGGTTATTGAAATAAATTTCTTCCCAAAAATAAAAATCTTAAGTTTAATTAAAATTTGGAAAAATAGGGAAATTTTTACCCTTTCCCTTTAAGGTTAAAATTGCAAAAAAATTTAAAAAATAAAAATAAAATAAATTTTTTTAAACAAAAAAAAATTTTAAATTTTTAAAGGAAACGTTAAAATCAAAATTTTTTTACAAAATTTGAAAATTTGTAATAATGTTTAAATTTTAAAAAAAATTTTTTTTAAATTTTAATTTATTATTTTGGGGAAATGTTTTAATAGATTAATATTAATTTGTACTTTTTTTTAAATAAAAAAATTTAAAAATTGTTATGAATATTTAAAATTATTTTAAGATAAAATTTTATTGAAAAAAAAATTTGTTAAAAATTTAATATTTATAAAATAAAGTTTACAGAAAAAATTTGCAAAACAAAATTTTGTTTTGGTTTTCTGGGAAAAATTTTCTTTTTTTAATAAAAATGAAAATTTCAATTTTCGGGAAAAATTTTAAAATAAAGAATTACTTTTAACTTTTTTTTTAATTAAATATTGGTGTTATTTCTTTTAACTTTTTTCTAAAAGTTTTAAAATTTTAAATTTTAAATTTTCTGTGGTAAAAACAGGGAATTAGGGTTTTTAAAAAAAAAAATTTTTAAGGTTTAATTTTTAATCTTATTAAACAAACTTTGGGGATTCCCTTCTTAATTTATATAAAATGAAAATTCAATTTTTTGTAATAAAAAAAAACTGTTTTAATTTTAATTTATTTTTGTTAAACAAAAAAATTTTTAAAAAGGAAAAAAAATTGAAACGGTTTTAAAAATTTTTTTTAATTTTGGTTTTAAAAGGTTAAATTTTTCCTTTGTAAAGTTAAATAAAAATTTGTTTTTTAAAATGTTAAAAAAAAATTTTAAAAAATTTTCAAAAAAAAATATTGAAAATTTTTAATTAAAATAATTTTAATAAAAACTTTTTGTTTAAAAAATCTTAACCTCTTTAATGTAAACAATTTTTATGAGTATAAATAAGATTAAATGGAATTTTTATTTTAAATTTTTGTAAGAAAATAATTTTAAAATAATTAAATTTTATAAACTTTAAATCCCCTTTATTTTTAATTTTTTAAAATATTAAAAATTTAATATTTTAAACTTGTAAAAGTGGTTTTTTTGTATTTTTTTAAATAAAAAATAAATTTTAATTTTAAAGCCCATTTGCGAAAACTTAAAATTTTAAAAAATTAAAAATTTATTGGTGGATTTTTTTTTAAAAAAATAGGGAAAAAAATTATTTTTTATTAAATGTAAATTGCTTTCGTTTTGAAAATTTTAAAGTTGTAAAACCCTTTTTTTTATTTTTGAAAATTTCAAAATTTTTAATAGATATTTTATTAATTAGTTTAAAAAATTTTAAAAGGAAAATAATAAAAATACGGTTTACAAAAAGCCGTTTTTTAAAATTTTTAAAGCGGCGAAAAAAAATAAAAAGGGGAAACTTTAAAAAAATTTTTAAATTTTTTTTTTAAAGGTTTATTTACATTTTAATACCCAATTTTTTTAAAAAGGAAAATTTTGTTGATTTAAAGGGTTTAAAAAAAAAAAACTTAATAAAGTCTTTTAATTATTTAAACCCGGAGAAAAAATCAAAGGGGGAATTTCAAGCTTGAAGTATAGTATAAAATTTGGGTTTGGAGTTTAACTAAATTAAATAAAAGTTTTTTTTTTTCCAGGCAAATAATTTTGAAGAAAGAAAAACCTTTTTTGGTTTGCCTTTTAAAGGTGTCCTTGATTTTTTGCAAAATTTTGGTTTTAAATTTTTAAATTTTAAAAATTTTAAATATAACTTTATTTCTTTAGTAAAAAATCAAAAAATCTTGTAAATAAAATTTCTTATTTTTTAAAAAAAAGAAAATTTTTTTTTGTAAAAATTTTAAATTTTTAAAAAAAAATAACTGGGTAAAATTTCCAAATTTAATTTATTTCTTGTTTCTAAATTTTTTAAATAGTTTATTTTATAAATTAGTAAAAAGTTTGATTTAAGAAAAATTTCAAAAAAAAATAAATTTATATATTACCCTCTGACCTTATTTTAAAAAAAAGAAAAAAATTTAAATTTTAAATTTTTTTCCGGGTAATTTTAATTTTTGAATTTAAATTTTTAAATAATACCTTTAAAAATTTTTTAGCAAAAAGCCATTATTAGTAAAAACTTTTTAAATTTTAAAAGTCCCTTTTTAAAATTTTGAGAATATTTTAAAAGGTGGAAATAAAATAATTTAAAAAATTATTTTAAATTAAATATTTAAGAATGGTCCTTTAAAATTTTTTAAAAGGAAAGTTTTGATCTTATATTTTGAAAAAATTTTTTAAAATATTTTTTTTCAAATTGTTTTTTTGGACAAAAAATTTTAAAAAATCTTTTTTTAATTTTATTTAAAGCAAATTTTTTTTTCAAAAATAAAAAAATTTGGGGTGGGGAAAAAGGGGCCCGAAAATAATTTAGGGGAAAAAATTTTAAATTTTTTTTAAATTCCTTTGGCCAATTTAAAATTTTTAAAAAATTTTTAATTTAAACATTAAAATGGAAAAACCCTTGAAAATGGTAAAAAAATTTAAAAATTTATTACAGGCAAAAACATTTTGAGTTGTTAGTAATTTAACTTTAGTTATTTAAAAATATTTTTTAAAAATAAAAATTTTTCAAAAAATTTTTAATTCTTATTTAAAGCTTTTCAAAATTGTTTTTATTTCAAGGGCTGTTAATTTATCCCTTTTAAAAAATAAATTTAAATTTAATGTTCTAAATTTAAAAATTTTTTGTTTAAAAATTGAATTTTAAACCCTATTTTTAAATTAAATTTTTTATTAACCCACTTTTTTTTTCAGAAATAATTTAATTTATTTTTTTTACCAAAATAAAATTGGGATAAAGGGAAAAAATTTGAAAATTTTAATAAATTTCCCAAAACTTTTTAAATTGGCAAAAAAAAAAGATTAATGAAATCATTTTTTTAAAAAAAATTTTGGAAAAATAAAATTTTAAAAACACATTTTTTAAAATTTTTCAAAAAAGGGTAAACTAATTTTATTTGAAATTTTAAATGTTATCATTTCAAAACTTTAAATTAAGCCCTTTTAAAAATTTTTTTTATTAATTAAATTTAATTAATTTTTTTAAAATTAGGGTTTTAAATGGAAAACTGGGTTGAAAAATTCCCTTTTTTTAAAAAAAAATTTTACTTAATAAATTCCCGTTTTTAAAAAAAATTTAATTTGTGTTAATTTTAAAACAATTTAAAATTTTAATTAAAAATTGAAAATTATAAAAAATTTTAAAACCAAAAAAATTTTCAAAAAGGTCCTTTTATTTAATTTTTTTTAGTTATCAAACAAAGTTTTTCAAAACTTTTTATTTTAGAAATTAGCCAGGCTTTTTTTTATTTTAAAAAAAATTAGGGAACCCAAACTAAAGAAACTTTTTAAATTTTTTTTATTTTAAATTAAAATTTAATTTAAAATTTTAGCTTTTAAAAAGAAAATAAACAAATAATTAATTTCCGGATTAAATATTTAATAAAAAAAATTTAATTTATTGGAAAAATTTAAAAAATGGTAAAACCCAAAAAGGTTTTTTTTCCCAATTTTTTTTTAACAAAGAAATAAGTTTTTCCAGAAAAAATTTTCTTTTAAATTTTGGGAAAAAATGAACTTTTTGTTTTTTTTTTTTAAAATGTTCCGCTTAAATCTTTTTAAAATAAAAATATTTTTTTAAAATTTAAATAATTGAATTATAAAAATTTAAATTTTTTTAAACCGCCCAAAATTCCTTTTTGGCCTTTTTCCGTTTATAAATTTTTTTTTAAATTTAAATTTAAAAATTTTTATTTATTGTTTTTTTTTGTTATAAAAAAGTTTATGGTTTGCTGAAATTTACCAATCAGATTGAATTTTGATATTTATTTTTTTTAAAAGTTTAAAACGGCCCAGTACGGCTTTTTATTTTATTCCTGGGAAAACCCAGGTTTTGTCGTTTTATGGATTTGATTAAAAAAAATATAAAAATAGGTTGCCAATTTTAATTTTTGCATTTAAAAGCAAATTACCATTTTTATTGTCGGGTGGCCTGAAAAAACTGTTCTTTTAAATTTTCCTTATTTAAAAGTGATGAAACCTTTTTTTTTCCTAGTTTTTTTTTTTCTTTATAATATGTTATTTTTAAAAGAAGGTTTAATTTTTAGGTTGTTATTTATAAATTTTTTGTTTTTTAAAATTTGTTTGGTATTGGCCCGAAAAATATTGCCAAGAAATGTTTAATTTAAAATAATTTTTCTTAAAACAATAAACATAATTAAAATTTTTTGAAAGTGTTTTATCTTTTAACTTTTAAATTTTGGCTAATTTTAAAGGTATTTATTGTCGGAGGTGAGCCATCATTATAACGACTTTGATAAATTAGGAAAACCATTAATAAAGAGGTTACCTAATTTAAAAATACTTGTAAGTAGATTTGTTTTAACCGCAAATTCTATTATTTGCGATCTGGTTTGCAGTGGTTAGTGATTTAACGCTAAATGATAGGGTTTGATTCACCATGTGAAAGGTTTTCTGTGTTTTTATTTATCTTTTATAATAGTATTACAAAAGAAGGTGTTATATGTATTTGTAGCGTCTAGATTCCATAGTACAAGTTTGCTTTTTAAAGCTTGTTTGGGTATTGGTCAAGAAACATTATATTGCCAAGAAAATGTTTAATCTAAATAAATAATTTTCAAAATATAAACATAAATATAAAATATTTATTTGTTAAATGTGTTTATTATAGTGATTTTTAATTATTTTTGTATAATTTTATATACAAATAAGATTGGGAAAAATTTAAAAATTAAATTTATAAAAAAATAAATATTAAAGGTTTTTATTACTAAAACGGTTATAAATAAAAAAAAAAGAAAAATAAAAATTTTACCGATATTAAATATTAACTGCCTTCAGCCCAGGGGAGGGCGTTTTTGAAACCGGAGGTCGGGTCTTTGGGGACCTGAGAAACATTGTTGTTTCTTTAAAGGTTAGGCATTTTGGCCGATCACCCAATTTCGAAAGTAAGATGACCAGTGTCGGATGGGATGTAAAAGTGTCCACCCCACCAACCAGCAGAACCAGGGGGTAATTCCAAAAACCCCAATGAATAGGCGTGTTCATGTCCAGTAGACTATCACAGACTGAGACAATGATGATTTTAATTTAAATAAGTTAAAATAAATGAAAGATTGTACAAAATAAATAGGAAGATTTTTAAGGAAAACTATATCCAAATTTTGTTTTGATTCAAAAGGCTTAATTTGTCGACGTCGACAGATAAGATTAGTTATGGATTCTAAAATGCCTTGAACAAATTTTTGTATCCTTTTGAAATTTCCAACCTTATACTATTCTTGCTTTTCTTTGTAAGCTGAGTTTTAATCTTACAGTAATTCCTTTAAAAATTTGGGAAAGTAGAGTAAACAAATATATTTAAAATTGTTCTTTTCTTCCAAACATACCTGTAATTAATTTTAAAAAATAATATGTTTGGGATTTTTGCCACTATCAAAGAAACGTTTCCTCATTTTAAAATTTTTAAAAAAAATTTTAAAATAATAAGCTTTACCTCATTTTATTTAAAATATTTTATCTTTGGAAATTTTTTTTGGCCAATTAAATTTTATACTTATAATTAAACATTCGATTAAACCAATCATAAAATTTTTTATAAGAATGGTATAACTTTTTTAAAAACAAAAATTTTTAATAAATTAAAAAATAACAATTATAAAATTTTGAAAAAATTTAAATTATTCTAATTTTAATATATGCCTTACTTTTTTTCCCAAAAAAAAAATATTTTAAATGAAAAAATATTAATTTAATCCTTTTTTTGATAAAAGTAAATAAGTATTTTTATAAAATTTTTTAAGATAAAAATCATTTTTCACAAATATATTAAAATTGAAAATTTAACCCAAAAAAGTTTTTGGGTTATGATTGTTGTTATTTAATTTTAAATTCCTTTATTTTTTTTGTTAACCAAAAAGTAATGATTTTGGACCTATTTTATTTAATTAAATTTTTTATCATTTTCCATACCGGGTTGAAGGTTGGGTTTAGATCATTAAATTTCAAAAAACTACTTTTAGATCCTTTATATTTGTTTTAGTAAAAATCTTAAAAATTTTTAAACTTCCCTTTAAAATTTATTAAAAGAAATTGGAAATGGGGGTTGTCCACTTTTGCCGCCCGGAGACCCGGATTTACGCCCATTTACCCTAAAATCTAAATTAATAGCAGAGGTTTAAACTGCCAACAGATTGTAATTTAGGAACGGCACCAATCCCCACATTTAAATTTTGTTTTTATGTTATAAGAAAATTTTATTCATCGAAAACCAAAACGTTTTCCAAATTTACCAACCCTTTATTTAAACGAAGAAAAGAAACATTTTAAATGATTGGGTTCCCTGGGTAATTTACGGGTGAGACTGCCCCCACCGCTTTTTTAATTTATTTTGATTTTTAATTAAAGGAAAATTTAAATTGTATTGGTTTTATACTTTTAAACCCTGAGGGTGACGAAATTATACTGGTTATTTTTAAAAAAACCGGAAAATTATTTATTTTGCTTTCCGCAAATCTATCAAATTTAATAAAATTTAAATTTCCATTAAAAATAAAAAATTAGGAATTATTGTTTTCCAAAATTTTTAAAAATCAAATAAATTAATTTTTAAAATTACCCAAAAATAATTTGCAATTTAATTATTTAAAATTTGAAAGAAAAAAATTTAAAGTCAAAAAATTTTAAATAATTTAAAAAACAAAATCAAAAATTTTTAATTCATCTGAACATCAATTTTTAAATTCCCAATATTTTAGATTTTTTAAAAAAAACTAAACAATTCATATTGATTAATTTTATGGTTACCTAAAAATCCCAAGTTTATTCATTAAACGTAGAGCCGTTCCGGCTATTTTTCAATCTATTTTTGGAATATTCCTCAATAGGGGGCACGTTAGCATTTGGAGCGCCCAAGCCGACTTCAACATTTTTTACCAAAACCAAAACAAAACCACCCAATTGCCAAAATTATTAAATTTTTTTTAATTAATAAAATGACCATGGTAAAACAAAATAATAGAAAGAAAAGCTTAATTTGAAAATTTCAACAATACATTGAGATATGCCCATTTCCAAACTTTAAAAGAAATTTCTTTTTTTTTTAGTTTTATTTAAATATTAAAAAAACTTTTACCTTTGTGATAGGGGTTAAGGAAGGGATAACCAAATATTTTTAATTCCAACTTATCGTAAAAGTTTATGTTTGACTTTATTGTAGAATTCAAATATTGTATAGCTTTTTATTATATGTGTTTTAAAATGACAATGTTGAGAAAAGAACCGAATAAAAAAAGATTATTATTGAAAACTACTTATAATTGAAAAAAAAAACAATCTCTTAGAGGATTAAGAGAAATAAAATCCCTTTTCGTATTGTTGCAATGGTTTAAAATTACTATTTAACTTTATTAAGATTTACCAAAAAACCATTACTGACGCCCTGTAGAGATTGGGAGGATTTTGACAATTGATTCTGATGTTCTTTCAAAAAAAATCTCTTTTCTATAATTGCCAAATTTTCCAAAAAAATAAGAAAGAAACAGACAAAACAAAAAAAAAGCAAAAAGCCACAATTAATTATATCATATCTAAACTTGGAGACTAGATTTGAAAAATTAAAGTGTAACTTTTTCCTGAACCTCATTATTGACCAACTAGTCATCTGTTTCCTTAAGGCTAGGACATTTTGTCTTTTCATCCATATTGCAATTAAAAACCGGAGCTTTTGATTTTTTCAAAGGGTAACGCTCATATGTTTACCTGAAAATCAATAAAAACTTTGTTTAATTTATTGTTTAAATGTCAATGTTTTAAATAAATGCAAAACCTAAACTGACTGATTAATAATTATTTTATACATTTTATAACCATATGTTGCGTTAGGCCCAAAATTGTTCATGTAAAGATTACATTCCAAAGTGTAACCAAAAGCAATACGGAATTTTTCATTTTACTTATTTGAAAAAACTGAAATTTGAAAATGAATAAACTTTGTAAAATAAAAGTTTTGGACTATCGAAAAGGGAGGGAGTTTTATTTAAATTAAATATTAATTGTTAAAATTAGTAACTGGTGCATTTCAATTTTAAATTTATAGAGTTAAATTAAAATTTGGTTAATTTAAAAAAAGGGATCCTTTTTCTTTAAAAGGAATTTACAATTCTATTTGTAATTATTATTTTTGTTCAAACCAAAAATATTTAATTGTTAATTAAACAATGTTGGAAAAACGAATGTAGTAAAATTAAAAAGTTTGAGAAATTTGGACCTACCTTCTGTTAGATAAAGTCCCAAAAAAAGGGCCATCATACCCGTGTCTTAAGGTCCCAAACGAAAAAATGGAAACGACACCAACCGATGGGTTTATTCTTTCCTCAATACTCTTTTTCATTTGGTTCAAACCCAGTTTGAGTTTTGATGAAATTTGCTGTTTGAAAAAACTAACGATTGAGAAATGATAATATTTCAGTTTTGGTTTTTTTTTTGTTGTAGCAAAAAATTTAAAAGAACCAGCCAAGTCGCCCAACGATCAGTAGAAGGTAAAGGATGAAGTCTTAAAAGGTTTAAACCCAAAAAATTTTTTAAACCGGGGAAAAAAGGAAAGTAAATAAAATTGGGATTTGGGGGTGAAAACCCAAAAGGGGTAAATTTTCGGGGTTTTTTTAAGAAAAATGTTTTTACCAGACAGTTTAAATGATTTTCAAATTTTTAAAATTTTTTCCCCTTTTTGGTTTAAAAATTTTTTTTAAAATTTTTTTAAACTTTATTTTTTAAAAATTAAAAAATTAATGTTTTTAAATTTTATATTACAATTTTTTAAATAATTTGTTTTTACATAATCAAATTATTGTAATTTATTTTATTAAAATTCAAAGTTATTATTAAATTTATTTAAAGCAAAATCTCCCAAAAAAATGTTATTTTTAATATTTAATTTGTTGTAAACCCAGTTTTTAAAAGTTTTTTTTTTTTTAAATTTTTTAAATATTTTTTAGGTATTTAATTTTAAAAGTAAATTTGAGTTTAATTTTTTTTAAACAAAACTTTTTGATTTTAAAATTTAAGTAAAAAAGAAACAAAAAATTTTCAAAAATCAGAAAAAAAATTTTAGTTCAAACCCAATATTTTAATTTAAAGGGCTTTTAAAAATTTTTTTTTAAAAATTTTTAATACTTCAAAAAAAATAAAAAAGAAACTAATTTAAGGTATTTTTTCCAGAATTGGTTGGCTTTATAAAGGGGAAAAAAAAAAAGGGAAAGAGAAGGATTAAAAAAAATTTTGGGAAATATAAAATTAATCCCCTAAAAAAATTGGGAAACCAAAAACCCTCTGGAAAAAATTTTTTAATTAAAAAAAATTTATTTTTTTTTTTTAGGAAATTTAAAAGGCCATCACCCAAATTTTTCAATAAGTTCCCATGGGGGTTGGGTGAGGAAAACCTCAAACCCAGCTGGCATCCTTTCCAAAAAACCCAAAAAAAAGGGGGAAAAAAATTATTTTAAAGAAAAAAAAAATGTGCTTAAAATGGAAAAAGATTAAACCCGCCCCGTGAAAATTTTTAAAAAAAATGTAATTTGATTTTATAAGAATTAATCCAATTAAAAAAAAAAAATTTATTTTTTATTTAACCATTTTATTTTTCCCTTTTAAAAAACAAAATTTTTTTTGGAATTTTTTAAATTTGGGGGAGAAAAAAAAGGATTGTAATAAGGGGAAAATAGTTTAACTTGGATTTTTAAAAAATTTAAGCTTAATTTAATTTTTTTTAATTAAAATTAAATTAAAAATTTTAAAAAAAAATTTACTTGTAATAATTAATATTGGGAAAAAATTTTAAATTTCCCATTTTTTAAAATTATAAAAGGGAAATTTTTAAAATTACTAAAACGGGGAAAATTTCACCCCTTGATGTTTTTGCGACGCGCAATGTTTTTAAATTTGGTTATCCCAAGGGGTTTTTTTTAAATTTTGGTTTTTTTTTTAATTTGGGTAAAAATAAAAACCTTTAAAATTTGTTTAAATGTATCAATTAAAATTAAAGGAAAAATTCTCAATGGATTTATTTAACCAAAAAATAAAAAAATAAATTTTATAGGAAAAAATTTTTAAAATTTCATTTAAGTAAAAGGAAATGTTTTTCCTTTTAAAAAAATTAATCGCTAAAAATTTAAAAAGAACCTTTTAAAATTAAAAAAACTCCCACTTTCCCATTTAAAAGCAAAGTTTTTTCCCCTTTTCCAATTTTTAAAAAACCCCTTTTTGGAAAAGCCCTTTGTAGTTTTTTCGCCCCTTTTAAAAGGGAAATTTAAAATTTTTTGTGCCGCAAAAACGAAAATTTAAATTTTTTTGGAAAAGCAAATGTTTATTTAAAACTTATTTGCTTTTTGAACCAAATTTTTAATTTTTTTAATTAAAAGTTTTTTGGGCAAAATTTTATTTTAAATTATGAAAATAAAATTTTTGTTTTAAAATTAAAATTTATTTCTTTAAAATAACAAAGAAAAATTTTTAAAAAATAAAAATTATTTAATTTAAAAATTTCCAAAGGGTTGTTTGCCCAAAAAAAATTGGGGGAGAAAAATTTAAATTTTTTTTTTAAAAGTGGGGTAAAAATGGAATACCAAAAAGTGCCCCCGGGGGGTTTTTTAAGGGGCCCAAGTAAGCATGGTTGGGTTAATTTTTTTTAAATTTTTTTGTTTTTTTTAACCCCATCCTTAGGGAACTTTCCCCCCAAATTAATGGGAAAGGGTGGGCCCCGGAATCCCTGACGGATCCTTTCTTTCGTTTACCAAATTTGAAACTTTTCCCAAAAAAATTTTTTACCCCTTTTGAAATTTAAAAGTATTAGGTTTTTAATTGAATAGAAAATTTGGGTTTTAAATTTTTTTAAAAATGTGTTTAAAATTTAAAAGCCCGGGAAAATTTTTGTCCCCCAAAGGGGAATTTAAGAAAGGTTTGCCAATTTTAAAGTTAAAAATTTTTAAAAAGGTTGGTTAAATTTAAATAAATAAAGTTTAAAAAGGGTTTTTATAAAATTTTTTTAAAGAAGGAAAAAATTGTTTTTTTATATTTAAGGGTTTTAAAAATAAAAAAATTTAAAAAAATGTGTAAAATTGCATTGAGAAAAACCACCAAATTTAAAAAAACCCTTAAAAAAAAAATGTTTTAAACCTTTAAACCCAGAGGATTTTAAGGGAAAAAAAAAATTAGGTTTAAAATCCCCCCCCCAAAGGTTCTTTTTTGCTGTAGGAAAAAAAACCCGCTTTTGGGGCCCAAAGACGTCGGGGCCCAAATTTCAAATTTTGGGGTTGGCCCCTTTTGCCCCCCCTTTTATTAAAACACCCCTTCTACCCTTTTCCGGGGACCCTTTGGCCTGGGCCCAAATTAAAATTTTAGGTTTAATTTTGAAAAATTTTATTCACCCTTTACAAAACAAAGGGAAACCCCTTAAAAATTCGTTTTCAAAAAAAAAAAACTCAACATTTTTTTTAAAATTTTATCTTTTAACGCCACTTAACTTGAAACAATGAATCAATTAAAAAATTTTTTTTTATTTAAAATAAAATAAATACAAAAGTTTTTTAAAACTTTTTTAAAAAATCCAAAAAAAATTTGGTTATAAATTTTTACCAATTTAAAAGTGATGAAGGGTTTTAAAAAAAACCCCGGAAAACCACTTTTTTTAATTTAATTTTTTTAAAATTTTAAAAAAAAAAATAAAAAATTTTTAAAATAAACAATATATAAATAAATTTTCTCAAGATTTAAAGTTATTTTTAAACAGAAAGGGATTTGGGATTTAATTTTAGTGTTAAGGGTAAACCAATGTTTTTTAATTTTCTACACCCTTGGTAATTCTTTTCGTTTTTTTAAAAATACGTTTGTTTGGCCCTTTTTATAAAATGAGGCAGCCATTATTTTTACTTCTAATTTTTAAAATATAAATTTTTTTAATCTGTGGCCTATTTTTGGTTTTTTGGTTTTTCAAAATTTAGTTTTCTACGGATTATTTTCCCCTTGGTTTGGGAATTTAAATCAATGGTTTTAGAACGGGTGGAATATTTTTTTTTTTTAATTAGGTTTTTTAAACTTTTTAATGACAAAAAATCCCCCAAGTTTTTTTTTTATTTATTTTTTGGGGAAAAAAATTAAATTTTCAAAAATATTAAACCCGGTTTTTGAAAGGTTTTTTTTTAGATCCCTTTTATTTTATTTATTTTTTAAAACCCTTTTTAAGAAAATCAAAAAACCCCAAAAGGGTTTTAAAACCTGTTATTTAAATTCTGTTTTTATTTTGCATATTTTTAAATCAATCAATTAAAAAAAATTTTAAAATTAAAATTAAAATTTTTTTAAAAAAACCCTTTAAGGAAAGGTTTTTTTTTTTTTTAAAATTTTTTATTTGTTTTTGTCCTAATTTAAGGGTTAATTTTATTAAAAAGGGAAAAATTTAAAATTTGATTTAACATTTTTTTTAACAAATTTATATTTTAAAATTTCCAAAATTTTAAAAGTTATCAGGTTTTAAAAGGCCTTCCTTTCTAAATTATTGGGCCCAACTTCTTTTAACCTTGATTTAAACTTGCATATTAACTTTGGCTTGAAATAATTTTTTTTTTTAAAAAATTATTTAGGTTTGATAAAAAAACGGTAAAATTTAAAAATCTTGGAAAGTAAAAAAAAATAAAAAAATCCTTTTTTTTTTCCCGTTTCATAAAAGTTTTTCCCGTTTTAAAAAAAAAGAAAAAAAGAGGTTTATTAAAGGCAAAAATTGAAAATTAACTTTTTTTTTACTTAATGTAAAAAAATTTTTTTAAAAAAATTAAATTAAAAATATTTAAAAAAAATTAAAAAAACAAACCCCTAAGGTTTAAAAAAGGGCTAAAGAAAGAACTTAAAAAGTTTTTTAAAAAAATTTAAAATTTTCCCCAAAAATTTTTTTAATTTTGTTTTAAAAAAAATTATTAAAACTTTTTAAAAAAAACCCAAACCTTATGAAACAGTTCTTAACAACTTTTGTTTAGAAATGTTGAACCAAAAAATTTTCAAAATTAAAAAATCTTTTCCTTTCTTTGAAAAGTTGGGTTAAACTTAAAAAAGAAAATTTTTGGCTTTTAAAAAGAAAACCATTAGGGTAAATTAATTTAAAATAAAATAACTTTGGAAAAAATGGACCCAAATTTTTTTTATTTTTAAAAAATTTTTATAAGGAATTTTTTTTTAATTTTAATTTTTTTTTTTATAGGAAAAATTAAATTGGAAAATAAAAAAATTTGGGTTTTTTTTAAAAAAATTTAAAAAATTATTTATTTTTAAAGGAAAATTTTAATTTTTTAAACCAAATTTAAAATTTAAAACACCCAAAAAAAATGTTTTTGGAAATTTTTAAAAATATTTTAAAAAAAAATTTTGCTTTTTTAAAAAATAAAAAATGTTAAACCAAAACCAAAATTTTTTAAAACAACCTTTAAATTAAAAAAAAATTTGATTTCAAAAAAAAATTTATTTTGGAAAATTTTTTGGGTTATAATTGTTTTAATTTAAAAACCCTTTTAAATTAATTTTTTTTTTTGAAAAATAAAAAAAAAATTAAAAACCTTACTTTTTTTTTTTTTCAATTTAATTTTGAAAAAAACCTTTAAAATAAAAAAACCCCAAAAATTTGGGAAATTTTGAGGAAGCTTTTGGACATTGTTTTTTAATTTTTTTAAAAAAAAATATTTTTAAAGTTACCGCTTGTTTTAAAAGGGGAATTTAAAAATTTTTAGTTTAAAACTTTAAATTTATAAAAATTTAAAAAAAATAAAAAAAAAATGAATTATTAAAAACAAAAAATATAATTGTTTGAGTTTTTGTTTAATTTTTTGGGGAATTTTAAAAAGCTAAGTTAAAAGAAAATTTATGCAATTAATTGAATCACCGTTTATAAAGGCTTTAACGGTTTTTTTGTTTTCCAATTTGTTAACCTATTTTTTTTTTTTTTAATTTTAAAAAAATAAAAAAGGGTTTTAAAACAACCTTTAAAATAAAAAATTTTAAAAATTAAAAAAAAGTAATTTTTTTAAAACTAATTCAATTAGATTTTAAAATTTAAAAAAAAATTTTTTGGTTTTTAAAATAAAAAACCTTTTAAAACCATAGATTGAAACATTTTTGTTTTGCTTTTCAAATTTTATTTTTATTTTTTTTTTAGAAAAAAAAAATTGTTTTATTAAGAATAAAAATTAATTTATTTTTTTTTTTTTCAAATTTAACCTTAAGGGGGGCCCCTTCAAAAAAAAAATTCCAATTAAATAAAATTTTCAGTTTCCCTTAAGGAATTAAAACAAAGGGAATTTTTTTTTTAAAAAAAAAAATGGCTGTTTTTAATTTTTTTAAAAAATTTTTTTCCCTTTTTTTAAAATAAAGGGTATAAAATTTTTTTTAATTTTAATAATATAAAATAAAATTTAAATAAAAGGAAAAATTTTTAATGAAATTTTTTGGTACTTTAATAAATTAATTTTTAAATTCAAAAACTTTTTTAAAAGAAATTTTTATAAAATTATGAAATTTTAAAAAATTTTAAATTGTTAATTAAGCAAAATAAATTTTGTTGGCATTCGAACCCTCCAATTTTGGGGGGGGTTTTTAATCCGTTCCAAAAAATTTCAAGTTTTTATTTATTGCCCCCCCAAAAAAGTGAAAATGGGAAATACGGTTTGGTTAAAATACCCACCCACCCAAATTAAAGCAAGGGAATAATTTAAAATAAAATTTTTTTAAATTTTTGGGTTTGGACCACAAATAGTGTGAGAAAACGAAATTTTCAAATAAAATTTTTTTCCCTTGATTAAGGGAATTCCCTTGTGGGGGTAAAAAAAATTATGGTTTAAAAAAAAAGCTTTTTTTTTTCTTTAATTTTTTTTCCCTTTTTAAATACGTTTCCCCGGGGTTTTTCCCGGTTTAAAATTTAAAAACCCAAAGAAAATTATTTTTAAATACCAATTTTAAAACAGAAAAAAAATTTAATTTTAATGAAAATTTCCTCCAAATATTTGGTTTGGGGTGTAATTTATTTTAAACGAAAATGTATTAAATTTTATTTGTAAATTAATTTTTTAAACTTTGGGGTGGCTGGCCTTTTAAACCCTGGCGGAGAAATGACCAAAGGGGATTTCCCAAAAAGTACCCGGGAATTTGTCCGGATTCAAAAGAAAATTAGCCATAACGGTAAATCATTTGGAAAGGTTTTAAAGATTAATTTTGGTTTATTTAAAGGTTTGAAATTTTTTTGTTTTTTTATTTAATTAAATTTTGGTTAAAAAAATAGGGTTTTAATAAAAAAAAATACCGGGGCCCAAAAAATTTTTAAAATTTAAATTTGGAAATTAAAACAAAATGATTTTTAAGGCAATAAAATGTTTAAAGGAACAAGATAGCTTTTTCCAATTAATTGGGGGGTTCCCAAATTCCGAGCCAATTAATTGCCAACCCGGGGGGAAAGTTTTATTTTGGTGGGGGGAAAAACGTTTGGGAAAACCCCTTCTTTGGGGTTTTCCGGCAAAACCATAAACACTTGGATTTTTGATTTAAATATTCCTCTTAACCCTTAAGGAAGCACCATAAATTTTAAGCCCTTTTTTTCCATTCCCCCAAAAAACAAAAAAAAAAAAAAGGGGGGGAAAATGGTTTAAGGGAAATTATTGCGGTTACCACATTTTTTAAAAGGCATTAAATGGGTTTAAAAAATAAAATGGCCAAAAAAAATATAAACTTTAGGGACAACCCGCTTTTTAAAAAATAAAACTCAATTTAAAAATTTTTAAAAAATAAAATTTTGGGGGTTTTAAAAGGTAAGTTTTTTTGGAAAACCCCTTTTTTTTGGGGATGGGCGTGTTAGAAAACGGAGGGGGTTTAACCTTGGGGAAAAAATAAATTTTATTGTTGTTTTTGTTGGTTGGTAAAGGGGTTTCCCCAAATTTTGCCCAAGGCAAAGTTGAGGCTGAAAAAGGCCCCCCCCTTGGCCAGGTTAGGTAAAAAAAAATAGGGGTGAGGGGTTTTAAGGGAACCCCAGGCCTATGATATGGTTGTTAAATTTAAACTTTCTAAAATTTTGGGTTTCCCCCGGTTAAAAACAGAAAGATTTCCCAAAATTTTAAAAGAGAGGGTTCCCAAAAAATTTTAAAATTTCCCGGACACCCTTTTAAAATCCGTGGCCAGGAAGTTTTTGGGAACCACCCGGGGTTTATGTGGGGCAAAAAATTTCTTTAGCAAAATTACCCTTTTGTTTCGGAATTTTTTTGAATGAAAATGGAAAGGTGATAAATAACTTATTTCGAATTAAAACCCGGGAAGTTAATTTAAAAATTTATTTATTTGAAACGGGAAATTTTTAAAAAGGTTTTTTTTTACCCGAAATTTTATTGCATTTTCCACCCCTTTTAAAATTCAGGGTTTCAAGGAAGAACTAAGGAAAGCCCAAAAAAGCGTGAATTTAGAATTTTTTTTTAAAATTTTTAAAAAAAAAAAAAGGGAAAATAACCAAAATTTTATAAATTAAGCTTTTTAAAACGAATCCCAAAGATTTTTAAGGGAAAAAACCCACTTTTGAAATTTTACAAAAAAAAAATTTAAAAATTTTTTTTGGTTGGGCCGAACTTTCCCGCCTGGGGTTAGTAAGGGGAAAGAAAAGAATTTGAAAGGGTTTTTGAAAACCGTTTGTTTATTTGGGCCTTTCCGTCAATTGGGGTTTCCCCTTAAAAATTTGAAATTTTTAAATTTTTCCAAATCCATAAGATTTTTTTTACAAAATAAAGTTTTAAAAAATTTTTCAAAGTAAAAAAAGTTTTTGAAAAAATTTAATTAAATTTTATTTAAAAAGGTTAAATCAAAAATTTTTAAAAAAATTATTTTTAAATTATTTTTTTTTATAAAAAATAAAATTTGGAAATTTTGGGGAAACATTTAAGAAAAATTTTCAAAAAAAATAATGAAAAATAAAACCAAAAAATTAAAAAACTTATTTTAACATTTTAAATTTGAATTTTCATTTTTTAAAGAATAAAAGGGTATTTTGGGCCTTTTTCTATTTTAAATTTTAAAAAATATTAAACAATTTTAAAATTTAGTAAAAATATTTTTTTAAAGATATTTCTTAAAACCTTTCCTTTATTTTTAAAAATTAAAATTAAAAATTAATTAAATTGTTTAATAAGAAAAAAAAAATTTTATTGATAATAAAGAAAAAGATAAAAGTCTTTTATTTTGGGAAAATTTTGGGGAAATTTATTTTGGTAAAAGTTAAAATACCCGATTTTTGGTTTTTGAATTTATTTTTAAAAAAATTTTTTTAAATAGCAACCATTCGGATTTATTTTTTTTTTATTTTAAAACCCGCAAAAAATTCATTAAATTGTTTAGAGGGAAAAACAATTTTGGTTTAATTTAATTTAAAAATTTCCCTTTTTTTTAAATAACTTGAAAATGCAAAAGAAACTTTAAGATTTAAAACAAAAGCCCTTTTCTGGGCCCCTTTATTTAAAGCTTATTTACCACTTTTCTTGGGCGGATTTAAAACGGTTGCAAAATTGTGTTCCAAAAGAAATGGGGTAGGAAAAAGGGAAAAAATTCCAAAAAAAAAAAATTAAAAAAAAAGCAAACAAGAATATTACTAAAAAATTAAAAGTTTCTTTAATTAAATTTTTGGGGGTTTTTACCCCGGGGTTTTTTTCAATTTAAAAAAATGACAAAAGTTGTTGAATTTTTTAAAGGGTGGAAAAATTTCCCCCAAAAAAAATAAAAAAGTTTCAAGAAGGTTTTTCTTTTTAAAATTTTAACAAGTTTTTTTATTTTTTATTCCATTTTATTTAAAGAAGGGTTTTTTTAAAAATAAAAAATTTTTGTAATTTTTTTAAAAAGGGTTTTTTCCCTTTTCAAATAAAATTGTTAAAATTTTTAAAATTTAATTTTTTATTTTAAATTTTTCAAAAAAACTTTTCTATAATTGGCCAATATTTTACCAAAAAATAAGAAAGACAACTACGACAAAACAAAGTGCTATAAAGCAAAAGCCTACACCATTATTATATCATATCTAAACTTAAGCGAGACTAGACTCGCAGAAATTAATAATTAGTGTAACTTTTTTCCTGAATCCTCATTATTAAGACTCCAACTAGTTCATCTGTTTCTCATTTACAGCTGCTATGGACATTTTGTCTTTCATCCATATGCGTGCATTATTAACAAATTCCTCGGTAGCTTCTGTATCTTTTTTCAATTGCAACGCTCTATATGTCACCTGAAAATCAATAAACAATTTTTGTTTATTTATTGTTTAAATGTCAATGTTTATAAATAAATAAGCAAAAACCTTCAAACTGACTGATTAATAATTATTTCCATACATTTTATAACGCAGGTATAGTCGTCATAGTTAGGCCTATACAGCATTGTCTCTATGTAATTAGATTACATTCACAATAAGTGTAAACTTAAACAAGCTACATACGCAAGAATTTTACTTCATTTTACTGTATAGTAAGGAAATTTCGAACACTACGAATATCATTGAAAATGAATAAACCTCGGTTAAAATGTGTGAAAAGTTTTAGGACTATATCAGAAATATAGAGATGCAAGTGCAGTTTTATATATAATAATTAAATATTAATTGTTAAATGTTATTAGTAATCATGGTGCATTTTAATTCTATTAATTATATGAGTTAAAATTAACATATATTAGGTTAATTTAAACACAAAGGGTATACTTTTTGTCTTAAAGCAGAATTTATCAATTCATATTTGGTGTAACTATTACGTTTTTGTTCAAATCCAAATTAAATATAGTTAATTAATTATTAATGCACGCCGCGTTAGAAATAATGAGTGTAGTAAATATTTAAAAAGTTTAGATGAGCAGTTATTTGACCTACCTCTTCTGTTAGATAACAGTCCTCCAATAATTTAACGGCATCATCATACCTCGTGTCTTGAAGGTCCTCAAATCGAATACCACATGGTAAACGACACCATACCGATGGTGCCTTTATTCTTTCCTCTAATATTTTCATCTTTTCTATTTCGGCTTCAACTTCAGTTTGAGCCATTTTAGATGAAATTTGCTGTTTAGAGAAACAACTAACGTACTTGATGAAATGATAATATTTTCAGTTTTTAAAAGTGTTTTTTGCTTGTACCAAAAAAACTTTTAAAAGAATCCAAGCCAACGTTTCGCCACAACGATCAGTAGAAGGTAAATGTGAGTCGAACGTCTTAAACGATCGATGATAAGCCTGGCACCGAAAAATTTCTCGGTGACTATCCGTGAGGGAAAAAAGCGAAACGTGAAATCAATACATTCCGATACAAGGTTAGAACTAAAAGAGGGTGAAATACCGCATAGTGGCGTCTAAAATATTTTCACAGAAAAAATGTCTTCTTTACCAGAGGCAGTTTAAATGTGTACTATATATCAGTACAGTTTTATGAAATGAAGTTTTTTCCTGCTTTGTTAAAATTCTGTTTAATAATTCGCTTTGTCTCAGCTATTTACTTGTAATACAAACTTATGTTTGTATTAAATAATGAGTACTTAATAATCTTGATTTCATTTATTGCGTAACATTTTTTATATTACAAATTGCAAGGTGTAGTGATAATAACTATGTGCTTGGACATAATACAATTATAGTCCTAATATTAGTTATTATACATATTCAAAGTTATCTAGATGTAAATTTATTTAATAGCAGGAATACTCCACTTAACAGAACTACTGATTACTACTAATCTATTTAATATTTGCACATGTATATAACAGTTTCTAATAAAAATTATGGTATTTTTGTTTTATAAATGATACTTAAAATCAGTTTGGTATTTTATCGACGCTATGTACTAATTTCCCTACACAGTACCTTATTGTGTTTTTCTAATTTGTTTTACGTATACTAAAAACATCTTGTTATTTAAACGAATTTAAGTAGAAAATCTAGGATAGGCAATATAGAGATTTCATCAGAAGAAACTCGAGAAAAACAAAACTTATTCATGCATGCAAACGCTACATAATGTATATATATATATATATCACTACCAATCACAATTTATTACATTTAAATTATTTATTTATACTTCTTGCACAATTTAAGTACAAAAGGCGAACTTAATGTCATAGGCATTTTTTCCCAGCCAACCTTAGGCTGGTTCAGAGATATCAACGTGGGTGCACATAAATAACAAAGAAAATAACAGTTAGCAATGTTATATATATATATAGCATTAAAATAGCATTTTTTTTTTTAACAACGTAACATAAAACTATTATTTCGAATTTATACAAATAGTGTAGCCAAAACTGCCTCCGTGGTATTGGCCCTTATTCCGGAGTTCGGGTTCGAATCCTGCGGGAAAAGAACTTTATGTTATCGTTGTTTTCTGGTTGGTTAGGACAATCTGAGCCGATCACCCAATTGTCTGACAAGTAAGATGATCCATGCGTCGGATGGGCATGTAAAAGTAGGTCCACCCACCAACCTGCATTTGACCAGCGTGGCGGGATACGGTCCAAAAACCCTTTAATGAAGAAGGCACAGGCTGATGATAATGATGATTATAATAAGAGTAGTAAAAAAAAAAAATTGTAGGACGTTAACATAAATGATGCAAAACGGCACAATAGTTAATATCTGCTTCCGCTGAAAATATAGTACCTTCCAAGTGTGTCAAACATCGTAGTATTTGTATTTTATAAGACATTATTGCATTGTCGTAATGTGAAGACAAAGTTTTAATGATTTTACTTTTTCATCATTCAATCATCTTTCAGGTGAAAATATATTCTACAAAACGGCTATACACAAAACGCTATTGGTGCCAATGTTTCGGACCTATCAGTGCGAGACGGAAGCAAACGTTGAGGTATCGTACGTAGTCAGTGCAAGGACTCACTTAATAGTTTAATCGTTGGATTGCTTCTTAAAACGCTTCGTATGTTAATTTAATTTTTTTTCTTAACTTGAACCAATTAAATTAAACCGATTTAACTAAAACAAAAAAATATTGGTACTGTACTAATTAATATATGCGAAGTAACGTAGTTATTAAGGAGTTTCATGTTAAGCTCAACTTAAAATACGGAAATCACTTCCCTATAAATTACTAAAATATATGAGAACGTGCGATCATGTTTATTGCTCCCTGAGAATCATTTTTATGACGCTTTAGATGCGCAATTTGTCTAAGTGGTTTGCGATATCTTATAGGCTTAATATTTTTTCTCCTAAATATTTGCTTCTCCTTTGCTTCTTCTATGCTTATATTAATAAGTTGTAATATAACCATGAACATAATCATGTAATGTAAGTTGTTAAACATAGATATCAACTTAGTAACACTATAATGGATAAAATTCCCCAATAAAGTATTTGTTTAACCAAAATATTAAATATGACACAATTTATGCACACAGAACATTTTCAGTACCTTACTTTTACTTTACTATGTGGTAGAGAAAATTTGTTTTATTCTTAAATATATTAATACGGCTACAACATTTCAATACAAAGTAAACTAACTTTTGAAAATTGAAAAAGGACTCAAGACCTTTGCATCACTGAACTAGTCAGGGATATAAGTTTATATTTACAGTAATCTTTCCGAGACTGCTTTTCAACTAAAAACTCTTATTAGGAAAGAAAACTTTGTCCAAAGTATTTTCTCCAGTCATTTGTTACAAAACAGCAAATAAATAAATTTTCGTTGCCGTGCTACAAAACATCGTATAAATTCTACAGAATTTCTCTAAGCGAAAAGCAAATGTTTCATTTGAAAACGTCCGTATTTGCTTTTTTGAATCGACATTAGGTCAATGAACTTTTTTTAATTATAAATATATTTCCGGCTTTTGCAATAAATTATGTATTTGCAAATTATGTAGAATAATAAATCTTCATAATGCATTGCACTTCATAAATTTATAGCTATCAATCAGCTATCACGAAGGCAAAAACAAGGTTATTATATTATAATAAATTGAATATTGTGAATCGTCCAATATTTCACCATAAGGGTAATAGTTTGACTAAACATATAATAGTGGTGAAGAGAAAATTCTGAATTTTTTTCTAACAATCTGTGTGGGTCAATTTTAAATGTATAGAATACCAAACAGTAATACAACCCACGCTGTTGGTTTAACTCACAACAAAAGCAATGTCAATGTCACAAGCTATATAATTAAGGTCTTACTTTGTGATGGATTACTTTCGTTTATTCTATATTTCATAGGCCTCCCCTAATACACCCCTATCCATTAGGGGGTTTTGGACCGTATCCCATCACGCTGGTCCAATGCGGGTTGGTGGGTGGACCAACTTTTGACATGCCCATCCGACGCATGGATCATCTTACTTTTCAGTACTTCATACTTAAAATTTTGAAATCTAACTAAGAAAACTTTGAACATTACTCCATTTGATGACCAATCTTTTGATGCTTGTAGCATCAAAAGATTGGTTAAGGGTGATGAGTTTTACTTTATATATCCGATGATAGAAAAATTTCTAATGTTGTATTTATTTCGTTGGATTAGAACCAATGGCCGATGGGCCAATAAGGTACTAGATTTGAGGCTGCGTTCGGGAAGACGGAGCGTTGGTCGACCCACACCAGGCGGAATTCCCATCTCCATGCAGTAGCAAGAGTTTGGCCCTCTTGGCATTAATTGAAAAAAAACCTATGTCCAGTAGCGGATAGATAAAGGCTGCCAATAAAAATGAATGATGTAATGTTTTAAAGAATGTATGTTCATTGGACATATATTATTTATAAAGAGTAGCCGACAGAAACTATGTTTATGTGTAGTATTATTTAAGGTATTAGTAACAAAATAAATATTATGAGGTAAATTTAATGTGTAAGAATTAGGATTCATAAATTGTGAGAAAAAAACCACCAAGATTGCAAATGCTAGCTTGACCTTTAAAAATATGTGATGCTTTACGAAACCGTTGAAAAATTCAGCTTATGGATTCTCTATCGGCAGAATGAGGGAAAATCAGGGATTTGAGGGCTCTACGGCTAAGATAGCCGGTATACCCACCAAAAAACCAACGGTTGCTTCTTTCTCATGTCGCTGTAGCCTGTCAATAGAATCCGACCTCGGGTTCCTGTCGGTGTCCCCAAAGACTGTCAATAGACAGTCTTTGGGGACACCGGTGCGACGTGGTCCTCACGGGCCTCTTCTGTCCGGGTGTGTCGGGACCCGGACCGCCACTTAAGTTACCGGCACCCCGTCTTGAGCCCTTCTTTGGGCGGCGGACACCCTCTTTCTGGCCTCCCAGGGGCTCAATGTCATCCACACTTTAGGATTTAATTATTGAAATAACTAACTATTCTAACTTCTTTTACAAACATGTAAGAACCACATAACGTATCATTAAAGACCACTTTATTCTGTAAGGAATACATTACATAAAATGCTCTTAACATTTTAATATAATTTTTCAATGAACGCCAAGGCGGCTGATCTTTTACTATTCGCTGTCAGCTTGACCTTGCTACTGCTCAGATGACATACAATTCATACAAACTTATAAAAATTGACATTACAAGAAGTAAAATAAATACAATAAGCATTTTTAAATAAGTGCCAAACATAAATATAAAAGCCAAGAAGTAACATTAACCACAGCAAGTTCCCTCGCTTTAACAGTAAGTCAAACTTATGCATTCCCATGGAATTTTAAGTTGAGGCCTAGATTATGTAAAATGATGCATGCATAAGGTGGATAGGTTAAAGCGAATATCAGCTACACAAGAAACAACTACTTACTTTTACTTTTAATTTAATTTTAATTTTAAAGCATTTATTAAAAAAAAAAAGTTAAATAAATTATATATGTATACAATATGATTCTTCTGCACAGCAGCACCTTAATTTAGCTTATCTTTAAGACATGAAAAGGAGGAGGCCCTTCCAGGTTCTTCCACAATTTTCTTTCATGTGCTAATCGTGGCTGGAAAGAGCCAGCCGTTTCTTTAATTTCGTCTGATCATCGCCCTGATAGTGTTCTTTTTTTCGTTTAGTTTTAAAGCGTGGCGACCAGTCTGTTATGATGTTGGTCCCTTTTTCCCTTTACTTTAAATTTATGGCCTGTCCCTCTCCACTTTTAAGATATCATTTTTATCATAACATCATCAGAATTTATCATTTTCCTCAGATCTGTGGCTGTTTTTTTGTGCTTTTCGGTTTATCCTAAAATAGCCCTCTCCATGCTTTTCTGGGAAGTGATTAGTTTTTAGACGCCTCTTAGTGTTCGTGCCCAAGTTTTATTGGTAGAATGCAGGTGCCGAATATTTTGTTTTTTTTGTTAAGGGGTACTGTTTCTTTTTTATTATACGTTTCAGTGACAACACACAATCACAATATACCCCAAGCATTCGTAGTTCTTTTTCTATTTCTGTATTTATTTGGCGTCGAAACAAAATTATCGGTCCTAGATAAATGTATCATGTTACATATTCTCTTGTTCGCTTTCTAATGTAATGGGGGCTTCCAATTTAGTATCCCTTACTTTCATTTTGGAATTATTCATTTTTAAACCTCTGTTTTTGATATACAGATATAATAACAAACTATACTATAAAGTTTCGGCATTTTCAGCTATAAAATCTATGTCATTTGCAAACCTTAAAATGTTTATTATTTTGCCCTATATCTCTCTATCAATCTCCCAATCAAGCTGCCAAAAGAATTCCTCCAATATAAACGTGAATATCTTTGGTGATATTTAATATACCTGACAGAGTTCTCTGTTAACGGGAAAAGTTTTTTTGTTGTGATGAGTTTTGTTAAATTTGTATAGTTTGATTATTTCTGTTTCGGGTAATGCATGCATTATGTTTATTCCATTCTCGCTAGGACAAATGTTCGTTGTTTTTGTAATCCATTGAACATGCTTTATACTATGCTATTAACTATATAATATTTAATAGAAGGTCAATTTCATTTCGATTATTTAACCAGGCGTCTCATCAGGTTGGAGGTCTACGAAGACTCCGTCTTTCTCCAGAACTTTATTCACCCGTCGACAATCGGTTCTACTGACTACGTTACCGGCCCACTGCCTCTACAACGTCTGCACTATATCGGTGACTTTGGTTCTATGCCAAATCAATTCATTACCAATTTTTTCCAACAAGAAAACTCCGACCGTAGCGCGTTTTATAGAGCGTCGCGCAACGGTAATTTGTGGACCTAAATCTAAAGTCAAAGGCCAGGTTAAAGCCCAGTAAGTAATCTATAAAATCCATCAATCCAATAAATGCAATTAATCCTTTGCGTTCTGGACCCAGTCACCAGTCATAAACAGTCACAAACAGTTATTCACAACTATAAGAAGAAGAATAAAGAGGTTTATGTACCAATGGCACAAAAATGCAACATATCCCTCTCGTTTTGTTTTAATGTGTTTATTTCTATATGTAAAATAAAATTTAAACTACGAATGCCCTGAACTATACTAAAAATATTCTAAAGAAAAGTTAGTACAAACAGGAAAACAAAAAGTGCGTAATGCTTTTCCTAACAAAGTTTTTATCCTAAAAAGGATCACATTACTCTCTGAAATTTCAGCTATTTTATTATATGCCTTAAATAACATTATTATTTTACCATCCGAATTTTAAAGGACAAAATCAGCTACATGACTTCATGAAACTACGTTCTTAAATCTTTTATACTTTACCGTTGTACGTTAAGTAGTATGAACCGGAAAAATATTTTTCATGGTAAAAAGTTAAATAAAACCTTGTTCACTTTACTAAACCAAAACGTTACGTGTTAAACGATCTGAAAAAAAAATTTATGAAAATCGCAAACCACTTAGGTAAATTGCATATCTGACGCATCATAAAATACAATCCTTCGGTAAGAGTAAACATGCGAGCGCTCATATTTTAGTATAATATATAGGAAAGTGATTTACTTTTCACAGGATAAGCTGAATATTGAATGTACCTTTATGCTTTATATTTTCTTTATTTTTATAGGAAAGCAATTGCAACAAAATTATAAAATATAAAATAATAAGGATCAAGTTACATGCTTGCCATATTTGAAAATTATTTACTTCGACTTAGTAATACCTGATAGATTCTTTACTATGTATACAATACACAATTTACAATTTAAAACACACAATTTAAAAAATGTGCTTTTACGGAAATCTCGTCTAGTCCAATATTTTATTAGAACAACGTTACAAATTTTGTAACGTTGTTCTGCAAAAATAAAAAAACATGTTCCAAAATCCAAAACCAAAACATTTACAAAAATCTTAAACCAATTTACAGTTCATAAAATAAATATATTGATTCGTCGTCATCAAAAAAAATCATGTCATCTGTAAATGAAACACCTCTTTGGGGATATTGGTCAATTGAGATAGGAGTTGAATATATGCATTTAAATTCACTATTCAAATATTTTATTTGCAAAACTAAAAACAAAATTAAAGAACGCTAGGCATGTTTTTATTCATTCAACTTTAAGTTTTCGGAAACAAGTAAGTTCTTTTAAAATAATATTATATGTACTCACTAATATTATATAAGCGCGAAATTTTAGAGGAATGCTTGGACGCAAACATTGTTCTCTTTCAAGGTGTAACTTGCTTTTACCTTAAAGATTAAGATATATTTGTCACGTGAACTCGACCGCTTAAAAGTTCTCAAAACGTCGGGAATTTAAAACGTTGATAAGCGAGATAAAATCCTTTGAAAGCCCTTTTATCACAAACCCTACTTTAATAATAAGCAAAATAAAAATAAAACAAAGAATTATTGTAAAAAACAAATAACAATATAATTGTTTGTAGTTTTTGTTTAATTTTATTCAGGTGAATATTAAAAGCTACAACGTTAAATGATAATTATGCTAATTCATACGGACATCAACTTTCGCAGTAGTAAAGGCTTCACGGACGCAGCAATAATGTATGTATATAGTGCCCACGTCATTCAATGCTTTATGCTTACACCCATAATATCTTACTTTTATTTATATCGTTATTTAAAAATAATATATAAATGGTTTCTGATTTAATATATGTAACGTCTGACTATAAAGATAACAGAACATTTAACTAGATTCATATCAATCGATAATGCTCACTGCGTATTTAATTGTAAAAACTACGTCAGTAATTAGTTTATTGTATAACGTACTACAAGCGTAAAAAATTGTTAGTTTTGTATAAATAAATAGGCAGTTATTAATTCGAGCTAAATTCACAGATGTGCTCAATTATTTGCTTCGTAAGTAGAATAATTCACAACATTCATACGGATTGTTGATGTGTTCCTAGAAACTACAAATGAAAATGTGATTATTAAGTATTAAAATTACATTTCCTATTTCTGGCATGTAGTATTCGCGTGACGATTAATTGCTCCGGTTGGAAGAATGTGGCCAGCCACCACAGTTACGGGGTAAACAAAACGTAACATCCCATGTCTCAGGGCGAGTAGAGTTATGCATTTTACATTGTTTCTCTTATAAGCAAGGCGTACCACTTAACACATGGTGAAGTCCTGCTTGTCTCGCTTCATTGGAAAAAGAATGGCTGTTTCTATGACTATGTTCACGGGGCGGAAAAGGTTGCTCGGCGTCATTATTTCAAGTAAAGGTCATATTTCACATACGGTAAATATTTACGAAACATAGAAATAATGCGACTTCTGTGAGCTCGTTGTGATAATAATATTATAATATACAATTTGTAATTTAATGGAAAATATTTTTTATTTCGTCGAATTCATTTTTGTCGTTACGTTAATTTAAGAATCTTGGGTATTTTTTTGAATTCAATAAACATTTATTAATAAGTGAATTTTGTACTAATACGTTACATTTAAATTTGTAAAAACTTTAAATTTACAAGAGTTGTTAAATTCACAGCATATATTGAAATTTACCAAGATTGAGCTGATGTTCTAAACTGCCTCCGTAGCCTAGTGATATAGGCGTGTGCTTTAGAAACCGGAGGTTGTGGGTTCGAATCCTGCGGGGACTCAACGAATTTTCATTATTGTTTCCGAGATGGTTAGGGCAATTTGGGCCGATCACCATTATTGTCTGAAAAGTAAGATGATCCATGCCTTGGATGGACATGTAAAAATTCGTTCCACCCACCTACCCGCATTACACTAGCATGGTGGGATACGGTCTAAAACCCACCAAAAGGATAGGGGTGTATTAGGGGAGGCCTATGTCCAGCAGTGGACTATCAAAGGCTGATGATGATGATGATCAAGAGCGACCACATTCACAATCAAACTTGAACCTCCTCTTGTTGCTCCCGGATCTTGCAGAGGGATATTACACTTGACGGGCGGTAGAAATTGAATTATCTTCTTAAGTGGCTTAAAAAGTGTTTTGATAGAAGCCTTGTTTAAGATATAGCCAATCTTGTCAGTGATTTCTCTTAGGTACGGCATAACAGCAGGAACTCGTTTGACCGTGGCTGGTTTCACTCGGTCTCTGTACCACATATAGTTAAAAATAACAATGAGATAGTATTACTTGCGGAATATACCTCATTGATATTTAAACACAGACGAAATACAGTATTTAATGGCGATCTAAATAATATTCTATCCAAAGTTGTGCATTGGTTTAGTGTGAATAATTTATTTTTAAACGAAAAAATGTATTAAATTTATGACTCCTTATGTAAAATGTAATTTTCAAGTGTCTTTGGATGGTAAAGCGCTGGACCTTGTTAACTGTACTGAGTTTCTCGGCATGACAATAGACGCAAAGTTGCAGTGGAGCCCGCATATAAATGTACTGGCGAATAAACTTAGCTCCACGGTATATGCTGTAAAGAAAATTAGACAAATAACTGACGGAGAGACTACCCGCTTGGTGTATTTTAGTTACTTCCACAGTATTAAGTCTTATGGCATTCTACTGTGTTATGTTTGATATTTATACAATCTTTGTCCTTTAAAAAAAGAGCTATTTGTGCAGTCTATAGTCTTCGTACTAAAAAATTACTCAGAGTTATTTAATCAAAAATTTAATAATGACCGGCCACAAAAAATTTTTGAAAATTTAATATATGTGCAGAAATAAAAACAAAAATGATTTTTAAGACATTATAATGTACATCAAATGAATAGTAGGAACAAGCATAGATTACTTCTTCTAGTAACTAGACTGCGAAGAATATTGGTTGCGCGGGCGCATGATCACTCAAGTTTCGTCAGCCAATTTAATTGGACCAACTAGGTCAGTGACGGAAACGATTTTGATTGAAAATGCGATAAAGGAAGGATAAATACCTCGTCTGATGGCGGCACAGCTGCAGGCATCTTCGGTGATGCGGTTGGGGTTCGCGGTAAACTTAAAACTATTAGAACGGAGCGTAGGCCATTCTCGTCGCGTGACTTTAAAATATAATGCGCTGCATTGGAACTCCGAAGGCAATAGTTTGACTTCGGCGGTGCTGGCCGACGTCCGCGTCACGAAGTGACGTCCTCCTTCCACCGTCCTCCATTCGCGATATGAGGGAAAATTAAAGGAAAAAAGGAAGGCAGGCGAAAGGAGCGGTAGAAAGAAAGGGAAGGAAGATTAATCGTGGTTACGCAATATCTTCAACCGTGCAACCAGCCGCAGGTTGGTTAACCTGCAGCTGTGTATAGATATAGAAATGCGCAGCGAACAAATATCCAAATCTTTTATGGGACAATGTATCTCGCTTTCATAAAATCAGAAAACTTCCAAAATTTAACCATTAAATAATTTAAAAAGTTCTGAACAACGTTTGCATGTTAAAGGTTATTACAATGTAAGTTGTAGTTGTTGTAATGTACTGCCTCCGTAGCCTAGTGGTATGGGCGATTGCCTTAGAAACTGGAGGTCGTGGGTTCGAATCCTGCAGGGACTCAAAAATTTTCATTGTTGTTTCCTAGTTGGTTAGGTAATTTGGGCCGATCACCCAATTGTCTGAAAAGTAAGATGATCCATGCGTCGGATGGGCATGTAAAAGTCGGTCCACCCACCAACCCTGCATTGGACCAGCGTGTAGGATACGGTCCAAAATCCCAATGGATGGAGTGTTAGGGAGGCCTTATGTCCAGCAGTGGACTATCACAGGCTGATGATGATGAAGTTGTTAAATGTTAACACACTCAGGTAATGGAATGCTTATGGGAGCTGCGGCTGGACCCCAGCGCTGGCCGTCAAACAATGAAAGTCCATAAGCCCCGTATGAGCTTCTGAAAAGAGGACACGGATTCCTAACATTCCGCGCGACACAGGTTCTCTCGGGACACGGCTGTTTCGGAGGTACCCATGTCCAGTGGCCGGTAGGAAGCCTACGGAGGAGTGCCACCACTGTGGCGTATGTGCAAAGTTTAGTAAAATATTTCAGTCTTTAGCAAAATTACTCATTTAGAATTTATCGAATTAGTTTTGACATGAAAAATGCAAATATGTCATAAAATTAATCTGAATTAATGTTACAGAAGAAACTTATATTTGAACAAAAATTTACTTTTATTTTGAAATACTAATAGGTAATTTAATACAATGGTTTTTTTACATAATTCCATTTGTCTGTATATACTTATTGACTGTTTTTACTACTGGACTTAGTATGTAATAGGTTTCAGGGTTTCAGACGCGAAATGTTATATCATAACGGTATTCAAGTTTGCCAATATACCAAGTCAGTTGTAATCTATACGTTAATATTTTATCGTTTAAGCAATTAAACGCAATAAATTTAAACAAAAAAGCACCAAGCAATCAAACGGTGACATACGTATGCTATTGTTGTAAATCGATAGTCACTCAAAGATTGTCTCATAGTGACAAGAAATCCATCAGTTCTTGAAATCTTCTAGCAAAAAATGGTGCTACAACCATTGCCAATTTACCTTTCTAATTTTAAGTTAGGCGCGGATACTGTATCCTCAGCCTTCTTAGTTAGTAAGTAGAAAAGATCAGAAGAATAGTCAATAGCCGAGTTTGCTTTAAAAGATAAAATAACGATTATAAGATCTTTATTTTGTCCGTCTGTCTGTCAGCATTTCCGTATGTCATCTTCGGCTTAAAACCTCGAACATTTTGCACCAGTCTACACCGATAAGATATTTTAAGTTATTATACTAAATACTAACAAGGTTTTAGAAAAATTCTTTTCACGATAGTGCATACGTTTATATAGGTTTTTGAACTTGGTATAATTTGAATTAAAGTTTGATCGTTAGGAAAATGGTTAAATGCAAAACATTGTTAGCAAAGCAATATAAATATTATTAATTTGTTAATTTTAGTTATATAAAAAATAAAGATTGAAATGCACAGTTAATTTGTGGTGACAACTATGATTAAAAGAAAAATTTTGCAAAGAACATTCAGATGAATGAAAATGCAAACCAAAAGACATTAAACAAGGTACTTACTTTGCGGAGATCATTTTATGGCTGAGGAATTTTCTCATTTTGTTGAAAACGAACTAATAAGCGGGTACTTTCCCGTGCTTTTCTTCGTATTTTCTTAATGTTGTGAATGAAGTTTTTCATTGAAACAACTTATTAAATTTAGCATGTCAAAAACTATTTTGTGACTAAGAGGCTATTTTACTAAAATCTTTCAATTATTTTATATTTTAAATTACCTCGCCATAAAGATTCTATTTAAGAGATTGTTTAGATAGGAAAATATACCATTTTATTGATAATATAACGTTAAAACTTCGTATTAATAATGCTCTTGTTAGTTGTCTGGCAAAAGGCTGACCACTCGATTATCTGCAGAGTAAGAGGGCATGTTAAAATCATCCCGATTTGTCAAGATCTTTGACAGCTGTCATAGAACTTCAGTGCCTTTACTCAAACTGACGACCAATCCATCCATCGGATTTATTTTTCTTTTGGGTTGTGGAGGTGAGATGCCAATCGCTCTGCATAAAGTTTGTAGTTCAGTTAAATCTGAATAGATGGGCGGTAAGTTGAAACAACTTTTAAAATAAACTAAGTGAATTTAACAACAATTGGCTTCACCATTTGTTGTTAAATTCACTGAACTAAATGACAACAATGACAACTTGACACAGAAATGCAGCGTAAAACGCCTGCTTGCCTGGGACATATTATGTTACGTCTTATTTACTCAGTTACTTTTACGTTGGCTGCAGTGCATTTTAAAACAGTTGACAAAATGTGTTCTCCTACTAGTACCCATAGGGTAGGAAAAAGTATAGCAAAGGCACTTCCTTACATGGCTTTTAAAAAAATAAAAATAAAACCGACTAATTCAAGGCAAGAGCAGGTAGAATACTTACTAAAACATTACACGAGATTTCTTGATACATAATTAAATCTTTCGCATGGCAAGACTTTACACTACCAGGAGGTTTTCGGTAGAGTCGCCAGAAAAGAATGACAAAAATTGTTGTAATTATTTTTAAAACGGTCACCGCAGATACCTCGACATCGGAATTCATGTTTCAAGAAAGGTTGTTTGACTTGTTCGATTAAATTAATCGCGTTTTTTATATTTTATATGCCACTTGTTTAAGTAATAGAAGTAAATATTTTAAGCATAGTAAATATTTTTGTGTCAGGCTTTGATTTCAATGGCTGGGTGTCATGATTCTTATGTTTCTTTTTATAACTAATTGCTTAATTAGAGTAACAATCAGAACTCTTTACCGATTTATTTCGATTTTAGGACCTTTTATGCACACCATGCAATCGATAAAATCGTATTTTTAACCAAAGTTTAATAAATTTAGAAACCTGTATAATTTAACTGAATTATCTGTGATTGCAAGGAACTCAAATAATATATCAGAAACATATTTGTTGATTTAAATGTTTTTCAATCAGTGTAATTAAATCCCCAAGCATTTTGTTAACTCCTCGAATATAAATTGTTGTCAGTAACAGCAAAGTTGTACGCTGCTAAGTTCTACAGAGTTCGACAGTTGCTTAAGCTTGCGCGCAGTTTATCGTTGTTTGATAAGCTTTAGTATATTTCCTATTGTTTACCGCAACATCTTAGGCGTACTAATAAAGTTCAAATCTTTATTGAGCATCTTTATTGTCTTCTGAACCCCAATGATATTTTTGATTTTATCTTGTACAGAATATGTGCAGTAAAGCCAAAATAAGAAATGGTTGCTTAAATATATCAACTATAAAAAATGGTTCATTTTATTTATGATTGGCTGTTGCCCGCGACTTTTTCTGCATGAATGTTTAGTAAATATGTAATTAAATTACATTTCTTACATTTTTTTTAATTTTAACTTTTTTATGAATATTTTTTTGCCTAAGTTACTTCCAGTTTCATCAACTATTTTCCACTGAAAGTCCTGTCAGAATCGGAACAGCCATTCCAGAGATTAGCCAGACCAAACGGACAGACAAACAGACAAAAATTTAAATAAAATTGTTTTATGTGACACAAGAAAATTCTTCAAGAAACTGCTTACCGATTTCTGCTACTGCATTTTAAATCTCTAACATTTTTTCAAACTAGTAGTAACTTTTATTATACTAAAGAGCCACGAGGTTTATAAAATAATAAAACATAAAGTGAATACTACATTAAGAGCTATTTTCAAATATTATAATCTTTTAAACTGTTACAAGGAGGTCATTTATCAATCTACGCTTGAAATATTTTATAATAATACAATCCACTAACCAAGCCGTTCAGAAAAAAGTATTAAAATAAATCTATGCAAATTAAAAAGGTTATTTTCCTAGTAAAGTAAATCTTATCGTAGCAAAATAAGCTTCAGATATATTATAGTTTTGTAAATTTTTATTATCTATTAGTATTGAACTGAAATCTATTAAAACAGGGTGTTATGTGTTCATGAATGATTGGAATAAAGGAAGATGATGCTTTTAATTGATAATGCGATTTAAGCCCAAGTTATCGTAGCTAATTAGATGTTACACAGACACAGACCTTTATTCATGTCAATTGTTGGAACTTATTAGTTTTCAGCCAATTAGTATCACATATAAGTATATTCATGTTATATAGAAGTGTAAAACACAAATTGATACTTTATGTCCGAGAATACATTCCTGATGGTGAGAGCTTTACCATAAATAATATAACTAACTTATTTCCAATGCGTAGGAAAATAAATAAAAAATAGAAAGACGATGAACTAGGATACGCCTAGTTCATCTTTTGTGTATTTCAATACACCGCGACCATTTCTCCTATTCCAGGCGGACGAAGTCGTGGGTAACAGCTGAACAGAAATAAAGCATAGATTTCTAGGTCAGTCGCATGCCGATCTTTAAATTCTTAAAACAAGGGCCATCTTCTTCTAAGACTTTAAATTCTGCTGGAATGTAGCAGTGGATGTATAATAAAATTAAGTTAGTACTAGTAAAATATTAATAATATCTTTAATTATTAAAAATATCTATAGACTCTAGAAGTTACTGCACTCAACCTTCTGTCTTCGTACTTGAGCCATCGAATTCAGAGGGTTGACGTGAATGTAAAGATCTCCGGGCCCCTGTAAATATGGGGTCCCACAAGGATCCATTCTGGGCCTTTTCTCTCCTCATTTATATAAACGACTTACCATGTGTGATAAATAATAGAAGAGATAGTATTATTTGCAGATGATACGTCCCTGATTTTTTAAAATTAAACGACATACGTCAATAAGTGACGATGTAAATAATACTCTCTAGAGTAGATTGGTTTAGTGTTAATAACTTGCTATTAAAACCAAAGGAAAACAAAACGTTTTAGATTCATGACTCCTAATGTGAAGCATGGTAAATTTGAAGTGGTTATAAATGGGAGACGTTAGACGTAGTTGAATCAACTGTATTTCTAGGAATAACTGTAGATACAAAACACAATGGGGCCCCCATATTAATAGGCTAAAGTAAACTAAGCTCTGCAGCTTACGCTGTGAAAAGAATTAGATTATTAACCGATGTGGAGATAGCTCGTTTAGTATATTTTAGCTATTTTCATAGTATTATGTCTTATGGCATTCTACGTGGGAAATGCGCAGATACTAATACGATCTTTGTCCTCCAAAACGCGCAATTCGTGCAGTCTATAACCTGGGCCCCAAAGAATCATTAAGAAAGTTGTTCACTGAAATAAAAATAATGACCGTTAGTTCTCAATACATATTTGAAAATTTAATGTATGTGCAAAAAATAGAGATGATTTCCAAGACGTTGTGATGCACATAACATAGATACAAGGAACAAACATAATTTAATTCTTCCAGCGACTAGACTCATGAAGAATAAGTAAGTCTTTCATGGGACAATGTATACGTTTTTACAACAAAATCTCAGTAAACCTTCAGAATTTAACTATTACTAAATTTAAAAGGTAGTCAAGAACGTTTATGTGTTAAAAGTTATTACGATACTAATGAATTTTATAATGATAACACAGCCTGGTAATGGAATGCTGCTCCAGGTCCTGTTTCAAAATTGCATAATATGTAATGTCCAATTATCAAAATGTTTGTTATTTTTAAAAGATGACATAAAAATAGCCTGCTGAGTTTTTCGCCGGTTCTTCTCAGGTCTGTGGCGTCCTTTTCCGAACCGGTGGTAGTGATTTGACAATCAATAAGCAAGTGTAAACTTCTATATTGAATAAAGATATTTGAATTTGAATTTGAGTTAATTGATAATTCATACAGCAAGTATTAAGTAAGGATAATATAAAAATGTTTATTTATTTATTTATTTACTTATAAAAATATTCAATTTTATGAACATCATAAATTAAACATTTGGTGTAAAATGAATCAGTTTAATAATTTGACAAATACTTGTTCAATAATTTAAAGAGACAAACAGTTTTGGAAATCTACATATAAGTTTACTCAGGGAAAATTTAATATTCACTAGTAACGCCGAGTGTCCTGCTAACGAGCGTTACACAACCTGTGTTCAAATTAAAAATTTGTCAATGTCGTATCTGTTGTATTATTTAAGATATAAAATAATTCATTTGAAATCAAATTAATGATGTTTTAGTTCATATCATAACGTTGATAATTTTGATGAATGAAAATTCAATAGATTATTTTTATGCAAAACGGAAAAACAACGTACTGCCACCTACAAATAGTTCCGAAATTAATTTTGGATGATTAAAATAGGTTTTACAGTATTCGTGTTTTATAGTGAATTATAAATAATGATTGGTGTTGTTTATTAAAACCTAAAACATTTTTTAAAACCATACTGCCAAGTTTTTGCAAAATTCAACATATTGTAAAAAGAGCATTTTCCAGTACAAAATTACGTTTGGTGCCAATATTGTAATGCCAAAACATTTAGTTAAAAGCTAGTACAAATGGGTACATAACAAATAAAATTTTAATCAAAAAATGACTTTTTGAAGTCAGTCATATTTTTTGATAAAAATGATTCGCTGTTTGCAGCGTATAACATTTTACGCTATATAAGCAGTTAACAAAATGCTCTCTATACGAAATTGTCTCATGATTTCTGCCACCGCATTTTTAATCTCTGATATCTTATAAGGTATTCATTTCATCAAAATGTCGTCGGTTACACGTTTTATGAATATAGAATAAAGAATTTTGTAATGCAATAACTTTTAGGTGATTTTAAACTGTATTATTTAAATGAGCTTAAAATAGGCCTCATTGCAATTTTTATAATTGTGCACATTAAAATGTTTAGTGTGGATTTTTCTTATAAGAGACATATATGCTCTTGGTACTGATTTTATTGAACGCCAATTCAAGAAGTACAATTAAATAAAACATAATTAAAACCTATCTCTTACGGTACGGCCAGTGGCACAAGGTTGCGATTTTTGACGTTGTTTTTTTTAATTTCTTACAATCATTAAAAAAAAAAGAATATAGAAAATCGTGTTTTTTTTTGTGAAGTCGGTAAGTAATGAATACTGATAAAAAGCTTGATACCCACGACTTGCTTGAAACATAATTCATGCAAACATCAATGTCAGATCTCTTAAATATTCGAAAAAATGTTTAAAAATTCATATTAATCAACTCAACCTTTTTCCGTCAGTCACTAATAGAAATAAAGTCCTGATGATATTTTTTCTCTTAATTACTGCCACAGATTTCTTATCCGTAAAGGTTATCGAAATGAACGTTGTATCTGTGTAAAAAAAAAAATTGACTAAGTAACCGGTCTGTGATCTGCCTAAGATGCTAAATCTAAAACTCGGAATAATCTATCTTCCGAGAAATTAATTAATTATGCAAATATTTTTCTATTATGTGATTGTGACTTTCAGTAATTTTTGTAATAAAATTATGGCAGTATCTATACGCGATTTTATGCATGTTATAAGTAATTTATGACTTGAATATCGAATTGAATTTTGCAATAGTTTTCAGGGCACACTAACCACCACAAGGCATACTTAACAAAAGACTACAGTGACTAGTGTTTCTATACAACTAAAGTTTAATAAAGTAATGTAAATATTAACAAAGATTTTATTTGGCTTTGGCTCGTGCATAAAACCACTTTATAAAGGTTTTTTATGATTTTGATTAAAAATATTCAATATATTTTTAATCTAATAATATTTACGAGACATCTTTAGGATTATAAGTGAAACTTATTATTAGCAGTGCTGTCAATTCATCCGTTTATACACACATTGGTATGTGATTTTTAGTTCGGTTAATCTTCACATCACAGTATCTCTGACAGATGTGATGTGGGTTCTGAATATTGATAAAGCCAGGAAAATCCGGTTATAATAAATAAAACCTTTATTTTCTAAGTATTATATGGTATGAAGTACAATAAGATCAAGTACTTACATTAATTGTTGTTAACCAACGTATACAGATTTTATTGTCTGATAATCCAGTCTGCACCCATGTTGTATTTAATCAGTTAGCCACTTAAAAAAAATGAAGGTCTATGAGTACGTGTGCATGTGTTGTGACAGGAGTTGAGGGGTTCACGAAGACATGAAGCGATATAATATGTAATGTATTCCAGTAATGTAATCCTATTATTCTAGCAGTTAAAAACGGTGAAAAAATGATATAATTTATAACTAGTACTATAGTACTTTATCGCTATATTTATGCCTTAGTACTTTAAGTATAGATGCCAGCGTAATTTATCGTTTTATGATTAAATATGACATGAAACCTAAGATAAAAATAAAGATATTGTAAATTATTTGAACTATAAAAAATATTTCTGCTGTTTAAATTTTGTACTTATATATTAACTACATAGAATAAAACAAAGTAGCTTACATATATGCTCATATCTTTAAAACTACGGAACGGATTTTGATGCTGTTTTTTAATAGACTGAGTGATTGAAGAGGAATGTTTATAAGTATAATTTATGCATAATACTGAAAAGACGTCAATACTATCGCTGATACACACAATATATCTTATATCACATGTTCATAAAGTTAGGCGTTAATGCTGTGATCGAATAAATAGTGAATTTATAGTTATATCAACCTCTATCTTCTTTTTGTTTAGTATACTATACATAGGACTTTATACAAATATAAGACCACTAAAAACATTTTTTAAACGCATGCAAGTTCTAGACATTTATTTATACCTTAAAAATAAGAATAGAAGTTTATGTGTCATAATTTCATTACAATTGTGGAAAGTAACGGTCAAGAGACTGCCGCTCCATACCTTAGATAAATGTCTAAGTTAAGTTTTATTTTATTTTTACATAAATTCCTTTTAATATGTATATTATTTTAAATACACATAGCTAAATGTTTGTTGTTACAAATTTTTTGAATAACTTGCCCTAAGATTTTTTTTAAATTTGTTACATCGTTGCTCCGCTTCTGGCATTTTAAAATGATAGATATTAGCTGTCATTTGGTTGCGTTGCTTTTAATAATTTAGTGATAAATAGTTTAAAAGATATTTGAGAAACCAAAAAATAACGGTGCCAAAAATCACAACCAAGTTCGATTAAATTGCAAACGCTGCCGAAACAGTAAACGATAGACTTAAATAATTTGTTGCAAATTGTTTTTATTAAAATGGTCTATAATAAAGTCTGCAAGAACATATATCTATGCTTTAGGGCTAACCCATAATAACCATTTTAATGTAAAACATTGTTAGGAAGTCCATTTAAGGTAATGGTAAATTAATATAAAACCTAATGCACTCTTCTTCATTAGGGGTTTTGAAACGTATTCCACCACGCTGGCCAATATGGGTCCCAACCAAAAAAAGGTGGGCTAACTCTTTACATGCCCATGCAACGCATGGATCATTTTACTTTTTGACAATTGGGTGAACGGCCAAAACTATCCTTACCAACCAAAAAACAACGATAACACAAAAGTGGTTTCCCCGCGGAATTTAAACCCACAATCTCTGGTTTACAAAGCAGAGGGCTAATACCGCTAAGAAAGAACCGCGCGGAGGCGGTTCTTCATTCCATGTGTATAATATGAACATTTTTTATTCTATGTGCATAAAACGCTATATATGATATTTAAGTTAAATTAATACCTTAAAAGAATTTAGAGATTTTACATACCGAAATAGTGGCGAAAGTAGAGGCAGAAATAGTGCGGTAGTTTTTTTCAAAGGCCACGTTGGCACACGCTTATATTACTTAATTTTTGGCGTCTTTCCTTTGCTTCGGGCTTAGAGTGCTATGAGCGAAAGAGATGAGCACATTTTATTATTCATCGTCACCATCGTCATCAGCCTGTGATAGCCCACTGCTGGACACAGGCCTCCCCTAATACACCCGTATCCATTAGGGGGTTTCGGACCGTATCCCACCACGCTGGTCTAATGCAGGTTGGTGACTGGACCGACTTTTTGCATGTCCATCCGACATGGATCATCTTACTTTTCAGACTATTTGGTAATCGGCCCAAATTGCCCTAACCAAAACCTAATGAAAACTTGTTAAGTTCCGCAAGATTCGAACCTCCTCCGGTTTCTTAAGCACACTCTTACTTTCATATTAGGCTACAAATAGGATCTAAATAATGTATATGCAAGTTTTTAATTTAAAATTTGAGTAAAATTTAATTATGCACGGAATTACGAAGCTACAGTACCCAACACTGTTATTTTTTGTGACTATCTATGTTATGCCAAGATAAAGAATATTTTTACATAACATTTAAATAGAAACAAAAAATAATCATGTACTATTGTAATTAAAGTAATGTAAAATAAAATATAAAATAAACGCGATAAAATCCGTAAAGGAATTTAATTGTATAATGTATAATATTTGCGTAAACAATAAAAATAATTATTAAAGACAAGTTAGAAACATGGTATCATAAAAATTACAATGTCGAAATCAGCTAAATTGTTTCATGTACGATAGCAACAGGCGCAGAATGTTGCAAGCAATTTAAACGCTTGATTGCGTAGTAAAAGTAACAAATTTTAGTTGTAGACTACATTTTACAAGAACAAACGAATTGTTCTATAATCTATTTGATAGTGACGATCTAAAGTAATTTTGTTGTCGGCGTCCTTATGAGCTCAACAGTGTTGTAAAATAAATTGGTTCCAGTTTTGTTACGAGACACCTAACAAAATTATCCTACGTAATACTTTGTAATTAATCTATAAAGGCACTTTGCAGCTGCACATTATACTGAAATATAATTTTAAAGAGTGTGAGACAAAAAATAAGATTCAATTACCTATTCATCAAGTCTAAGGTTTCCATAGAGTACTTGACTACATTAGGTAACTTATATTTGATTCCTAATTATATTTGCTACTGTTTAGTTTTATAATAGATTACAGATCATGTAATTTAGTGATGAATTAGAGAATCTCAATAGGAATTCCCAAGCTATGATGGCATGTTCTTACCTCACGTATATTGCTGTGCCTACGGTTACGTCTGTGAAGGGATGAAGGATCACCAACTTTATGTTATATACTATACTTTGGTAAACTTTATGTTTTAGAATATACTTCATTTATTTGAAATCTTGTTTAATGATACGTGCAAAATATTTTGAGAGCGACAAGGATATGTGAGGATGGCCAAGTTTAAGTGGATGGTATAGCGGCTGATACAATAGTAAGAAAACATGAGTGATCTCAGGCCATCCCGTTTCTTTAATCAAAAAAAGTATTTTAATAGGCAGTTCGTGACACTTATCGCATGCAATTCTGCTTAACTCGTCACCTTTAAGAAAAAATACTAATGCAAAATGTATGTTACAATTTATTTCGATTATTAACAGTGGCTTAACATGGTAAAGTAAAGAATGAATTGAGATCAAAATAAATTCATACAACTTCCTGTTCCTATGTTAGCGGATTTATAACAAAAGCTTTTTTATATAAATAATCTTACAATTAGAACCAGATTGTTATAACACTTACATTAACTAATTTGTTTTTTATGTTGGTGAAATTTATTAATAAAAATTAACTCCCACTAGCTTAACTTTAATACATAACAGCAAAATATTAAGCAAATGTCCTAAGGCAAATGCAAGTAGCATTTAAATAATATCAAGGCTTAGTCGTTTTAGCAAAATCGCAACCAATTAGAGATTTCATTCCATTAACATTGGCTCTTAAGAAAATTAGTGATGCCGTTTTAACGGTTACAAGTAGAAATTCAGCAGCTATCTTCCCCAGTATAATATTGTTTTGTTTACTTATAAGGAGCAAAGTGTAACGATAATGTTGTTTACTCTTTGCTTTGCTCTTTGAAATTGTTAGTAATATGGTATTTTGATGTTTAGTCTTTAAAGCATAATACATTTTACGGAACGACTCAATTTTTTTATTTACATGAATAGACAGCTTTATCAGCTTCACTTGCAAAGGTATCGAGATACATCTCGATACCTTGCAAGTGAAGGCGTTAAAGTTGTCGATAATTTTTTTCTTAATCTATCTATTTAAATATAAACCATAATAAAATTGTTCTACGTGTTAATATTTAACATATTAAAAAGGGTTTTTGCTTTTATAAACGTAGATTCAATTTATAATTTTTAAAAACTTGCTATCGCTGCTAAATTTAAGATTTTAATTATGTTATACGATGTTTATACTTCCTCTTAAAGTTGTTTAATATTATTTTTGAAATTGACCTTCTTTTCGGAAGTAGGTCAAATATAGCGATCCAGTACTTTAAATGAGCATGTAAAAAGTCAGTTCTAGCTCTTATCATATTTAGCAGTCGTCATGGAAGTCAAGTTGAATATAATCAGCCTTACTAATAATATCCCTTGCATCTTGCTACTTGAAAGCAGGGCAGGCGGCCAGTGTTAGCGTTCATTAAATAGGCCTATCTCCAGCAGTGGACTGAGAGGGGCTGATTATGAAGGACGTGTGTTAAAAAATATTCATATCATTAGGGATATATAAGGACGTGTCGTTTACCTGAGTTAGAGGTCCTAACTATGAAAATGGGCTCGATCGACAGTCTAGCTCAATGCAGCAGCTCTACTGTATAAAATCGTACGTGCGTATCACAATAATGAACCGGAGAAAGTTATATCTGGGGTTCGACAAATTGGTTTTAAAAATAAAATGCATCACAAGAGAATAATCTACTGGCGAACCTGTGTGTTATCCTATTAGAAAGTGAAGAAACTTTAAAAGCTCATTCAATTATTTGAAAGACCTCGGAACTGTGCTTTACTGTATAAACCAGCGGTTCTAGTATTTGTTGAATCGTTTACTTAATTCATAATAATACATAGAGTGAGGATTTGATGTATATGGAGAAAGTTCGTAAAAGAGAAAATTGGTTCTGATATGACGCGTGAAAAGCAACCGGATCAAGTAGCCAGAAGTTAAGAGATCATGAGTTACTAGTTATTTATAAATTATAAAAATTTTATTAAAACAATTGATTTAATTTTAGTACGGATTTTTATTATTATTATTGTCTTAAACAACGATATTTTAGTTTTGCTTTTTTCTTTTTCAAAGGCGTTTACCTTTTATGTCCATTTAAGCATTCTAGTAAAACAATATCCCTTATCATCTATTGATTGTGTTGACCTTTTTACCCTGTGAATAATGATTAATAGATTATCATATCATTTACAATCGCATCTTTTAGCACTAAAATAAACTTTCAGCTCATACACAATTTGTTTGTTCAAACACATTTATTATTTGTTTTGTTACTAATGTCTACGACAAATAATTAGCTTTCTACTCTTCTCGTCCAATAGGGTAAGAATGATAATATAAATTAGTAAGTTATCATCTGTTACTGTGACTGTGTTACGACTGTTTAAAGTGTTCATTATTTCATCGGGGCCACTAAGAGATATACTTTTATTGCCATTCATCAAAACTTGAATGCAAATAGTCTTCATGCAAAATAAAACAAACCAAAATTATTTGATATAAATCGTTAACATTTTAGTTTGCCGCAATTGCGTTCCCTTTTTGTTTATCATATATGGAACCAAAAAGTCCCTTGTTTTTTAAAAATTCACAGTCTGCTTGAATATTGATGTAGTTAAAAAAGAGTCGTTATAATTAGAATTTTATTTTATTATTTATTTATTTTGTTTTATTTGAAAACAAAATCTACAGCCTTCGTTTAGTTACAAGTATCACTTATGATCTTAAAGCCAATAACGGATTTACATTTTATAACTTGAATGATATTGACTCGACATATTAGAGTAAACAACTATTGAGTCAATAATCCAATTGCAACCAACACAAACAGTATAAAACAATAACAACATAAAAAAATATTAAAATTATTTAGTAAGATGTAAACAGTAATAAGGTAAGTAAGCACTACAATAATAACATTAAGTGTTAAGACTAAATTTAAAATAAAGGTATGAAAAAAAATAAATTATATGTGTCTAATGTGTGTTTATGTGTATGTGTGTGTGTTGTGTGTGTGTGTGTGTGTTTTGTGTGTTTGTGTGTGCTTGTATGTATGTGTTAACTAGCAATTTTATCCCTTTCCGTCAAAATATTTATTACATCCAGTTTAAAAGCATTCTTTTTCTTCCAAAATATATCTAATGTTTGAAACGAATTATTGTAGGTTTTTGTAAGCGGTTAACAATTGAATTTTGTGCATAATATGAGCGTGTTTTATTAGTGGCAAATAACCGTGTATGCCTTGTTCTAGTTTTTGGGTACAAAGTCGTAGGGATCTAGAAATTAATTCTTCGCAGTCAACATTTCCGTTGCATAACCCGTGTAAAAATGCCATATCTAACAATGTACGTCTATTTTCGAGATTGAGAATGTTATAGTGCTTGCATGATATATCGTAACCATTTAAAACTCTTACATTTTTATAAGTGCTTAATAAATTTATGTTGTAGGTTTTCTAATTTGTTTATATACGTCGTGTAGCACGGATTCCATATAGGGCTGCAGTATTCAGGAATGCTGCTAACATAATCAAAGTAAAGCAGTTTTAGACACTAGTTTACTCATGCGTAAAATGAATCCAAGACTTTTATAAGCCGAATTCCTTATATATTCTATGTGTTATGAATAGGTTATTTTTCGTCAATGAAGATGCTCTAGGTCTTTAACTACTTTTTCTTTACCAATTTCTGATGAATGCATTGTATAGACGGTTTTATAGGTTCATTTTTCCTGCTGAACGAAATATAATTGCATTTACTTATATTTACGTTTATTTTATTTTTTTATAATAATAATCAAGGCGATCTATTTCCGACTGTAATTTAACGCAGTCATCTACATTTGCGATTTTCATAAAAATCTTAGTATCGTCGGTCGCATGAGGAACTTAGCGTGGTGAAAACAGTTACCTACATCGTATAAGCTAATAAGGGTATAATAAGCGACTGAGAATGGAACCTTGTGGCACCCAGTAAGGCACTACAATGTAAATTGAACGATAACCTCCTATAACCACTGCCTGAGATCTTCTCCAAAGATATGACTTAAACCAACGTAAAAGATCCCCTCGAATTCCAAGGTCATAGAGTTTATATATTGGCTTGTTGTGATTTACACAATCAAATGCTTTCTCTAGATCTGTGTAAATAGAATCTACTTGGAATCCGCCATCAATATTAGTGGTTATGTAATCAAAAAATGAGCCTAAATTAGTTAAAGTAGAACGTTTCTTTATAAAACCATGTTGCTCATTCGGTAACAACGGAACAATTACTGGGTATATATAATTATGCACAATTCTTTCAAATAATTTGTTTAGTACGTTCAGAATGGATATGGGCCCATAATTCTCGATCATGGTTACGGGTCCTTTTTTGTTTAAAAGAACAACATATGCTTGCTACCAAGCATTTGGAAAATAACCGTCCTTTATAGACCTATTGAACAACATCGTTATTGGAGAAGACAAAGACTTTGCACAATTGACAAAAAATTATGGTGGATGCGCATCGTTTCGTAATGTCTAGGCTAGTAATTAATTTTTCAACTTCTTCTTTTCTGATGCTAAAAGTATTAATAGTATTAAATTTCAACATGTCATTATGGTCACACTAGTTATTATCGGTTATAAGTGCAAAGTTTTCTCAAAGAAGTCATTGAAAGAACAGCAAATAGCTACAGGATTGGTAACATAAGACTACCACTATTATTTTATTATACTATAATATTTTTAAGCCTCAAAGATAGAATAATGAAATAACTTTTATTTTACTGCCAACTAGATATAGAGAATATTGATGCGCTAAAAAATAATGTTATTAAATAAAATGACTTATTACGATTTAATCGCGTTTATTTTACATTTTTAAATTCCTGACGCTTCGAAAACTTTCAAGCGGCCGTGGTCACGGGTGTAACTATGATGTCATGCGTCTTGTTGCCAGTGCGGAAGCGGGGTTTCCAGATCTTAATCGTAATTAATTATTTTTAGTCTGTACTGTGACCTATGCAAAATGAACTGATTTTATCATTACAGCCGGCAGTGATGTTAGCTTGAGTTTAAATTTTAATTTATAAATTATGGGGTCCCAAGCAGGTGGTAGAACCCAACCATCTTCTCTTTTTCAGCCTGACAGTTCATCCTTAGTAGGATTCGGTGTTCTTTAGCAAGGATTTGTGGTCGATCAAGACTGATGTAATAGTTTGGGTGATTTAAGTATGGTCACACACTGCCGGCTTCCTGTGTCTTTTATGTTTAATGTCAGCTATATGTTCCTTCACGCGTGTTCTTATTGATCGCTCTGTTTGTCCAATATAAGAGAGGCCACAGTCACAATCTAACTTGTACACTCCTGGATCTTGTAAAAGAATATTGCACTTGACAGGTGGTAGGAATTGACCAATCTTTCAGTTGCTTAAAATAAATTTTGATTGAAGCCCGCCCCAAAATGTAGCCAATGTTGTCAGTTACGTCTTTTTTTTTTTTATGGCATACGCAGGCAGACGAGCAGTCGTGCCACCTAATGGGAAGTGATCACCGACGCCTATAGAAACCGGCAACACTAGTGGTATCACCAACGCGCTGCCCACCGTGAGACATGGTGTGTTAAGTTTCGTTTACCCAGTATATACGCTGGCTACGGTGCCCTTCAAACCGGAACACAGTAGTATTTTCACATTACTGCTTCGCGGCAGAAATAGGCACCGCGGTAGTATCCACCCAGACGGTCTCCTGGAAACAGGGGACCTACCACCGCTCTCTCACAAAAGGTAGTACAGCAGGCCACCTAGTGTGGCTGCCTTCTCCGGTCATTGGACGCTGCCATGGCGCAGCAAGCTTGTTGTCTCGCAGTACTTGCTTAACATGTTGTAGCTCAGCTGCCAGGTGTTCACCGTCACAGAACCCTCGTGCTGTCTGAAACAAAGATTTGCCCACGGTAGCTAACTAGGATGGATGATGGTGTGAATTACGTTTCATCATATATTTAAATTTGGTTTTCTATACACAGTATGGCTCAAGGTGTTATCAGGATTGGAATAATTAAAACATCAAAAAAGCTAGAGAATTATTATTTTGTAACTCACTAGTAAACTGTATTTTTGAATTAATGGAGTAAAGGTGGTTTAAAATGCATTTATTTTATCATATGGTAAGATGATAAATGTATTATAAAATCTTGTATGAATGGGAGCAGGGTAGGGCCTTATCCTCAAAATCTTTCATAAAAATGTCAGCAACAATAGAAAACACTAGCGACCCATCGCTACACCATCCATCTGCATGTAGAACTCATCTTTTCACAATAAATAGCAAGATGTTAAGCAAAGTTTTAGTAAAATGCATGCTATTGGGATGTTATTTTCCTCTAACTTTCTTGTTACAATATTGATGCAATCTGTTATTGGTAAAGATGTAAACAAAGATTGAACATCAAAACTTACCATAGTTTCATTGTCAGCAAGATGTAGATATTTTACTCACCTAACAAAATGGTAGGAATATGTGAACTGATACATAAGAAACACACTTCTTGTGAGATTGAGGTCCAGAACGTTTATCATAAGTATTTTAAAAGAATATTCAGGAAATGTTTGAGGTAAAAAATTTTGTTGTAGGACCCATTGGACATCGGATCTATTTATAACTTTTGTTTATACTAGTCTGAAGTTCTACTGCCTCAAAGTGAAAAATATACCATAAATTATATTTATGAACGGAATTGTGGTTTTAGAAACATCGGTATTTGATAAATTAATTCAATGTATAATAGAACTTGAAACTTTGTGTAATTGCACCAGCAATAATTGAATATTGTCATATTTATGGTAGAGAAACAAGACATAAATGAAACAGAAATAGTTAGATAAATAAAACGTAGCCTTTTATTCCGAAGTCACAAATAACAAGAATAAACAGTTCTAGGGTGTTTAATCGTTGTCTCTTAATTACAAAACCATAAAAATAAGGAACTCAATTCAACCCTTCTTTATTGTATAATTTGAACACGCGTTCACTATTTGCTTGGCTTTTAATTTCTTTTCTAATATCGAGTAGTCAATCAAAAACATTGCTCTTGTCTTTTTACCTGTAAACAACAAAAGTATTAACTTTCCGTTCACCCTGCAAATACGAATACGATCCTTCGTTAAGATACTGATTTTCTGAATGAACCAAATAGAACGTGAATTCTTCATGCTTTATCTGATACACTCCAAGGCAAAACCGATTTACTCTGTGTTTATTTAAAATAACTATATTGTTTAATCAAGACTACATTCAGACAAAATTAAAGAAATTGCATTAAACTCAATAAATGACGTTTGCGTTCAACGGAAGTTTGTTCAAATTAATGATAACAAATCCATAATAATCTCCTTTTCCTATATTTTTTCGTAGAAATGTAATATTATTTGTACTGAAAAATTATTTAAACTGATGTAGTAAACTTTTAAGTATTTTGTATTATTTTAAAATTTTAAACTATTACCTAGCATTATTATTTATATCGTTTACGAATATAATACATTATTCAATAAAATGACTTTACGGATTTTATCGCTTTTGTTTACATTTTTAACTCCCTGACGTTTTTAAATTTTCCAGCGGCCGTAGTTATGGCTGTTGGAAGGTTTTAGTTGTATTTTATTTAATAATTTTACCTAGCAACTTATTAAAACAATATTTTTGTCATCTTGAGAAATCCAAATACTAGTAACATAGTTTTAAACGTTCTAGCGATGGTGTTGCCGATTAATAAAATGAAAAGTGTATAAGCAATGAATAGTTACGCACTCGCTATACAATGTTTATCCGTCAAAACTCGCTATGCAATGTATAGTTATACACCATTAAACAGGGTTGTATAACTTTTTTATTAGTAAGGCTAAAGTGTATAACTTTGAATTTTTTCTACAACTATTATAATCAATATAAATATAATAAATTAATAATAAACAACATATATTTTTTTTAAAAACGATAAAGTTTTTTTTATTAATAAGCTTCATGGCTCATAGAAATTTGATGTATAAAAAATTGACAATTCAGTTAATGAAACTGTTCGTTTTATTATTTACAAATAATTAATAACTTGTGATAATTGAGGTAGTAACCACTTTTAATGTAAACGTGGTCGTAACATATCAATAGAGATATCAATGACATACTTTTATTGCCTTTGGACCTTGGCAATACCAGGTATCACCTCGCGCTGCCTACCTGCGAGAATTGGGATGTTAAGCCCTGTTTACCCGGTAAATATGCTTTATGGTACCCTTTTAAACCAGAACACAAAAGTGATTGCATCTGTTCCAGACGGCCCCTGTAAAAAGGGACCACCTTGTTATCCTTATTATAAATCTACTAAGTGGAAAAATGAGTCAATTAAAAAGCTAATTAAATACGTATAGCGTTAAAAATTCTGGTAAATAAACGGAACGAATCTAAAGTTTTAAAAATGCCCACTTAAATGATGATGATTTTATTAAATCAGACTTCTTTAATTCGTTATAATAGAATTTGGATGAAATGTTCTAAGATACATTTATGTTATATAAATTTAATGCATAATAATCTGTAAATAAAAAGAAATAATTATATTGGTCTCTAAAATTTTAGTTTTCAAAGTCTAAGGGCTTTTCGAATTCTGAGTTGGGCTCAATTTACCAAGTTGTAAAAAAAAGTCTTGTTTAGCATTATATACATTACAATTTATTTTACAAAAACTAATTAGTAAGTAAAATGTAGATTGAAAAAGAATGTAATAATTTTGACTACATACGAGTATATTGGTAAACACTTATCGTAAGAGCTTAATTTTTAGTAATCATGTTCTAACTAAGTCAATAGTAGTTTTAAAACTTATATTTACTAATTAAATTTCAAAAGCTAAGTGTTATAATTTCTAGAGTTAGTGAAATGTGTTATTTTCTTGAGTAAATATAATAGAGCATGTATAAGACGCTATTTTTACAAAAAACAACAAAAATTTTAAAAGAGTTAAACAATTCATCGATTACACGGCAAAATACAATAAAGAAAAAATATTTCTTTATTACTGTATTATTACAATGAGAAACACTTAGATAATAGAAAGCGAGAAATTTTCACTACACAATGCACGACAACAAAATAAACAACGTTCCCCCACTCGTCCTCTCTGCAATCTAGTGCACTTGCATCCAGCTTGCTTATCCAGCTAGCTTGCAGCTAGATTAATTCTCATTATTCCGCATACACAGCGAAGTGAATGACAACGAGAGATCTTTTAAGCCGAATGGCACTTTCCCTAAATGACGAGCGTCATAGCGCTTCATTGGACAAATGGACGGCGGAGGGGCTTTCGAACGTTTTGGATAATCGTTTAATTTTTGCAAATGAATGATATTTGCGTATTGTTGCATGATAGTGGATAAAATGGCATAAATTTAGATCTAGGCACAAAAATTGGGACACGTTTTGATTATACTCTTTAATCTCTCTGAATATATAAGAGATATTTGTTGAAAATATTTATACGCAAAAGTCGTCAAGCAGCTTAACTGAATGGCAACATGTATCGTTTTACAAATACGACCAAGGCCTTTATGTAAAAACTTAGCGTACGAGTTACGCTGATAGCTCTGAAACTGATTCACATTAGTTTTATGTTGACGCCACAAAATTCTATTTTGGTAACTCTTTAATCATTTGTAATTAATTGATGTTTATGCTCGTTAAGTTTGAATAGGTTCTATAATTGTATCATGTAGAGAGCGAGAGAGAGAGAAATCATTTTATAAAATAATGCATCTTAAATTGGTCATTGATTAAATAATAAGACAATAAGGAAATTAAAAATTAATTCAAAGCTTTAAAATTTATTAAGTGAGTTATTATGCAAGTATCGTCTACTAAAATTTTATATTACATGGTAGTAAAAAATTGTTAACCAATGCATTAAAAAAATTAACACCTTACTTACTTAAAAATTGACACCTATCAAGGTATACACATTTATAATACGGTGGCAGATTAAAAGAGGATGTTGTAAGAAAAAAGTATGTACTTATCCCTAATACGAATGTAATTTTAATCTTACAGGATAAACCACAAAACAAAAACAAACAACTAAATTAGATCTACAAAAATAAAAATCATCACGTCTATATTTAAAAATTTTTAACACGAAAATATAAAAAGTAACTAACTAAGCTAATTAAATAAATTAAGTATGAATCCCTCATGCTAATAATTTCCGTAATCACATTATTATTTTTATACAAACAAATAAGAATATTATTTTAATTTCGTATTTTAGTAGTTATAAAACATAACAATTATAAAGAAAGACGAATCAAACGGTAGCGTTTGTTTTAATATAACTATTCTATTATTAGAATTTATCTAAATTGAAAACCTTTCCAAAAAACCAGGATCTGAAAGCATAACATCTCTCTCTCTCTCTCTCTCTCTCTCTCTCTCTCTCCCTCTCTTCCTAGCTATGAATCCCATATGGTGGTGGGATCAGCTTCTTGTTTTTCTCTCCAATGCTTCTATCCCTGATGTCGGCTTCAGAGATCTGAATTCACTCATGTCCCTCAGCACTATATCTTTCCACCTCGTCTTCGGTCTTCCTCTAGGTCTTTTTCCATAAGCATAACATCAATAATATAAATAAATATCAGAAATAAAAACATAAGTATTAATATTAAAGCCAAATTTTTTTTAATCCAAAGAGTTTAATTTAATGTCTTTTTTGAATTTATTAATAAGGAAAGGCATTTGCCTTTTTCTGTTTATAAATTCAAATAATATTTACATATTATTGTACAACAATATAAGAGCTGATTTCTAGTAAATTAAATGCCTGCGTTAATTTAATTAGTATACTGGATAAAGAAAATCTCTTTAATGCATTTGCGATATATAGCGTTGGTTTGCTTCCACGGATTCCACCGGTGCGGAAAGATAATTAGAGCATCAACCACAGCTGTTCATTGAGTTGAAGCGGGCTTAGTTAAGCACATATATCAATTACAAATAAAAAAGTGAATTAACTAACTTATGTGCTATACTACTATGTGTGATTAACTGCAAATTTAATATGTACTTATTTAAGTATGTTAAAATTTGTATTTATTTATCAATATTTTACACTTTACACTTATGACCCAGTAATACTATCCGTTCGCAAACTATGCAAGAACCTTGGAAAACATTTTCTTTTTATGTATACTTTTTATTTGACTACCTTCGTCTACTGGTAAGGGCGTGTGCTTTAGAAACCGGAGGTCATGGGTTCGAGTCCTGCGGGGACTCAACAAATTTTCATTGTTGTTTCCCAGTTACTTGAGGCAATTTGGACTGTAAGATCATTCATGAGTCGGATGGGCATGTCAAAAGTCGGCCCTGCGCCTTACTCTCTCCGGTCGTGCCGGTTATCCATCCCATCGGGCTTCGAGATTAAAAAAAAACAGAGAGTGCGCCTGTTTTGCGTACACTTACACACTATAATATCTCCTGCTAGTTGGCTGATCTCTAATATAGACCAGCCGCCGTAGTCGTAATCGACTGGAGAACATTATAATTACTACATTTTATTTTTATTCTGATATATATATATCTGATGATTAAAGAAGATTTTAGGACACTGACGTTCTATAACGAAATCTTTTGATGAAAAGTTTTTTATAGTAATAACACTCCATTTAACAATATTAAACCATTTTCGGTACAAAATTGAAATTATTTTCATATTAAATACGCTTTTTGTAAAAATTCACAAATCTATAAAATTCTAACATTAAAATGTATTTCAAAACATCAAGACTTTAAACAGTAAGCTATGAGCTCACTAATAAAATACGTACTCAGATATTCTCTTGACTCTCATTCAAAGAACCTTTGAGACTTAGGATAAGTTTCGTCTTGCCCGAGCGATCAAAGACACGAGCGAATTTGGGATTCACAATTTAATAAAAATATCAAGCGGCTACGGGTCCAATTCGTTTGTAATGTTATTATCAAATTGGGATTTTAAATGTAAGAAAAAGTTAAGGGCATTAACAGGTATCGAAAGTATGATAGCAGTAGATTTAAATTAAAAAAAATAGATCTATTATTGCGCCGATTTTATGAATTGACAAAATAAAAATCCATAAAGTACAATTAACTTGTTTCAAAAAAATGTAACTTGTTTCAACATTGAGCAATGTACAACAGTTTAAACGTATTTAGTGACGCAAGCCCCGATTAGAGCTTACATCACTGAAGTGGAAATCACTTATAAGCTAATAACTTATGCGTTATTATTAATTGCTTAAACTTTTCATTTCATTTTGGATAAAACGGGGGTTGGGGTTAATTTTAAACTGTTCCTGTGAATTACTTTAGAATGGACCGTCTGGGGTATCACCTCCGCAACGCCGATTTCTGCCGCAAATCAGTATTATGTAAATATGGCTGTCTCTCGGTTTGAAGTTCATTATTGTCAGCGTAACTACTAATATATCTACTAACTCATCGCTTTTAGTTATAGAAAAAGAAACGAAATTGGAGCTAGACAATAGCTCTGGGCATTTAACATTAATTCATAAACCTTTATTATTAAGTACATATGTATATACGATGCAACGTGCTTTAGATTTAATTTAACCGAAACTGCCGGCCCTATCTGTATATAAATCTCTGATATCTGTTAAGGTACTAATTGTATGTCAAAAATAAAAATAGTCAATTTAGAATTGGAATTGCATTTATTTAATTAAGAATTGGATATCTGTAAAAATATAAATTGAACTGGAACACTAGGAGCATGGCACTGAGGAAGAATAAATAATCGCGCTCCGAATTGAGTACCTCCCTTATTTGGAAGTCGGTTAAATAGTGAACGTGTAAAACTTCACTAATGTTAATTTCTTAAATCAATTAATAATATTTATCTTCCTTAATAATAATATTTAACATCCTTCTCCAATTTCACTTACTAAACGTATTTAGAAGAAAATGAGCAATTTATAAGTTAAATAACGAGATCAATCTGGAAGCCTGTAATTTTTAATGGATCCGTGTGACACGTTTTGGTTTACCGATCCCAGATTAGAACTTACATACTTGTCGAAATGATAACAGTAATTACAGTCGGTGATATAAGGCTAAAAATCAATATCACACATTTAAAAATTTACGACTAATAATTTACGTTAAAATAAAAAATAAATATTTATGCACTCACCTAAATTAGTCATATTTAATAAGGCTACAAATTGTTTTCTATTTCTGTTACATTTCACATACCAAGTATGCTTATACAATAATGTAACTGACTTTGAAAGAATATTTTATCTTGGTCGATAAATTCACGATATAAAGTATATGTATATGTCATGCTACAATGCAAACTGATTGTGACCCAGCAATCCAGTAACACGAAATACTTTTGCTTTTAATTCAATAATTACGCATAGTAATATATATACTGTGTGATATTTAAGGTTTTTACAAAATATTAAAATCATCTTTTAATAAAAATCAATGACACTTCTATTAATAAGGATTGTTTGATAAGTATTGGCTTATTCTATTTTTCGTCTTCATGAACTTTTGTATTTACAATTATACTTTTCCGAAGAAAAAGTACCACGCGGCTTTTTCAGTCACCATTTATTTTATGATGACTCGGCTTGACTAGTGTAACCTGATATTTTGCGTGGTTTGTTTTCTTAAAATATATTTGATATGCTAAGATATCTTCTCAAAGTCATAGTGTTTACAGACAATGCGAACCAATCCAGACGCTATATATATAGGTGATACAATCGTATTTGAAGTGTCGACTAGTGTTAAAAGTATAGTAAAAACCGTTATGCAAATAAAACTTTTTTTATATATTTCGAGTAATCAATATTTTTTTTGAGTTAATAATATTAATTAATAAAAAATAACGTTCCATAACATCGACATGTAGACAATGTTAAGCTATACAACTATGCATCTGAATAAATAGATTAAAGAAAAATTTAACAAAAAAACATCATAGTATTGCGGACCTCTATTAGAGTCAACTATTTTCCAAGGAATATGTTAAACGATTAGCCAGTTAGCCAGTAGCCAGATCGCTGCTATTACTTGTTTTTATTAAAACATCGTGTTCGTCCAACGATATGACAAAGTAGCAACAATGTAAACGTCCAAAAGTTAATCACAAATAACACGAAAGGATAATATGAAATTGGCAAAATTATGGAAAACTACAATTTTTATTTAGTGTTTTTCTCGTGTATGGGTGTTTGTATCTATATTATATGCATATATTTAAATTTAAAAAGGAAAAGTAAGTTTATGTATTTATCAGTCATCTAGTTGCCATAGTACAAGATTTGCTTATTTTAGAATTAGATGGTGTTGTGTAATCCGCCTGAAATATTTATTTATTAATAATATTACGTAATTTTAGAAGCCAGTCACAGTAATTTCTCTCAAAGTAAAAATAAGTTTCCTTACTCGTCACTTGAAATACTGAACATTTAATAAACTTAAATCACTGAGGCTTGTTTGAAAAACATAAATGTAGTACAAAAAGTGAGAATTTTATACGTGGATGGTCTTCTTGGTGGTGGGTTTTTGTGGGATACTAATCATTCTCTTATTTTTCATTGTGACAAAAAGATTTTTCTCCTTTCGGAGAAACAAAAGAAAACTTGTTAAAAAAATTATTTTATAATCAACGAAATTAATCTACCTCAGTGAAAATGGTTTAAACCGCAAAAAAATGTATTCAAAACGACATCACGTTAGTTTTTTTTATAAAATTATGCTTGTTTTATACAAATACATATGTATATTAACTTTAATTTTGGATTACTCTATTTATTAAAAACCTATTTTAAATCTATTACATAATATTTGAAGATTAAGGCACACATAAGGACGGACCGACAACAAAAGCGACTTTGTTTTATACTATGTAGTGATGCTAATAGCTCGAAACATAATTTAGCTTTAAATTTTTAGACTTTAAAGTCTTCATTTATGATTTATTTTAATAGCTATAGGAAGATTATATAAATACTATTTAAATACTTTTTAAAAAATATAAATTGATTCTAGGGGCCTTCACCACAGTGTCAGAAAAACAACTCGTGACAAACTGTTAGTAACAACGAGACATAACGGACAGGCCGTTGATATTCCGTCCGTATTATACGTTGAATTCGTTTTTACATAACATGCTAGTTATATATTTAAAGGTTCCTTGATATTCATTCTCTTATTCATTTAAATCCAATCAATACAGAGCTAATAATTGTTCATGTAATACAGGATGTCAACGGATATTTAATTAAACGTCACATATAAGACTTATCCGTATGAGCCCAGTAGAAATTACAGTTATTTAAAAATATACCATAAATCTAACACAAACAATATTTATTTGTTTCATACTTAATTATTTCTTTTATTTACGTGATAATTATAAATATCAAATCCACTAATTAATGTATTTTTCTATAATTAACGCCAAAAATTCGTAAATTAGTGGATTTATCCTTGTTTTAAATTTAACTTTTTATTTATTATTATATTTAGGTGCTAATAATAAATAATAAAACTGAGAAAGATAATTTAGAAAAAAAGCACTATAACTAAAAAGTCTACGAGGTATCCTATGTCAAGAAAGAAATAAATTACGCAAATTACGGTAGAAGGCACCCTAAATATATACATAAAATTTATTTTCAAGCTCTTCTAATTGTTTATGGTTAAGAAGTTCCCGTAATAGGTTCCACTCTAAACAGTTAAACTTTGGCCATTTAACAGAATCACTGAGATATATTGTAAGGAGACCTGAAAACTTCACCCGTAACAGTAAAGTATGGCATCAATAATCTGAAGTCGACATGTGAATTGAATTTGTGACACACTTCTGATGTTTTGCTGAGATTTGTGTATTAAAATTAACGTATTTTTAAAGAAAAGAAGCATTACTTATTTTCTTTTGTAATATTTTTTTAACAGTAATGTATGTCAGTAATTTTAACACATAACCAGACATTGTAAAGAATATAACACCGGTTAAGTATTTTTCTATTAAACCAGGAAAATAGAGAACTGATTTAAAAACGTTTCTCATAATTTAGCGTTAAGGGCATTATGTCGAATAAAGACTGCGATTTAATTTTCTTTTTGTCAAACAATTTGATTGTATTTTATTTGTTCTATAGATCTTTTTATTATTTTTTATGTTTAAAAGTGTTTTTCTATCATAAAAACATTTCTACTAAGCAGAAACAAAATTAAGTAATAAAAAAAATCATTAACCAAGAAAATAATTTAGTTTTCTGAAAAAGCGCCTTTGCATGACATTCGATTTAGCTCCAGAAGGCTTTTAGAAGTAAGCATTGTAGAGTGCAGGAGTTAATTTCATTGTATTTAAATATTATAAAAGCCTTATCCGCTTCCTATTCAAAATTTTTTTCATGTACGAAAAATGTATGAATAGAAAAAAAAAGGAAAATATTATAAACTGTTGCAGGTTAAAAAACCCTTTGTTTTTATAGATATTACGGTTGTAACATAAACCAGATATAATCTTGTTCCTAATTTTGTTTTTTAAAATTCTTTCCAGTGTTATATCCAGGAGTATACTTAGACTGAGTATAATATTGTAAAATGTTACTGAAATTATTGTAAAGTAATTAAAAGTGATAAAATCCAAAGTAGCTGTATTATTTATCATGTATGGTATTCGAGTAAGCAACAGAAATTATTATATTGCGCATATCATTTAATTTAATTTTAATCACAAGACCATAACAGCTATAGAGATTAACGATTTAATTTAAATGACATTTCTTAAAAAGCACACGGTATCAAAGGATAAATGTAATGTTAAATGCCAAAGGCAGCTACTACGGCGAGCACTGTAGCTAGCGACTAGTCGTAGTATGGAGGGCCCTTGCAGCGAGTGGATTATGCATAAAAGAAATACGAAAAGGGGATTCCAGAGGCTAGTTACGGAAATTCAATAGAATTTATGAATATAACATTAAATTATTTCTATTGTTTACGCGAATATTATACATTTTTAAATTCCCGACGTTTCTGCACCACAGCAGCGTCACAGTGACCGAGTGAAGGCATCCACGGTGGAGCGAGTACCTGTTGTTCTACCTTTTGTGAGAGGCGCAACTGACAAGATTAGTATATTTTGAGGCGGGCTTCAATCAAAACTTATTTGAAGCCGCTGAAGAAGTCAATTCCTACTACCTGTCAAGTGCTATATTCTCTACAAGATTCAGGAGTGTACAAGCTAGATTGTTACTGCGGTCTCTTATATTGACAAACAAAGAGAGCAATAAGAACCCGCAGTGAAGGAACATATAGCTGACATCAAACTTAAAAGACCTAACAAGGCGGCAGTATGTAATCATACTTTAAAACACCCAAACCATTACATCCTCTTCCTCTCGGACCTCTGTTCAGAGCACACGTGTTTACGGTTTATTTTATAAATTAGAAAGTTTGTAAAATTTACTTAATTGATCTCGAATAATAGGAGTGCATAACAGCTAGTACTAGGAGGAGTACCAGGCGCCACGTGACAAGCAATAAATTATAAATTCTGCTGATGCCCAGTGACTCACCTGTCAATCATCGCTAAGCCCCGCCCCCTCAAGCGGCCCATCGTGCATACTGGTCTGTTTACCCTTTCATACTTTGCTTCGCTCCTGGTAACTGCGTACTAAAAGCAAGCTAACCTGTTTAGAATCGTCATACACGTGCTGATATCTACCGCCGATACATTTAAAAATGCCGCTCAAACGTACCCCCACTAAAGAATTGCATACTTCTAATTATGAGTCGGATTCAAGTGCAAAAACTTCAACTGAAAATGTTACGAGTAGAAATAAGCGTAAACGTGAACTTGTTGATTATAATGAAGAATTTAAAGCGTTTAAATCGGAAATATTATCTTTATTTACGACTAAATTCTCTACGTTACAAACGATTATAAACGAGATTAAAGAACAAAACGACGATATTCGAAAATCCCAAGAAGTCATATCTGATAAGTATGATGAAATTATTGTTAAACTACAAAGTTTGGAAGTGGAGAAAACGAAAAATCTTCAATATATACAATTATTAGAGACTAAACTAGAAAACATGGATAACCGCATAAGGATGGCGTGCTTGGAAGTTAAAAATATCCCAAAGAAAAACGACGAATCTAAGGGTGACCTTGTGAATTATATGCTTAAAATTGGTCAACAACTCGGATTTGATCTGCAGCCATCACATATACGTGATATTTATAGATACAAAATAATAAAAACAATGAGTCTACTGTTATTGTTGAACTTAACTCTATAATATTAAAAGAAAGTATTTTGCAAATCGGTCAAAAATTTAATAAACAAAGTAAAGACAATAAATTTAACTCGTCTCATCTCCAGTTCCAGGGACCTGACACCAATTTATATAACAGAAAGCTTAACACAAAAATGAAGAAATTATTCTATTCAGCCGAGACTTCGCCTCGAAATAACAACTTTTCATATTGTTGGTCGGCCAGAGGCAAGATTTATTTAAGATAATCTGATGGCGATAGATACATACGCCTAGATAATGAAGAAGACCTTATAAAACTACATGGCAACAAATGACTAGTACGCGACATGTCTCTTATTTTGAAAAGGCGTTTACTATTTATTCCTACTTTATTTTTACAACTTTTTATATTATGTTTTGTTCTGTTTTGTTTAAATTATTTTATTTTATACAACTGGTTGACATCAAACTTAACACACTTTTACACAATTCAATAACACAACAATTTAATTTCCAAACACAGCACACACACACAATTTACATTGAATTTCATCCAATTTTGTGACAGTTTTATTCATTATGCTTGTTGAGATATCTACCTTTTATAGTCCAATTTATTCTATTTTACTGAAATGTGTTATCCACAATATAAAAATAAGTGTCCAAACACATCTGTTACACTGTAGCAATATTTGCTATAATTATATTTTTAATAAATTTGTATTTTCTGCACTTCTGTTGCTAAGAACAACACACTTTTTTATATTTAAAATTCAATAATACAAAAGAAATAAGTAACGAACTAGATATCATCTCTGTAGCAGAATCCGTCCTGTGTGATGTTGAGGATTGCTGGAAAGTTAGTACTAACTTAAATTCGTCGCTTAATGTGTTATGTCAAAACATTAGAAGTATTTCTCATAATTTCTCTGACTTTATTTCTATGGTTGTCAGAACAAATATGCAATGGGATGTATTGGTCCTTTCAGAGTGTTGGCTTCGTAATACTCAATCACTGCCCGCTTTAGACGGATACAACTCTTTCGTTACCACCAACAATCATTCTCAAAACGATGGCGTAGTAGTTTACGTTAAAAATGAATTAAACGTATCATGCGACGAGGTATATTTTAAAAACGCAAATGGTCTCCTTCTGCGAATAAATTGTCACACTATAATATTGGCTATTTATCGCTCTCCGGCCGTTAGAGACACCACAGAATTTATCAGTAAGTTGGACTCGATTCTTACAAGTATTCAAAACCGTAAAAATATTATCATAGTAGGAGATATTAATATTAATATTAGTGAATCACACCAAAACCAACACAAAAATAATTACTTAAATGTCGCTGCGTCGCATGGTTTACTCCCCGCTCATAGCTTTGGCACACGAAAAGATAGCTGTCTAGACCATGTAATTATAAAAACAAAACACCCTGCAAAAGTAGCGGTAATGCATTCGGCTATTACCGATCACGACGCTGTTGCTCTTTTTCTCGAATCATTATACGTCAATCGTTTAACTACCACTAAAATAATCAAAACAAACCACTTAGGAGTCGCGTTGGGATTAAAAAATATTAATTTCGATATTGTGTACTCCGCACAGGACCCAAATTCAGCTTGCAACTATTTTAGTGAATCTATTCAAAAAGTGATTAATTTAAATACGATAGTAATAACACAACATAAACGCAAAAAAATTTAAAACCTTGGATTACTCCAGGACTTCTACGATGCATGAGACATAGGGATAATTTACACAAAAAAGTTAAAAAGGCTCCTCAAAACGAAGTCCTAAAATTAACTTTCACGAGATATCGTAATTTTTGTAACAGTTTATTAAAAAAAATTAAGAAAGAGTATGAACGCAAAGAAATAAAAAAAGCAGGTAAAATAGTAAGAAACTTTGGGAACTAATAAATAAAGTCACAAACAGGAGCAAAAATCAAAATATGCCAAATCAAATATTAACTCAATTTCCTAACCCAAAAGACGCTGTTAATGAAGTGAATAAATATTTTGTACATATTGGCAAACAACTCGCTGATAAAAAGATCTTTAGATTCAACTGTAAATTGAATTACTATAGGTTGAATGAGTTAACTCGTTTGTTTTATTACCAACCGATGAGGACGAAATTGAAACTATAATTCATAATCTCAAAAGCGATACAGCAGTTGGCTGCGATGGAATCTCTACTCACTTTATCAAGCGATACAAGAAAATTTTAATCCCCCGTTTACCCATATTTGCAATCTCGCCCTGGAAAATGGTATCTTTCCCTCTATTTTCAAAAAATCAATTATCCATCCTATCTACAAGGGTGGTGACAAAAGTCTAATATCGAATTATAGGCCTATTTCTGTATTGCCTGCTTTCTCAAAAATCCTGGAACGTATAATGTACAAAAGGTTATCAAATTACTTAATCAAATATGATATCCTATCACCAAACCAATTTGGATTCCGCCCTGGGAAATCAACGGCTGACGCCGTACATGAACTATCAGATTCTGTTATCTCTACCTTGGAAAATAAGACAAAGTGTTTAGGAATATTTCTAGATTTAGCCAAGGCTTTTGACACCGTTTCTATCCCTATATTGATGCAGAAATTAGAAATGGCTAGCATAAGGGGTCTTCAACTAAAACTTTTTCATGATTATTTAACTGACAGGACTCAATATGTAAAAATAGGACCTCATATAAGCGAGGAGGTTGATATATGCTGCGTGTGCCGCGGGAAGCATATTAGGCCTGACCTTATTTCTTATTTACATTAATGACCTGTGTAATATTGAACTCCAGTAATGGTAAAGTTATTTCTTTGCTGACGATACAGCCCTTTATATTTACAGGCAATACTTGGGATGAATTAGAGGACCAAGTCCAAACTGACTAAATAGTATTACCAAATGGCTTCATGAAAATGCACTTACTCTAAATACAGACAAAACCAAATATATTCTATTCTCCAAAAGAAGCAACTCAACACAAACTTTTCATCATGACATTACGGCTCATTCTTGCAATTTTAGCTGTAATTCCTTGTGTCAATGCGTTCCATTGCAGCAAGTAAAAGATGTCAAGTACCTAGGTATCATATTAGACAGCAACCTCACATTTAGTAAACATATAGAAACTCTTTCTGCTAGACTACGTAAATTAACGTACATTTTTAGGACCCTTCGAACCGTAGCTGATTCAAAAACCATGAAACTAGTTTACTTGTCGCTCTGCCAGTCACTACTTATCTATTGTATAACTTCCTGGGGTGGAGCGAACAAGTCATTGTTAATTTTACTTGAACGAACTCAACGGTTGTTGTGAAAGGTTATGAACTTTCTTCCATATACATATCCTACTACGGATCTGTATAAAAAAACAAATGTTCTTACGGTAAGACAGCTGTTCGTTTTGTACACAGTCCTTAAAAAACACAATCAAGTAGAGTATAATCCAAATAGTTCTCAACAAAATAAACGAACTTGTCGCATTTGCACTTCTGTACCAAAGAAATTCATCTCATTTTTCTCGTAGATTCTAAGCTATATTGGAGGATTTCTTTACAATAAAATTAACCAGAAGCTCAACATTTATCCACTTTCTAGCTTTAAAACCAAAAACTGTTACACAATGGTTAACAAGCTTTAGATTATAAAACTACTGAAGATCTTCTCAATACCTGAGATAAAATATACACACACACACCACACACGCACACACACACAACACACACACACACACACACACACACACACACACACACACACACAACACACACAGCAGCACACACACACACCACACTCACACACACACACACACACACACAGAGAGATGCGCGCGTGCGCCTCAACAAACGCACTTACTTAAATTTTGTACTGCCCAATGTTGTGTAATTCATTTTAAGTAACAAAACAATTTATGTTTATGTTTATGTTCACTGTTGACAAGTATTTTCACCCATTTAGCAACACTTTTAGTAATTATATACTTGTCTTTCCGGGAGGTGGGACCTGGCGGTCTAAAATACAGGCATTGCTTAGTTTAGGCATCAGTCTTCCACATTATGCTTAACGTAAAATACTGTGTAATACCTAATTTTATTGTGTAATTAATGTGGTGAGAAAATAAATGATTATTATTATTATTATATTATTATTATTACATAAGATTTGATGGGCCAAATCCTCGCTAAAGAACACCGAATCCTACCAAGGATGATTCGTCAGGCTATCGAGATTAGAAAACATCCAAATTACAATAGAGAATATGGTTGGGCTCTACCACCTGCTTGGTACCCTATATATAATTAGATTTGAATTTCAGTATTAGAGCCAGCAGGGGTATAATACCCTGCTGGCTCTAATTGCGGGTTTAAATTTTAATTAATGCTAATGATAAAACGTTCATTTTGCATAGGTCGTAGTACAGACTAAAAATAATTAATTACAATTAGGATCTGGAAACCCCGCTTTAGCACTGGCAATCCATGGCAAGACGCATGACATCTCAGTGACCATGGCCGCTGGAAAGTGTTCGAAACGTCGGGAATTTAAAAATGTAAAATAAACGTGATAAAATCCGTAAAGTCACTTTATTTAATAATATAACATTAAAACAGGAAAATATTTATTTTTTGCGGAAACAAATATAACTCATTAATAAGCACATGACCATCAAGTGAACGTCCTACTCGTCCCGTCATATAAAGTCCGATATATATATATATATTTATATATATATATATATATATATATATATATATATATATATATATATATATAAATATATATATCGGACTTTATTGTAGACCAAATCAAGTGGTACAATTATGTACGCACTTCTTTAATTTTGAAAATTTATTCGCATGAGGTTGTGTTTTTTCTTGGGTTTTTATTTTTCTCAAATATCTATTAAACTACATACCACAATATTATAGAAAAAAAAGGAAAGTCAATATCTATCATTAAAAAAAAATAAACATAATCAGAGCCCCAGGGTCGCAGCAACGAGGTAGCGTATATTAAAAGAACACGCTCCGAATTGAGTTACTCTTTCTTTTGGGAATTCGGTCAAAAAATACTTATTATACTCTCAACAAACTACGAAAAACACTATTTAAAATATTAACTAATCATTTGACAGACTTATCAATATAATCTTTCAATAACTAATAACATAGAATATATTAACGTCAATTGTTTAATCTTTATCACTCACAAAAATAATGTTATCTCAATCAAAGAGAAAAAGCCTATTTGAAAACAGAAAAAAAGAATGGGAAAGCAATTGTTTCCCACTTCCCCTAATATCTTTCAAACCCCAAAACGATTTATCAACGTCCTTTAAACCGCTCGAGAGTGCTGACATTTGCCAGCCTGTGAAAGACAGCTGAAGCATCGACAGCACTTGAATTGATAAAGCACGAACACGTACGACGCCTGCTCAAAAATCTACTAAATTCATTCGTTTGTAAATTACAAATATGTGGCGAGGTTACAGATATGTTTTTCAATAATAAAAGGGAGTGTAAAATTACTGTATTACAGTAGTTTTACAAAGTGCTAAATTAACTTTTTTTAATTACCCTAAGAAACCCATGAGTGCTTTTAAAGATCTTGAACATTTAATATGGCGTTAACCATTAAAATGAAATAAAGACCTTTTTTTTTAAGATTTTGTATTACTTATTTCATTTTAAATAGAAACTTAAACTGTCTTAAACCGTGGCTACTGCTTAATAAAAGAGGTACTTTTACTAACATGCATCTATTGAACGCTGTTTACTCTTTTGGGTTGGTTGAATTTATACGTAAGTCACTAAGATTAAAAACTAAATATCCAGATTAACTTTGGAAGAATGTTTAGAATGAAAATAATAATACAGGAAATTTTAGTAAGAAAATAAACCCCCTGAGTAGATATTTCATGTCAATATACGGAAGCGACCCGATTCTACGAGCGGTTATTATGAATGTATTCCTTTGGCAAACGTTTGATAAATGTAAGTATAAATTTGCCAATTTTTATATTACGTACACAAAATGCTTTATAACGGTAAGAATAATAGGCATTAGTAAGCTATTTTCCGGCTTACAAACAACATTAGTCCGCTTAGCTGAGCTCATAGATTTTATATATTGCAGCTTAAACTACTCCTGGTTTCTCTTGAATGTTGCATACATCCAAGAGAAGTCTTATCAAAGTACGCATTAGCCTTAGATCAGCACTCTTTCTTATAATGTTTAAAAAAAAAAGGAATTATAGTATAGATAAAATAAATATATTTTTAATCCTGCCTGCATTATATACAAAATAACAAAGTTTTAGAAAAAAATGATTTTTAATTTTAAAGTACTTTCTACACTAGAAATACATCCTACTTTAAACAGCATAATCAACAAATGTACTCATAAACTTAATATATTACCATAGAATATTAAACCATGTTAAATACAGTAGGAAAATAAAATGAAACATACGCTTGCTTTGTCCCTATGCACCAGTGCGGACAGTCCGACTTTCTAATGAGGTCGGTAAATAAGAAGTTTATGTTGACTATTCTATGCAGAGAAAAGGGGAGGATTTTACTGAGTCAATGTTTTCTCTCTCGTCTTAATATATTATTTACATAGAGCATTTATAAACTGTTTGTCCTGCGGAATGAATTGGCTCTTATGTGCCGCGTTTTCTATAGAATAATATTTTATCATAAAAACTTATCTTTGTATCAATTTTTTCTCTATCAATGTTCTAATGTTATTTTTTATATTTTTATATACAACTTATAGTTTTTTCTTTTTCTTTTGGAAATAACATAAATGATACAAAGACATTCAATTTAAGCCTTTTGTCAGTTTTTAAGTTTAGCTATGTTCTCAAATATAACTATTTAGGAAACCACTGTTTGGACGTTCTTGGTGACGTTGAATAATAATCTTTAAGTTGTTTGTTATATTATGTCTATTGTATTCTTTAAATTGCAGTTTATGATCGACATTATCATTATGTCACCTTATCAAAATCTGATGCTGAGCACAGGCCCCCTATATACCGCTAAGAGGTACGATCCTGAGGCACCTGCATCCACCGAGTTCTTCCATATTTAGACAGGTTATCAGTCCATTAAGCGGCTGCCCTTCAAAAACTTTAATTTTTCACACGTTTATATGTAATTAAAATCGACAAAAATAGTAATTAAATGCATCAAAATCTTTAAAAACAACAAAAAAAAGTATTTGAGTCCCCGCAAAAACCTAACCAACAAATCAGCTTTAATACAAAAAAAATGTATATTAAAATTGATTCATCTGTTCAGGAGTTATAATTCCACAGAAAGACAGATCTACAAACAGAGACATAAAATTTTCTTAGCCAAACTCGTTTTGTGTTTTGGGTTAAAAAGCAGATGACAACAAGCTGCAACATCGCCACCCTAATATTGCCTCTAAATTAAAAAAAAATATTTTCTCACAAAATTATTTTATAAAAAAAACAATATGTGTTTATGTATTAACATAAAATGGGTTTTTTATTGCTATTATTTTCATAAGGACATTCACTGTCTCTAATTACCCTTTGAAATACCTTATTGTATTCTTCGTTATGTTTGGATCAAAATGATACTATAGGTTATCCTTAGTAAACATAATATTTTTTCTGATACTTTATTTGCTTCTCTCAACACCAGTGTTGTGAAATTAATTTAGTGATATAATTCATTAAAATACTTCAACTTTATAAACCAAATAAACTGTTAATTAAACTATATTTGAATGATATAATTGATATTTGACAAATTGTAATATTTGAAAACATGATACCATTTAAGTGTTTTATTAATTAGTAGGTTACCTACATTCAAATTCCTTTGAATTAAATAAGGCAATGAGTTCTACTATGTAAGACTTCGTAATGAAAATGAATTTGAAAACTATTTCAGTTGAGCTCGGTAGCGCATCAGTATAACCAACTCTGTAGAATTGTTCAAGAAGTTGAAGGTGCGAGAGAAATTTTAGGAAGCTCCAAAATTCGGTACACAAAAAAGTGTTAGTTATATGTACATTACTTCTTTCACAAATCAAATGTCTTTGAATAGCATAACAAAAATTTGCGCTATTATTTTTACAATTTTTCATACCAACTTCAAGCTGATTATGTATAAATTAATAACGCTTAGTTGTATTTACCATGGTATACTATAATATTTACCATTTAAAAATACCATAAAAATATTGAGCAAGAATACTCCTATTATTTTTATCTGATTTACAAAACTTTTTAAAATCGTTTCTAGTTATCTTAAAGTAAAAAGCTCACAATTACTTTGATTTGCAGCGGTTTAATGCCAGTCACCTCGTTTTGATCGACTTCCCACAAGAAATATGTACTCTTTTCGGAGCGTACGTTCTTGTTTTTAATTAAGAAAATGACGGCGTCAAAAATCGCAATCTCGTACTCAAATGAATTGCAAACGTTGGCCCAACCTTAAGAGATAAACATAACTTATTTTTCACATAATTGAATTGGCCTACAATAAAGTACACAAGAGAATCTACGCTTTGAGAATAAACGACATATTTGAATGTAAAAGAAGAAAAGCCCCAGAGCTTATTGAAAGTAGTACAATGTAAGTTCACATCCAAGTTAAAGCATTCAAAAATTCTTAATTTTACAGGTATAAAACATGACACACACGGCATTTTGATTAAATAGACGCCTATAAAGATATCATAGATATAAAACGTTATGTTAACAATGTTAAATAAGAAACAAAAAGTACAACTTTGAGATAAATAAATAAATGCAATTAATTAAATTTAAATTTAAATCAGTCTGCGCGGTTAATCTGTCTCCGCTTTGCACGTATTGCCCTCGCCCAAGAAGAACCGGCAAGAAACTTTGCAGTAATAATTTTTTTAATAAACTTTAAATCAATATGTTACAAGCATCTTTATGGAATAGTTTAAGTTGCCAGCTATGCATACATTATGCTCACTTCTTGGTTGTCAATTTATTTTTTTCCATTTTTTTTATTGACCACGAAGAGTACGAGACGAGTAGTCAAGGCCACCTGATAGAAAGTCGTCACTGACCAATATCATGAACGCGCTGCCTATCGTACACATAGTATGTTAAGTCTCGTTTACCCAGTAAAAACGCTGGTTACGGTGCACTTCGAACCTGTCGTGGAATGCTATGGAAATACAAATAAAAAAATGCAATAGCTTCGTCAGAGAGTTTTAAACAAAATATTTGATATAAAACAGAAAAAAGCTTATATTGTATTTACGTGTTATTTTCCTAAACGTTGCCAAATCTAGTGCATTTGCACTATATCCTTTATTATTATACCCAAAAAAGTAATTCGATTCTCGCCTACGCTTGTTGACTTTCGATTGAACAAAAGTTAATTGACCTTCTTACTGCAGCGATCTCTCTGGACATGATACCCCTTGGGACATCCCCTGACGAGTCTCAGAGCGTGGTAATCTTTTTTTATGGTTTAATCTTGTCTATCCGCTCTACGAAAATTGAGTCTTTTTCGTCATTTAACTTTTATATGCTAATCGTACATCGATTATTGGTAGCGCTACCAGTAAATTGCTGTTAATTAGGTATTCAAAAAATATAATCAATACTCAAATTAATTTTTAATTGTTTTTTTTAAGTATAAAATTGAGTTGTTGGCACAGTTGATTGTACTGACTAATAGTAATTTTACTTTTTTAACAGTAATTATTTATATTTATAATTAATTTAATTTATTTATAATTTAAATGAGTTTAGGAATTTATAAGGGAATAATAATAATTCTATTTTCAAAAACTAGAAAAGTATTTTTTATAAAAGTAAGAAAATCAAGTTATTACAGTACATAAAAAAAGTACATTAGTTAAGCCGTTTGTAGAACATATTATTAGTACTGATACACTTAAATAAATTTTAAGCAGTTATAGTTTTATTTAACTTCATGCAGATAAAATTAGTATTGCTAAATATAAAAATAAAAAAAAACTTTATACAAATATCGATATCACTATTAATAATAATATGATTTTTCATATAAATTATGTTATGTATGACAAACACTCTTCATATACACTCATTTTCTCATCTGTTTTATTGATATTATTTCTTTTTCTTTTCATTGCTGTTTTCCACACGTTAGGAGTTCATACTTCTATAGAACCAAAATAAATATGTACCTGCTTTATTATAAAGGCAAATTATTATTAAAATATCATGTATGTTTTTTGCATACGAAGGCAGACGAGCATTCGAGTCACCTGATGAAAAGTGGTTACCAACGCCCACTGACATCGGCAATACCAGGGGTATCACCTACGCGCTGCCTACAGTGAGACATGGAATGTTACATGTCGTTTAGTTCATACGCTGGCAACGTGGCTAGGTGTCCTCTTAACCGGAACACAATAGTAGTTTCACGCTACCGCTTTGCAGCAGAAATAGGCACCGCGGTGGTATCACCCCAGTGTAAAAAAGGACCTACCACCTCACAACAAAATGTTAACCATTCTAAATGCATGATATTACTGTTCACAAAATATCATTATATAGTAGAATTAAGATATACTAATCAATCTCATACTCACAGAAACCAGATTTCAAATTGTTTATTAAGCATAATGCTATAAAAAATATTTTTTTATATGTCTGATTAGTACTGTTGCAAATTAATTTCTATTATTCTCTAATAAAGCTTGCAACACGTTTATAACAAAATAAATGTCCTTATGAGTTTGATTAAAATTAAGAATTATATAGTTGTATTTAATTAGTTGTATCATACTAAAATTTTACCATAATTGTCTTTATTTCACATCTTAAAAATCTTAAAAACATTCCACTATATTTAAAAATAACCACACGAGAACAAGTATTACTTTTCAACAAAGAAGGAGACCTCCAACTATACTCTGCCAGCGGGATAATTCAATTTTCTTGAATTTCCGAGGCATCCTCAACTACTTGAATAACTCTCAAACTTGACTCTGCTGATGCGCCTTCGTTCTCAGTTGATATACCTTAGCAAGTTCATTGTCAATCAGAATACTTACATTATTTTTCTTATTTACTTTTACTCTCTTTGATGTTAAAACTTAATGAGGCTTTTGTCGGAATTGAGTAAATTTTATTATCTCTTCTTGATAGGTGCCATGTAAGGAAATGAGTACTACCTATCCCTACAGCCTAGGATAAGGTAAATAGCGTCATAGTACCGCTCTGAATGGGCTGCGTAGGATTGTTTAAATGCTTCCTGGAGTGTTCGCTGCTTTCCCGAAGGGGCGCGGTGATACATGGCTTATTCTGGTGTAAAGCAATCGTTCTCTATTTTTCCCCAGCCTAAATCAGTTAAAATATAATAAATCGATGAAATAAACAGAAGTAGAGAGCTAAAAAAGGGGTAGTTTTATATTTTTAGTATATGTACTTAGTAATCGATGTATGTATCAGTGATATTTAAGAAAACAGTTGAATGAACAACGAAAAATAACGCTGTCTTCCAGATTTTTTTAATCACGTACGTAGTATAAAAGAAAGTAGCTTTCTTTGTCCCTTTATCCCTATGTAAGCTTAAATCTTTAAAGCTACGCAACGGTTTTGATGCGGTTTTTTTAATATATAGAATAAATAAAGAGTGAGGTTTATGTGTATAATTCATGCATAATATTGTAGGGAAACGCTGATATATTCATTTTTTAGATTAAACATATATCAGTATTGTACCCGTGCGGAGCCGAGGCGGGTCGCTAGTTTGTGATAAATAAATGTTATTTCCAACTGTTCATAGTGTTGAAGGATTGAAAAGTTCTTTTGCTAATTTAACCGCTTCCGTGGCCTAGCGGTATTGGTCCTTGCTTTATAAACCAGATGTCGTAACTTCGAATCCCGCGGGAAAACAACTTTGTGTCATCGTTGTTTTCTGGTTGGTTAGGACAATTTAGGCCGATCACCCAATTATCTAAAAAGTAAGATAATTCCGCATTAGACGAGCGTGGTGGGATACTATGATGATGACTGATTATGATGAAGAAGATTTACTACTTTAAAGTTTTTGAGATACTTAAGATTTCTATACATTATTGATTTTAGATTATGTACAACCTATTATTCATTATAAAAAAATATTCTTCAACATGAATTATTGATATTTTCAACTATTATAAAACGTACCGAGCGCTAAATAGAACATTAGATACAGGTCAATGAATATTTAGGACACAAGTTGTTTCGTTGAATTGAGCACACGTAATTATTTTTCAAACTTTTAAAATTGTATTTGCAAAGCGAGGTGAACAAATCGATTCAAAACCATTCGTCATTCTAATAATAAACAATGGCTATATACGTAAGTACAGTGTATGTAATATATGATGTGGCTGTGTATAGCAATTTAACGCTACAAACACCCACTACAATTTTATTTATCAGTATAGTTGATATACAGATTTAAAATAATTGTTACGATATTAGTCGTGCCAGTTTTCTAAAGAAGACCGAAGAACGTGAATGTATATAAGCAAAATTTTGACAAATTTCAACAACGCAAAAACGCTTTACAGCATTATTAGAGACTAATAAAATCTCCAGTTAACCATGTTACAAGGAATATATCTTATGAATTTTGTAAGAAACCCTTTGCACTTTCTAAATTCGTTTTTAAAGATACAATATAAAACGTGAGACGCTTTTAATTCTTTTACTTATTACTTTTTTATTTACTGTTTTAAGATACGTTATTCTAGAGACCGTATTTGTATTAATCTCCATAGACTGAGTTACATAAGCGCATAGCATAAGTACATAGTAATATATTTTTCATAATTTTCGCCGGTGAATTTTGTATTTCTATGATGTAGTGATTGTAACACATCCATACTTCAAAAATTTAAGTCAAAATGTTGCACAGCATGAGCAAAGGCGTGTGAGTCAGTCACGTAACGTTTTGTTGCTTTAACGATATAAAACCCTTTTCGAGTTTCTTAGTAATAAAAGCCAGTAGAAATTGCACGCTTCATCATTAATTTGGGGCATATACACTAACGTCCAGGACACAAGCACTTTCGTTGAAGCGTTCGTTGCATGTTGAAACAATTTTACATAATTTCATCTTTTTCGCAGAAAAATGTCCCGAGGGATGAAGTACCCATACACGCTTTGAATGTAGCACTTTGAAATTTTGTAATTACCGTTAGTTTTAAGATTTTATTTTATTAATGACAAGTAATAGTGTTATCTGTAAGTAATAGTTTAAATACTCATAAATGCATGATATCCGAAGATATAGTGATGCACATGGCATAGATACAAAGAACAAACATAATTTAATTCTTCCAGCAACTAGACTGCGAAGATTAAGTAAGTCTTTTATGGTACAATCTGTATGTTTTTACAACAAAATACCAGTAAACAGACTTTAACTATTAATAAATTAAAAAGATTGTCAAGTAATGCTTGTGTGTTAAAGGTTCTCTTAATAATAATGAATTTTTAAATGATAACACAGCCTGGTAGTGGAATGCTCGCTCCAGGTTTTATTTCAATATTGTATGATATGTAGTGCCTAAAAAATTGTTTGTAAATTATTTCAAAAGATGATTTGATACTACTGCTTTGCGGCAGATATAAGAACCGATACTAATACTAATAAATATAGATAAAACTTTATTTAGATTGATTTCCTAGACATAGCTGTTACAGGAGATACGGCTTTTACTAGGAAATCCTTTTGTAGAATAACAGAAGTGAATAATAAAAACGGGACAGAAAAAGTTAAAAAAAAATATACACCAAATTAATTAGCGAAACAGATGATCTGTTTCGCTAACTAATTAATTAACTATGACTTATCTGTTTCGCTAACTAATTAATTAACTATGATCCGATTATATTACAGTTATACAATAAAAAATCCGACATAAGCGTTTTGCGGTAATGCTAAGACATATCTTGTACTGTTTTATCATCGTTAAATTTGTGTAGGCTCTTTATTAATTTTATTAATTCATAACACAATATAGCTACAAAACTTTTTTAATAATCAACCTGGGTTCTAGTTTTAGTTAAATAAGTCTTAGTTTAACGATATCAGTTTCTCTAATATTTATTGCGTAATTCCGAGTGAGAATTTACTTTTACCCTAAATAGAATAATTATTAAATATTGTTGGTGTATTTTAAATTGTAATATTTTATATCATTTGTAATTCAGATAGGCTAAAAACACTTTTTATAGTTGTTTAGTGTATTATTAAGTAAATAAGAATTTTCCTACAAGATTTTCTGAACAAAGCATGTTTATTAAATAGCCAACGTAAATAAACATTTAAAATGATAAGTTTTCGATAATAATACACATAGAGCTTCTTTTAAACTATCTTTTTTTTGCTTAAATTGAAACCGGGATACTGGGAGATTGGAAGAAAGTATGTTATCGACATATTCGGGATGAGTGAACGCCGCATCTGAACGCAAAGTTAGTAGAAGTTATTTTATAAGTTCTTGGAAATCGCGTTGCCGGCTTAAGTTAGATAAGTATATCCTTAAAATTCAAATACTAGAATTAACCATCGATGGAAAATAAAAAAATTTGCAATTTTTTTAATTATAATTTAATAACTTCTTGAAGTAAAATTGTGGTTTGATTTTCTTCAAAGTTTTCTAAAAGCCTTATAAAAATTAATGGATCAAAATTTGTCTTTAATATTCGTTTTTCATTCTTTTGAAAGGGTAACCGATTTGTTGTTGTTTTTTGATTTATTATGTTTTACATAAACCGTTATCATACCTTATTTCTAATTAATAAATATTTTGTGTTCTCAGATATATATTATTATATATAATATTTTGGATATTGTATTCAAATTTAGGGACGGAAAAATGTTTAAGTATCCATTTATTTGAAATACTAAAAATATTGATAATATCAAAGGTTAAAACAAAAATGTATAAATAAGCCAAAATGTATAAATAAGCAAAAAAAAATAAGAAGTATCATGATCATTTTAATTTCCAAATGATTTAACGTCAGATATTTGTTAAAATGACTTTTTTACTGATTACGGACGTTTTGAACACTTTCCAGCGGCCGTGGTAAGGTTTATCGTGGTAAGGACTGAGATGTCATGCGTCTTGTTACCTGTGCTGAAGCGGGCTTTCCAGATCTTAAGACTTGGAAGTGGAAAGTGTTCGGAACATCGGGAAAATAAAATGTAAAATAAACGCAATGAAATCTGTTAACAGTCCTTTTATTCAATAATGTGCAGTGTTCGTAAAAAACGTGGAAAGAGTCACTAAAATTAACTATTTCCGTGGAGACCAGAGCATTTCAGACACTTTATTATCGGCCGAAAAAATTATTAAAACTGATGATGCACTTATAGCCTTTATTACACTATATCTAAAAAGTAATTCGATTGTCGTCTACGCATATGGACTTTCGATTATGACGAAACGTAATTGACCCTTATACTCAAGCGATCTCTCAACGTGATATCCCTTGGGATAGCCCCTGACATGTCTCAGAGCGCGGTAGTCTATTTTTATGGTTAATTTGTATATCTTCCCTACAAGTATTGAGCATAAATCATGTATGGACTACTGTTAGCATTAAGACTACATAAAAGTTTTTTAGAGCCACTCCGCAATGCCTTAACGCGGCGTCCACTGGTTGTCAACGCACGGGCCACTAGTTGATGTTGCGAAATCAACCAGTAAACTGTACGTAGTTACAAATTGATTTCGCTGAGTCTGGTAATTTTCTAACAGTTTGTTTACAATAAGCACCAGTGGTATATTATTTCAAATTTTAAAAACCACGAATTGGCTTGGTTAACAAAAAAAATTAATAAATTTGCGGCTAACATAAAAAAAATTGTGTACCTATAAAAATAAATATTTTATAGAAGTTATAAAGTAGCCTCATGATTGATGGCTATATTAAATTAACCAACGGAATCAGAAAAAAAAGGTATAGTTAAGTTATTTTTTTCTATGGCGTACGCCAAACAGTCGGGCCACCTGATGGGAAGTGGTCACCGACGCCCATAGACATTGGCAATACCAGTGGTATCGTCAACGCGCTGCCTACCGTGTGAAATAGGGTGTTTAGTGTTGTTTACTCAGTAAACACGCCTTCCAACCGGACCACAGCAGTGTTTTCACGCTACTGCTTCGCGGCATAAATAGCCACCGCGGTGGTACCAACCCAGAGGACCTACCATCGGTATTTATATGAAAGCAGAGATTTAAGACAATAACGTCTCAGAATTTGATCATAGTTTATTTTGGGGTATTCAATTTTTCTTGACAATAAAATGTACACATAAATACCAATATCTAGAACAATAGATGCGCGTCACTGAATCTTTGAAACACAAGTAGTTTAATTATTAACACGTAATAGTACTTCACACCCCTCACATTGTTAAAGCAAGTGAGAAGAAAATCTGGTTACTTTAAAATTACAATTTTGTACGTTATAAGATGACGCTAATCAATTCTTTACTAAGAGAAATTTTGAGAAGAGATTAGAGATTTTGTAATAGAACAACATCGCGACGAAACGTCGGGAATAAATTAATATAACTAACACGACGAATCCGCAAATCAGTGGATTTGATTTGTATGATATCGCGTAAATAAAATAAATAATAATAGCACATTATATTTAACTTGTAGAACTACTGAGCTTAGTGTTTAATAGGTTAATTTTACTACTTGTTACTACGTATAAATATCCAATTTTTATGAATTAGTATTATGTTAGTTTCATGTAAGTGTATATATAATACTATTGTTGTAAAATAAATATTTATAGGTTATCTTGGTTTGAAACCTGGTTGCTTAAAGTTTTAAAATATGTTCATTTTTAATTAATATATAAAATCTATTAAAAGCCTTATTGAAAACATGTCATAATGCTGTCCAAAACTCTCTTAAGTCATGCCAGGTCTGAAACCTTATATTATCCATATAAAGAAAAGATCGATTTACTATGTATATAAATTTAAAGGCGCTAAACTACTACATGCCTTCTTTTGTTATACTGGGGTATATCTATCTAAATTGATCTTAACAACAGTTTTCACACAGCTACAGCTACACGAATATTGTTATTATATGTCAGCAATTTCGACGGTTATTACCTTATAAACCGACTATCAAAGTTGGCCATGGGAACAGAATTGAATTATATGCTTATTTGACGCTTAAATAATCTTACATTGATTGATCATATTAATTGTCTGCAATTGAGTAATCAGCCGATATTGTTTACAATCAGAAAAGACTAATAACACAAAGTTGATGCCCAACAAAATTAACCACATTACATAGACGCTCTTGTTTTTAAGACGCAAAATCCGAATGAGCTTCCTACGTCAACACGTTAAACGATTATCAATTCCATAACATACGATTCAATTTTGATTGATTTTTAATGTAATGTAACCTTACTAAACTTACGTTGTGTTAACACTTTTTATCTTAGTTTTATAATAAAAGAGTTAATAAAGTACGCAAGCACGACACAGTTATGTTTAACAATAGCTTTGAACTATGGGCCAAATAAAAATTGGTTATTGGTTTTTAAGAAAATGCTAAACAATCCGGTTATTCATTCAACATTTAACATTCATCCCATATAATTAACGCATAAATAAACACCTAGTTAAAGCAAGAAATTCCATTTCAATATAAATAATACTCTACTAAGAAATACCTCCGACACAAATTTTTGGAAATTAATTTGACACAACCCAATGGCACCTGCTATTACAAATTTTGTATATTCTGCAGTCTGTCTCATTGTTTGAAATGTTGGCGCTAAATAATTTTAATATAAATAATTTTAATTGGTAGATATTGCTTGTATAAAATAGATATTTATATAATAATTTAACCAATCGTTATTACACAAATGGATTGCTTATTAACAATCCCTGGGGTTTTGTTTACTACATAATACTGCAAAGCTCTTTGAGTTCTATTACCTGAACAGGATATATTACTAGCCTAATCTTGGGCCTTCAGGTCAAAATTTTGCAAATTAATTGCTTTATTTACATCATATATATTTTATTGAAATATTTATTAATGATGCTAAGCGTGAATGATAACACTTACTTTTATTTTTTTTTTACTGGTAAAGCATATTAAATCCACTTGTAAGGAATTTCAGGTTTATTATATTTATAATCAAGAACAAAGGAAGAAGTTTCAAATTTTAATTTCAATTTTGACAGCAATTCTAAAAACACTGAGATGTAGACATAACTCTTCACAGTCTGTACGTGATAATAGTTTAAAGGGTCCGAAACGTCGGGAACAAATATTTACAAAAAACGCGAAAAAGAACTGTAAGGAAAGTGTGGATTTAATGTTAACTTATTTCAGCTTTTAAGTACTGAAAATTGGGCTTCATGAAAAAATGTGAATAACTAGCACAGTATTTAATTGTTCTAAGCTGAAGAGTTAAACCACAAAAATCGTATGCGAAATCAGCAACAACGACAATAAAAAAATCATTCTTGCAAAGGTATACTAACTTTTTACTAACAATGATTAATAATTTCGCCGTTTTTTGAATTTTAAAATTAATTCTGCTTGTTGTAAACAATATGTCTTATGTATTCTCAGTTTTCTTGTCTAAAGATTCGTAATAATAAGAAGTGTAATTTTCAATCGGCCTTAAAAATATTTGATTGAAATTGGCCTATATTTTTCTCTTCATTAATGAATGTTCCGTTTGTTATGCCTGGTATGTTTTCATAACTTAAGTGAGTTAAATTTTGAATCACGCGAATACATAACATCTCTATATAATTCTTAATTAGATATTAATAATTTTTATTAACAATTAAGAGTTAGAGTAATAGCAGTAACATATTTTTTAAATCGCAAATGCTGTTTAATATTGTACATAAATAAAATATATTTTATGGTATTTACCTACATAAAACATATATTGTAACAGTTTACTTGACATGAACGTGTGAGTTAGTCACAAAACGTCTAGTTACTTTAACGACATAAAACTCTTTTCAAGTTTTGAAGCAATAAAAGCAAGAAGAAGATTGCGCTTACACGCTTTACCCCACATTCAGGCCATATCCACTAACGTCCGGGACACGAACACTTTCCTTTACATAATGTCATATTTTTGATAACTAAATGTCCAATGTGTCAATTTTGTTTTGAAAATTGAGCCTGTAAATTTAAAGTAATCATGGTAGGTTGTCAAAGATGGATGGGATAAAAATGACGATGGAAGTCCGTCAAAAATTGGGGTGACATTTTTTTATAATTTTTTTTAATATGTGAAGATGTTGCACCACCCCTAGCTCGCTGATTTTGATAATTTTCAACCGTCTTCATAATTTGTTTGTATACTAGCTATTCCCCGCGAGTTTGCCAATTCATAGATAATATAGGAATAAAGATCACTATCTTGTGTAATCAAATTAAAATCGCTGGCTATTGTAATCTATTGTGTTAGGCTAAAACACTGTTATACATAGTTAGTCCGAATTAGACTTTAAATTATCTAGAACAATAGTAGTAACTAATAGTATATGAGTATTTGTGAAAGTAAATGCTTTTTAAAAACTAGTTTAGTTAAGGCTTAGGTTTTCCTAAAAAAATACGAGATTAAAGGTTAGGTGGTAAAAGTACGAGGGTAGTGTCATATATACAATAGCATTTTGTTATTCAATTTCATTGAACAGTGTGATAAGATCAAACAAAATAATGTTATTTGTTTTAGTGTAAATTTAAATTCAAATCGCAGTAGTTTTTATACTTTTATGCTGAATAAGTTCACTACCTAAGTTAAAGTAGACTAATAAACGAAATTAATAATTAAAAACATAACTCAAAGCAAATTTAAAATAAAGATGAGATATATATATAAGATATATGTAATTAGTCACAAACAAATCTAACTAAGCAAGCACATAATAAATTAGTGTTAATTACAATTATCATGTTATTAAATAAAATTACTTTACGGATTTTATCGCGTTTATTTTATATTTTAAATTCCTGACGTTTCGAACACTTTCAAGTGGCCGTGGTCGCGGGTAGACTGAGATGTCATGCGTCTTCTTGCCAGTGCTGAAGGGGTTTCCAGATCTTAATTTTTATTAATTATTTTAATCTGCACTCCGACCTGAGCAAAATTAACTGATTTTATCATTACAGCCGGCAGTGGTATTATGTTTGGTTTACTACCCGTGACCACGGCGCTATAGTATGTTCGAAACGTCGGAATTTAAAATGTAAACTAAACGCATAAAATCCGTAAAGTAATTTTATTTAATAATGTATAATATTCTGCAAGCAATAGAAATAATTACAATTATCATGTTGTGTTACTTACATTATTAACAACTACACCTTATAAAATTATATTTAAGATTTTTGCCTTAGGTCAAGACTCACTTAGCAGAAGGCAAGATTGAAATGTGCTTAATAGAAAAGTTAGCAATAAAGTACAAAGTTCATAATATATTTCAATGTAGCTAATAATATTTTGTTATCATAATTAAATAAAAAAAACATTATTTAGATAAGAATTCCCCAGTATTCAGATGTTATTTGAATTTTGTTACAATAAATAATTTATACTTAAACAAAAAATCTTTTCGATTAAGTTTTTTTGAAGTGAAACTTCTTTATCGGGGTTGGAAAAAAAAATAGTGTAACCTTTTTTCGTTACTTGTCGCATTTTTTCTTATCCCTACCACGCGTGATTCGAGGTACACTTTCTCCAGCGGAGTAGGATTGGTAAATGTCCGCATTGTATTTCGCGGCCGTTTTGAGTACTATTTAACAAGAAATTTAATAGCGATTCCCCACATTATTTGCAAACAACAGAGTAATTAAGTGAGCTCTAGCGGAAATGTGACTTCCTTGAACTTGGCTATTATAAAAGCAACTCATCGCTTGCCATTTACAATGTAAATATTGTGTCTAGAATAGTCAAAATTTTTGGCGTCATGCAATAATTATATGTTATTTCGTTTAGATCTATTATGGTCTACAAGACATCTATTTTTCAAGTATGGAAAAAGTTACGATTTCATTGATGAGAAATTTAAATCTTTATTAAATTTATAACACTAATTTTTGTCAAACTTTACATACAAGGACCAAGCAAGATTGTACACGTATAAAATAAAATAAAATGTCATTATCAGAGCACTAGGAGCACTGCGACTAGGTAAGACATAATAAATTTAGACAATCCAGATTAAATTCCTCTTTTTTTTCAAGTGTGTAAAACACGAAGAAATAATAGTTGTATTTTAAACAATCTTTATGAGAAAAACTATTTAATATAAGCTATGTAAAATAAAATTTCATAGAAACTATAAACTACAAAACAATCTAAAAGCAACAAAAGCAATTCTAAAAGTCCATCAAAACTATATAAGTTCGCTATAATGAAGTTCAATTATAAATACCTAAATTAAATTTTTACATATCAGTTTGAAATTAAAATTAAGAGGACGCATTTTTACCACTTGAAGTCCAAGAACTCTTCAAAGAACGTTTACTCAGTCTCATTTCATATGCCACATTAGGGGGTTTTGACCATATCCCACCACGCTGACCCAATGCGGGTTGGTTGGACCGACTTTCGATATGCTCATCCGACGCATAGATCATCTTAATTTTTGGACCATTGGGTGATCGGTGAAAATTGTCCTAATCAACCAGAAAACCCCGCGGAATTCGAATTCGTCGTCATTTTAAATTAATGAGGCACCCTAGTAATTAATTAATTTTAAATTTCTTAACAGTCAAAAGATAATTAAAAAAAAACGAAATTTAAGAAAAACTAAATCTTTAGCAAATAAATTTTTATGTTCACGTTTTTATTTTACTTTAGACTGCTTTAAATTAGTGTCATTTAAGGTACATCATTATATTTTAGTCCACAGTAGAAGGCAAAGAGGGATTTTGCTGTAAAAATATCACATACTTATATTCCAAGAGGGTTTCTTTATGTGGGGAAATACCTACGGATACCTATCCTCGTAGGGGCAAGGACAGGCTACGTCGGATTCAATAATGAGGACATATCAATAAACAGTGCAAGGAGTAAAGCTAGCCGCAGACGCAGTTCCAAGCGAGCTGAAGAAATCATCACAGTGCATTAAGTAAGGTGTAGCCTATGCGGTTAAAGGGTAGTCTGGTCGCTCTTAAAGTCTTCTTCAGCCAAGGTTATTAATTATTGTCGTGATTCTTGTCATACAGGAGTATAGTTCAGTGCGCTGTCATTTCTCCTGGGTAACGTATTCGAAGAAATTTGCTGCACAAATTAGGGCCTGAGACCATGGTCAAATTAACAAAATCCGTCCTTGCTTCCGTGAGGACGGATAAACATAGACATTGTCTATGTGAAAAATACGATACACTAATTATTTTATATGCAAATATCAAAGGAGATTGTTATAAGTGGGTTGTTTCATATTTTAACTTCACCTTTACAAATTTAATTATTACTAATGCCAATAAATAGATTTTTTTAATTTAGTTTTTTTTTACATTGACTTAGAACAAGGCATTAATTTTTCTTCCAATGCTGTTTCATATATGTCTATTTACATACTGAGTTATTAGCTTAACAACTAAAAGCAATTTATTTCGGATAATTTAATTTTCAAATATTAATAGTACAAACCATTAACTATATAAAAACGTGATACAACATTTAACAGCTCTTATTCACTGAAGAACTTTATAATGGTACAGCATTGTAAACTTGTTTAACTCATTTCCTTTTGCATTTGATGTTGTTTTAACTGCGTCGTTCGAAGTTTGCAGAGCGTTATTATAGAGACGTCAAAGTTATACTCATAGAATACGAACTTTTACGACTCTGGGAAACAGATACTGGTAATATCTGGAATCTTAAAAAAGCAATAGCTCTTTATTGGAATAAATAAAATCAATTCTTATGTATAAATTTTATGGGATTTGCAGACATTTTAGTTCACATTGCATATATTTGTATTATTTTAAGAGTCAACATGAAAATTGTTTAAAAGTCATAAGATTGTTTTACGATTTTACGAAATGTTCATTAGAACTAAGCAACTTCGCTTGAAATAAATATTTTGAGTTTCGGGATACAGCTGCATAATATTGTGGTTTATAGGCATTAAATACATATTTGATTGGCTTGATTTCAACAGATCATCTCCATTATATAGTAATGTTAGTCTTCACTAAAAATCATTTCCTTACTAAACATTTGACTATCGAATCTTTCGGGAAAATGCTTTCTAAAAATAAGTAAATAATGCCTGAATTGAATGGGCGTTTTAAATTTGCTAATATTAACAGGACCATCAAATCGTTTCAGAACGTCAAGATCTTTTAATTTAATGATATTTGTCCAAGTTATCTTGGTTCATCCAATGGACTGGCAATCCACCCTGCCATCTGTCATCTGACCTCCTAGATGTCAGATGGTAGGGCGAATTGCCTAAAAAACGTATACGTAAAATTAAAACAACTCACAATTAATTTATTAACGCAAATACTTAAACATTAAATGTAAGAAACCTGAGATATTCTACACGAGATTATATCACTTCAATAGTTGTATGTCACTATGTTGTATAGGTATTTTAATGACTTCCCTAGAGAAAAGATTCTAAATCCAATTTTTGTTCAGCTAATTAGCTATTCCGCTTTTAAACTACCATTTTCTGTAATAATAATTTATTAAGAAAGGTCTCGTAACATAGACCTCTTTTAAAATAATTTTGTATTCAGTAGACTGATCACAAATTTATTATTTTTAAAAGAAATAATTTTGTGATAAATGTTATAAAATGCTAGATAAATTTTAAAACATAGAAAAAGATGAATTTTCTAATTAATTGTACATCTTGAATTGCTTGATAATAAGTTTTTGGTGGCATAATTGTATTTTATAGTAATAACCCACGATAACTATTTAAATGTAGATAGGCATAATGAAAAAATATAACAAAGCATTTTCTGACTTAAATTAATGCAACGAAGTCTTTTGCACTGTAATTTTTTTAAATAAATCAAAATCAAAATCACAGACTAATATGAACTGCTATATATTTTGCTAAAACTTTCTATGCATTCTACCACTTTCCCTTGAAGAAAATACTTTTAATAACAACAAAACAACACTTATGAATTTAAAAATAGAGTATATCCAGCTACTGTTACCTCCTGACATACAATAAGTAAAATAAATACTAACTGTCTCAGACTATTGTTACCCCGTCCACTCTTTAATTATTACGTAAAGAGATTGTTTACATACTTGTGAGAAAGCAAGTCTAACAACGGACTTTTTCGTATAATAATTGATTAAGGAAGCTTTCCTTTCGTATAAAGACTTTCATTAGTTTAATTATTAAAACACTATAGTGTTTCTATAAACAAAACGTCATTTAATTGATCCGTCACATATATATTTTACACAATACCAATTTTTCCAGCAGATGAACTTGCTCTAAATAATTGAGCTCCAAAAAGCACTTTTAGTCCTACACTGACTATAAATTTTTGTGGTTGATAATGCAATAAGAAGTCCGAATTCCTTTAATAATGCAGTTTATCTGGAATGACCCGCATGGTTAATTACTATGCCTCGGCTCCAACTAATGTTGGTTCAACTTCATTTTAGTAAAAATTATTTAAGTCATACAATCGCACGAGTTAATTCAATATTTATATTAAATTGAAATGAACATAAAAAGTAAAAATTATTTTGTTATTTATTTTCTCTTTATAGTCCTAATAAAAACAGAAAACCAAAAGATTAAGACGTACGTAAAACGTAACGTACGTGTACGTAAAATACCCCCTCTTAAAATAAAAAGGGGAAGGATTTACACTCTGTAATCCAATCCTCCCAAATATTTATGACAAGGAAAACAAATTTGTTACAAGCAAACCGGACGTTACTTTCACGTAGGAATAAAACTATGCGAGAAATGGTCGATATCGTGTTTTTGTTCAAAAAATTTCTTAATATTCTATAAGCCCTCGACTATCGTTGAAGCCCGTTTAAAGAAAAGTGCTATGATCTAGAGAAAATATGTAAATCGGCCTATTCGGGAAAGAGTAACGACTATCTCTTTACTTTTTTTAGTTACATTATACAAAAGTACAGATAATATACAAAGAAAAACATACGCTCCGAATTGAATAAAGTAGGCAATTGAATAAAGTTCGAGAGCATGCCACATCGTAATAAAAGTATAGAGTAAACTAAATGATACATTTTTAAATAATATAGAGGAACATATTAAACTTTATTTAATCGTTACATCAAAATTGGAAGCATTTATTTTGGCGTGTGGTTAAAGTATTAACGTAAAAAATTATATTGATGCTGCGAACAACATATTAGTAGGTACTGGCATATACGATAAGTTTATTCTAAAGGTTATTATAATATTAACAACGTTCAATATTTTTTTTTATTTCCCTTTTCATATCATTGCATTGATAGAATATAGAGACGAATTTCTGGTGCCAACTGTATTTGCAGTATACAACATCGGAAACCCTTTCACATGCAAAGCTGTTTAATTATTTCAACTTTACTCGTAATAACTGGCTGCGACAAAAATGAGGGGACTTGTGCAATACCTTTCCTTTTTTTACACTTAATATCGATTGCAAAAAGTTGAACATTATTTCTATGGCAATTGATTTTTAATGTGTACATTATTCTGTTTCATATTTTTTGCTTTAAAAATCACAATGTGTTGTAAACTACACGATACGAAGGATGGAGTTTCAATTATTAAACAGTTAATAATTTTTTTATTTCGAGATATGAGAAAATATTATTTTGCAAGGATAATTGATAAGGTTTTAAAGGTATCGTAATCTCATAACATTTTATATAAACAACTTTAAAAATTATTTTTAGCTTCGTATTTTAATATAATAATAGTTTGTTAAAATATGTTATAACGATACAAAAATTGACAAAAAACTTTAATTAATAGGTACAACCGCCTCCATGGCCTAACTATTTATGAAGTTAATAATCGACGTATTAATGGGACATATAATCTTTTTTAAACGTAATAATATTTATAAAGACATATTGACGTGTCATTAGGTTCTGTTTAAATTGTATTTTTTTCTATTTAATTTGCTTAAAATCACATTATAGTAGTAAGTGAGTTCATATATTCAACGTTGCAGCATGTTACTCACATTTAAACAAACTTTAGCCTCTAGTTTAAATGTTGAGTAATTTATATGACAATCTTAACAGAAACTTTCGCTTTGACCGCTGTGGTTGTTTTAGTGTAAAATTTTTCCTAATAACTTTTAACTTAATAACGTCGGTCTAAGTAATTATTATAGGTACTTGGCTCATGGTACCTGATTTGCAGGCTTAAGTAACATTTAATATATAACTTCTATTTAAATATAAATTTAGAAATTGACTTTGTAGATCATAGGTTGAGCTTTAAAATTTATTTATGAATTTAATTTGTATCTAAATAATTAATTATGAACCATTTAAGTAAACTTATTTATAGAATATATGCTAATTAAAGCAAGACTACTACCTTTTTTTACATGTATTTTCCTATTACTTTTAAAATAACGTGTTCTAATTTATTAGGACCATTAAAATTATTTTTACTTATACATTTAGATACAAGCGCGTGTTTAACGTCCATTTGATGTGTCTTATTTACAGTTACTTCGAAATGGAGTTATTAGGTGAGTTTTAATATTTTAAATAACGTAACACTGTTCTAAATTTTAAACTAAACGAAGAGACATCAGTGGTCAACAAATTAGTCACGCAGTCGTGTCACCAGGACCGCGTTGAAAAAGAGTGAACGCTGCGTAATGATGGCGCTTATTTAACCTTTTTTATCAAGTCCATTTTATACTAATACATTTACATTACTTCCTATTGCAATTTTTACAAATGGAGCTTGTAAGATTAGACGGTTTTAGTAGAAAATGTTCCTAACAAAGCCTTTATGGGTCACTTAATGTTATAGTGTTAACTTAGTAGCAAGTAAACTAAAATATTTTGATGACGCCTATAGCAGCAGTTTCTGACTAAACTTTATATCTGATACAAAATTACTTTAGATTCATTTTATTGTTGTGTCAACCTTTGAACTACTTAAATACTTTAAAATATTGTACTAGTGAAGTATTAAAAAGCTTACCTTTGATTGTATACTTAACTAAAGGAAACATATCGATTTCATGAACCTGTCATAGATGAAGTAAAAAATAAACATTAAAAAAGTACAAATGTAAGCTGTGAAATCCTATAACGGTCAGATGTAGATTCCATCATCAGCCTGTGTTAATACACTGCTGGACATAGGCCTCCCCTTATGCACGCCTCCTTCATTTGGGGGCTTTTGGACCGTATCCCACCGCGTTGATGCAATGCGGATTGGTGGGTGGACCGACTTTTTACATGCCCATCCGACGCAAGGCTCATCTTACTTTTCAGGCAATTTAGTAATGGGCCCAAATTGTACTAACCAACTAGGAAATAACAATGAAAAGTTGAGACTCGAACCCACGACATCCGGTTTCTAAAGCACACGCTTTTATCAGTAGGTTACGGAGGCAGATGTAGGTTATAGAGAAGATATTTTTATATATTAATGTTAAAATAACAAAGTGTAGATTTAAACAAATATTTTACAAAGTGTAACCTTTGACAGTAAGAAACATATTGCTATAAAACGTACACATAATATTTGTTGTTATAGAAGCAGAATTTAAAAAAAATAAGAAGACAGAAATTTTATAGTATTAACTTTGAATTATAAATCCTAAAAGAAGAAAGAGATTATTTTTAATTTATTTGTAACATTTAAATAAAAACAAAAGTTACTGCCGAATTTGAAACATACATTGCAACATAGGCCATAATTATTTATGCAATTGCATGAAAACAGTCCGTCCTCAATCAAGTTTTATGTAATAGACTGCTTTATAAATACAAAAATAATGCAAGATCTCCTGATACTGTCAAGATTACAAAATGACACATCTTAGTCGGTTCCATAACGATAAATACTAGAAAGAGAACTTGGGGTATAGTTTTAAATAATTGTAAAGGAATTCTGTACTATTACGTTACAGTATTCGCGTAAGCAACAGTAAGTATTATTTTGATTTATTTTAAGGACCCTCCTAATATACAAAGATAGATAAAGAAGTATGAATAACGTGTTATTTATACTAGAATATTATACGTTGGCAAAGCCAACTTTCAAGTAATTTGCTATGCAACAAACAGAACGATTTGTAGCTGACCGCTGTAGTTACTTCAGCGTGTCATTTTCGCTAACTATTAACTGAATTTCTGTCGGACTAACTTGTATAAGGTAGTTGTTTACCTGATCTGTTAATCTGGATAAGATATATTTTATATAATAATATTAATAAGATCAAATTCAAATTCACATATCGTTATTCAATATAGAAGTGTAACACTCGCTTATTGATTGTCAAGGACGTGCTGAAATATCGATGGTTGAATTATGACGTCATTTATCACTACGAGGTAGACAAATAACCCTTCTACCCCCAGGTATAAAAGAAATTACAATAACATAAAAGGAACATTTCATTAGCGTTGTCTTTGTCGCCAAAATTTCTATTGTTTTAAAATGTTGTTTTCTCGGTAATTGATTGTTTGTGATAATTTTGTGCAATGGATATTCAAATAGAAGATATGTACGATATTTTTAATCCTATTATGTCTACTTTAACCGTGTGTCTGTAATCAGCACCATCAAGAAAAACTTCCGATTTCTTTGATTTTTACCGCTTTTATTTTTTCATTTAATTAGACTTTTGCTTAGGAAGGAACAAATCCCCAAAGATTAAACGTATATCAAAATAATCGCTTGTTTGTTTAGTTTTAGAATCTGTAACATCTAGGTGCGCCAAAGTGCGCCCAGGACTGCTTAGAGGTTATGGCAAAGACAAAGTCGTATATCATCATCATCATCATCAGCCTGTAATAGTCCACTGCTGAACATAGGCCATATATAGGTAAATTTTATACCTTAGAATATTTTGTATTTTTTATTTCTTTTATTCTGTAGGATGATTGTTGATAAACCCCGAAGTGGAGGAAGTGCCACATCCAATAATGGAATTACTGCTCGTAAATTTTTCTGTCTCAGAAATTTTTGCCGAAATAACAGGTATTAAAAAGATCTACTAGACAGGTGTAGTCTTCTTCTGCAGAGTCTATCATCAGGGTATAAAATATATTCACAAAGATTTAAAAGTTATGCTTTTGATACTGCCAAAATGCTTGTTAAGGAATATCCTTTGTAAAATTTGCCTTCATCTTTACATAAAGTTTTATTGCACGGTTCAGAGGTGATTGATAATGCTATATTGTCTATCGGTTAATTATCTTAAGAGGCCGCCGAATCTTGTAATAAATAAATTAAACTATTTATACGCGATAACACTAGGAAACATTCCCGAGAAGTTACTAATATGGATCTTTTGAACTGATTTCTTCTTAATTCAGACTCACTTATTTGTCTGTATTAGCAAAAGAAGTGTTGGATTTATTATATGCTTAAACTATATTTCAATAAAGGAAACCTTTAAATATTGTGAATTACAAAGTTTTGTATTAGGTAAAAAGACGATGTTTTATATAAATATTATGTTCAGTTTTTTATTATCTAGTAAATTTTATTTCGTATATGTAAATTAAGCTATATTCAGTAATAATTTATAAATAAAGCTTATTTTATATGGATCCTTTTTTTTTGTGAATGTATATTCATCTACCTTTTTAAAAACATATCCATTGTTTTGCTTGTTATTATCATTAGAACCTTAAATTTGTTGGATAAAAAAGTAAAAAATTCATTTTTAATCCGACATACAACCTCTATGACCGCATTTCTTAGAAACATGGACCACTGTGCACCGGTTCGGAATAGGACGCCTCCAACCTGAGCAGAACCGGCGAAAGAAACTTAGCGGGCCTTTTTTTTCATCTTTTAAAATAATCAAATATACGTATAATTTTCATATGAGCTACATACAGTTCTATCATACGTACATTAAATTTGGAAAAGCCTGGAGCGATCATTCCGTTACAAGGTTGTGTAATCAATTATAAATTAATTTATTTTATAATAACCTTCAACACATGAACGTCCCTTTACTACTTTTTTTAAATTTATTAATAATCAATTAAGAACCCGAGAGTTTTTCTCCATCAGTGGTAGTCCACTCCTCCCCTAACGCACGCCGCCATCTCCGATTTTCGGCTACTCTCATCCAGCCCACATGAGCCGTTTTGCAAATGTCATCACTCCATCTTGCCGCAAGGCGTCCTACAACATGTTTTTCGAGCCTCGGTCTCCGCTCCAGAAATTTTTGACTCCAGCGGTTGTCAGTTCTGTAGCCTATGTGACCGGTTAGTGTACCGGTTCAGCTTACTAATCCAGACGGCTATGTCTGTGCATCTAATTCTCTGACAGATCACATAATTTCTAACGCAGTTCTTTAAAGATTCTATCGTTCCCCATCCCACAGTGCCCTAAAATCGAAAGTCTCCGATAAGTTTGTCCCTCCTGTTATGACCTACGGTGCTGGGACTTGGACACTTACGGTTCGACTGTTTCAGTTGTCTAATTTGAAGTCGCTCATCGAGTTACGAAGAGGGCTATGCTCGACGTATTTTTGAATTAAGCGTAGAAATGTGTTAAGAAAGGCATAATACTGCAGCATTTAATAAAAAAATACTTTCAATTTTTTACACTTTAATTCTCCTTTGTAGGTAAGCCTAAAAGAAACCAATTTAAAAAAATCATGAATACAAAACATTTTATGCTTATTTCTATTAAAATTTTTATTGCTTTATAAATCTATAACCACTATGTATATACTACATTTCCAATTTATGTTGCACTTGCTGGATAACCAAAAGGTATTTATGAGGGCTTCATAACTTTCTAACATTCGGATGGATACGTCATATAGTGATTCCCAAAACTGCTCTTCATTAGAGCAAGAAGCAATTGGTGTGTGTTTGTGGAATAAAGTTTTTACTTTATTTTTTAAATTCTTTGGGCTTGTTGCCATTGTAGCAGTATCATATATTTTGAAATACTCTAATAAAATATTCATGACGTTATGGGCGTAATTATATGTGACCTATGCAAATTTTAAGTTTTCTAATAAAATTAAAGACTTCGCTAAAGAGTTTTTTTATGTAAGAACCATTTAACGAAAATTCTTGAAGTTCGACTTATATCACATGATACAAATGTACAATGGAACAAAAACAGTAAACTTCAATAGCTAACAGATATTTACAGTTAGTTTCGATTAACTAAGTAAGGGTAGATACCCTTACGAACAAATTGATACCATTTAGTTGACGAAGATCATATTAATCAGTTGATAAATGTAGATGTCGCATAGTTTTGAACACACTGGTACAGCTTTCTAGTTTTATGCTATAGTAGAAGCAGTCGCTTGGGATTTTCATTTGAGGAATATTTTCATGAAGTTTCATGTTTGGGAATATTGCTTGTTTTATTATGATGAGTAGGACATTTAAAAAGCTTTGATAATAATATTGCAACGATAGAATAAGTTTGTGTTTTTTAATACAAGATGGCCCGGCAGACTTTGTACTGCCTTAATCAATAAATAAAAGGTTTAAACGTTTTTTTAAAATAAAATTATCGATACTAAAGAAAGTTTTAAAAAGTATTTATAAAATTTCCATTTCATACTCACAGACACACTCAGTTATGATATAGTTTTGCAATCAATGTAAAACTTTTTGATAAAATATATTTTCGTTTTGTTTTGTAGTGCGCATTTAAACAAAGATGGCGGTTTCCGACGCATAATTATCTATGCGCGATTTAATTATGGTCATTGCAAAGGCCAGACGTAATGGAAAATGTAAACTGTTAAATCAAACGGTGAATCCGTTGAAATAATCAGTATAGGCGGGATCCAGACATCTTCTCCAATGTACTTTCCCTTTATGATTGTTTCCTCGTTATTCCTCATCTTTTTCTCAGCCACTTGTTCCATTGTCCAGCTGAGGTTGATTTATGTCAGCATGGTGATAACTGAGCCTACTTTTAATTGCAAATTATGCGGTGGTAATCCAGGAAATTACAGTGAATTTATAAACTTCGTAGGATAGTTAACTACGTCATCCATAGCGGTGACAACAGATTTAAAGTAAACCAATTGCCCTGGCAGAAAGTTCTCAATGGTCGTTGTATGTTCACTTGCAGGTATTTTGTCAGCTTGAATGACAGTATTATTGCTGCCAGATGGCATTCGATCCAATGCTATTTTGAAAATGTTTATTAAATTGTAGTTCCGAAACATTTGTGATTCTTGGACAGTAGTTCTCTTGACTATTGGATTGTAAGCACAGCACTTATCAACTTCCGCAACTAAATTTTCCATAAAATAAATTTGAAAACATTCATGATCTGTATCGGGTGGTGGTAACAGCAACCCCAGTGGGTGATAAATTTATCCTTGTATCTGTAATTTTAAGGATTTGTCCAAAAACTATATCTGATATAAATATATTTAATACAAAATTGAATATTTTTAAACAAATATGGTACCTTGAAAGTAGGCATGAAATTGTCTTGTATAATATGTGAAGTACCTAACGATGTCATCTGGAAACAATTGTTATATTTTTGAATGTTGGCCAAGAAGTGCTTAGAATAAGTTCCAGAATCACAGGAGCATTGCTTCTGCAGAGTCACTCATTTCCATTTGGTCCTGCTCGCTGTTGTTGTGTATGATGTGCAAATGCAACAAGTTCGTTGCATTTTAAGCATATCAACTTAATTGTCCCTCACTAAAGAACGCAATTCTAAGATAGCAATACGACTATTTTCTTGATCTGTCTCGCAATGGTCATCAGTGCGGTAAGAACGTGAGCACATAAGATTGACTGTGATGACCTAAATCAGGTCGTGTTCACTGGCATCGCAAATTATAATTAATCAAAATAAAAAAAAATATCTCGGCAGTACAGAGTCAGTCATAGTCACAAAGATCAACAAAAAAGAGCACAAAGCTCGAAATATAAATATCGCAAAGGGTCAACGAAGTAAAGAAAGCTTTCGTGCAAGTAGCGGTAACCGTCAATCACAAAGATAGAAGGATGCACTCTTCGTCTGTGGTATAGATCTATAAAGATGGATCGACATATTAGTTGGCTGTCAGATGTCAAATAATACGTTTACGTTCAGAAATTATTAAACAGATAATTATTAAATTAAACAGATTAACTGTGACAAAAACTTCGGTTTATCAATCTAAAAAAATTATCTGATAGATAGTTAAAATTTAGTTTTTGCGAACAAACATGTAGTTACAAAGATATAAAAAATACCTTACCTTACCTATCCTTAATGTAATTTCTTAACGATGGGCACACATCATAGGAAAAGCAAAGTTGTTGTTTTTATTTTAATTCAAGCATTTTTCATATCTATAAAAGCTTTTAAATCTTCCCAGGATAATTAATTTTGGTCTTGAATTATTATTGAAACAAATAATTCAAGACAAATCAGTTCAGCGCTTTCGAGTCTGAACCAGAATAACGAACAGCAATTAATTTTATATGAACAAGGTAAATGTGCACTTTATTTTGCCTTATTAAATGCTGTATAAAGTTTAAAAACCCCCTTACGGTAAGAAAAAATATAAACATTTATAACATATTACTGTGTTTATTGAGGAGACATAAAAAAAACAGTTTTATAACTTGAGGACTGCATATAAAATACATTGTCGATAATATTAAGATCTTTAATTCATATTATTTATTAAAGTTTACATTTACTGCATGTTGCATTATGCCACTAATGAATTTAATTGAAAATTTTTAGTTGCATTGTCACACTTTATCCACGCGGAATTAATTTTTGGTTGGAAGATAAATTTATAACTAACTTATTTTACAGAATATTAATAGGAAAAAAACAAGCTACATAACATAAAATAAACAACGAATATGAACAATATTTTAAAACTGTTTTAATTTTAGCTTTCATATTCTCTTGTACTGTAATATTCTCTAGCATGAAGTTAAAGCGTGTGTACTCAGCTGCACAGGAAGCAGCAATTAAATATAAGCTCTTCGGAATACACTTGTGTATAGTGGAAATATACAAATTTGCAAGTTTATTCGTAAAAGCGTAAAGTTTAATAGTTTCAAATAAATAACTTTAATTCGAAATTAATATTCATGCAATAAAGTATTAGGTTTATGTAGTTGCTAAAACTTTTGACCTGCATCTAACAACTTACAAGTGAAATTTTAACAAAAATATTTTACCAAAAAAAATATGACCGACTTCTAACATCGTAAAACTATTTTACGCAATGTAAGCAGGTGACAACGTGCTCTCTGTGCGTCGCGTTTCTGCCACAGCATTTCAAAACTCTCATAACTTTTAAGTTATTTATCAAAAAGTCGTCTGTACCACGTTTTATGTACATAGAAAGAAGATTTTTTAATGCAATAACTCTTATCTAAACTTTTAAGACAAAGGCTCGTAGAAACTTTCGTGGTAGCAAACAATTGTTCAAGACAACTTCACGAAACAAAATACTAAGACTGGGTTTTCTATGTATCTTTTGTTTGTAGTGTGTTATTTGAGTATAGTTTTTGTTAATGTCGTTGTTCATAGATAGTTGTAGAATATTTCTAGAAGTTACAAATTTACAATAAAATTTTCAACGTAATATTCGATAACATGACTTAAAGTTATTCTCCCATAACACTAATTTACATCTATACTAAATTATACATCTGATTTTAAATAAGGCGATAAATTTAGGATACTTCATTACTAAAGTTTAGGTGTCGGTAAGAAAGGCAATGGTTAAAAACATTTATGCATGGCTGCACAAGTGTAAGGTAGATTATAAACAAAGATAATAATAACTGCCTGCATGGCCATGTGGTAATGGTAAAAGCTTAAATTTAGAAACTGAAGGTTGTCGTCGAATCTTGCACTGGGACTCTACAACTTTTCATACTTGGTTAGTAACGCGGGCTGATTACCCTATCGCCTATGATCCATGTGTCGAATGGGCAAATAGAAATTCAGTCCTGCCATCCATCCTATCGGACGATGATAGTAGGTAGTGCACCTGAGTTTGCGCGCAAACCTGTACATTAGAATATCTCTTATGCAGTTGACTGATCTGTAATAGAACAGCCGCCATAGTCGAAATCGACTTGGAGAACATTAGTATACATGAATAAATAATGTTAGGCATTTATATATAAGTCTAAGGTATAGAAAATCTGTCTTAAACCTAACTAATTAGATGAAGTAAGAAGAGTTTGAACCTAATTGCACCGAAGTGGGGAGTCTCGGCTTGGTTCGCTTTATGGTTTTCATTAGCATGCTGAATCAAGGGCTCCCCAAGATGGCCGCCGCCTCGGCTCAATTCAAACGCTTTCTAAAGGATATTTTTATAGCTAGAAGAGCTCTATCTAAACTTTACTTTTTAAAGTGTTGGCGCTGGGAGTAGAAATGGTGCAAAAAACTTTAGCTATACTCCTATCTAATATGGTGTTAACCTACAGTGTCATAAAGCAAAGGATGTGTGAGTTCCACCTTACCGATGGGGCCGATGTCATGAGTGTGTGTGTTGTCCTACACTACTAAGTGCAGGATCTGCTGCTTGTTGGAAGTCATCTCAAGTCAAATCTCGGTGGGAATGCGGTGCTAAAGGATGGGTTGAGTGGTTGTCGCCTGGAACAGGCGACTCTTGGATTAACAAGAACTCTGCGCTTTAGGGCAGCTGAGATAGTCGGCTGTGTGACCAGGTTTACGGCACTAAACGCACGACGGGGGGCTCGAAAGTAGCATAGAATTTTTTGTCCTTGGGTCTGGAGCAATCATTAATGGCTTAATCCCGAAGCATTTAACGCAATGTGGGGCAGAGCGAAGAGTGGAGACGCCTGGGATATGGGTGGTATAGGTGAAAATCGTGGGTTGATACATCTGGGAGGTTGATGGTTTGGATGCCTGCTGAGGTGGTAGGAGCATCAGGCTTTGTAGCCTTGATAGGAAGGTTGGATGCTGGGAACTGGCGCAAACTTTGCGCTTCATTTTGGATTTGTCGGTTAAGAAGCCATCGTCGGGTTTGTGGTTGGTTAGCTCTTTGACCTCTATGTCCGATTCGGTGTAGACATAATTGTCGTCGTCCGTCCTCCTTCTCCACAGGGAATGGCGTACAGGCAGGAGTAGGGGCTGCGAGGCAATGCTTCGTGATGAGCCCATGCATCGCGGGGGTGTGTTGACGGAACGTTTTGCAACCAAACTTCTCGGTACACGCCGTGGTATCGATATCAAAACGGTCCTTTAAACCCCGGTCGACCATCGTCCCGGTTTAGGTCGTGCCTTTCACTAACACCAGGGCCGGTACGGAGGTGTGTATTAGCTGGTTCTGTAACAGAAGAAACACGATAACAACGTTAAATATGGCCTAATATAGTTGTAAGAACAACTAGTTCGGCCAAAAATGAAGACTACTGAGAAACACGAATCTCTTATTGAATCGGTGATAACACGATTGTGTTATGGAGGAAGTTGCAGAACACAGATGTGTGTACGCCGACCGCTTAAGCGTAACAACTAAAACGCGCTGATGTCAGAAGTACGACAAAAGCATTTTATAAGGCAGGTCAACCCGTAAATGCAGATTGCGTAACGCGATTCGCTTTGCGGAAGTGGGCATAAATACCGCGCAGAGACGCGCAGACACTGGAGACGGCGGCGAACACGTGAAGACGGGTCCGCTGTTGGCAACGCAATGTGTGTATGATGATAACGATTATATCGAAAAGGAACTGCCGCATTTATTGCAATAAATAGTTCATATTTCCTAGAAAAGATAGAGCATTAGCATGTTACATTCAGTATTACTGTGACTATAATGCCAATTGAGCTATGCTCTAAAAAGGCCTGAAAACGTATGTGTTGTGAAATGAAAATCTTGCAATAAATTCTGCTTAAAGATATACTCCATTGAAAGCAATACATTTTATTGCCAAATAATATAGTTTAGGACGATGCTTCTCTTAAAATTGAATATAGATATAGTTATTGTTCATTCAAAACTAATCAATAAAAGTTATTTACATCGGACAATCATAACAATATCTATGCCTATGGTAGTCCACTGCTGGATATGCTGGATATAAACTGAATAAATGTACAAAATTTTAATTCGTAAAACTATTTTAGTACGTTTTATTATACTATATCCTTTTTCTTGAAACATGCTCTCACATCTTTGTGAATTCAGTTGGATAAGCAGAATTAAAATAACTGCATTCAGCCGCTCTTTCTAACGCAAATAACTTTATTTCCGCTACTCAAGACACATTTTCTGTAATACCTAGAGATTGTTTGAAAAGCTTAGGAGTTTTTTTTAAATATATATCTTGCAGTGTTTGTTTTTATATAAATTAATACTCTTAATATAAGATCTGAGTCTTACTTTTTGGTATTTCACTATTAAAATTAACTTTTAGTAATTAAATCATAGGTTCGAATTTATTAGGTAACATATTTGTGGCATTTTTTTATTGATTAGGTCAAGGGAATGATTTGTATTATAGGTTTTAGATCGGATATCTATCAGATCACCATGTAAATAAAAAAAAAGTAACAATGATCTTGTATAAGAGACTTTAAATGTCAGCTGAAGTTGTGTTGTTTTAGTCATGGAGGTCGGAATAAATGCAAATGCCTTGTTATTTTTGGTTCCTTGTTTAACTAATAGGTGGTGTCAACTAATTTAAGAATTTTAATTAGATAAATATATTTTATGTCATTGTGACAATGTGTTAAAACCCGCACCTATCACGCAACCACAATCTGTTCATTAAGTGCTCTACAAGCGACTCCTAAAGTTAATGCGCTCATCCTGATGAAGGAACTTTTGCTAGGTCCGAAACTAGTTGGCAATAAAACCAATTTAACGTGAGTTTAACGTTTTACATTACATCGATTAGGTTTGTCAACTATTTTATTTCTTAACCATTACTTTTAGGACAGTTTTAGAATCCTTTATAAAACAAATAATTAATTACATCATCTGATAAATTAAAAATTGATATGTTTTACTTGAAATGTGACAGTTTACATTTAACAAAGACGCGTTAATCGTATTCAATTGTTTATTATTTAGTTTACACAAACGTGTTGATAGCATTCTCCCAAATCTATATATGTTAGAGTGTCCCTAGCACCCTTGAGCATTCCAATACGTGACCCTAACTTGTTAACAACTATATCCTAAACAAATAAACTGAGTGAAACAAATTAGAGATAACACAGCTTTGTACTATAACGGTATATAATATACTACCTCACTAGGCTATGTGTTAATTGACATACTTAGCTAAGAACCAGGAAGACAAAAATTTTACAGAGAAATAACTTAATAAAAATTTTGTTATTTTTCAGTCTGTTTGAGAAACATTATCTGAGCACTAAATTTTATGAATGATAAGATATTCTACGTGTCATATTGACATCAAAGATTACGATTCTCAAGAACGCTTTTGATGGTTATTTCATTGGTCAGTTTCATTATCACTGATTGTGCTTAAAAACCATCGGTTAACGATTAAATTTGTGGAAATCTGTAGCTTAGTGATATTTAATTGGATTAAAACCGACAATACAATTAGTGAAATGTCACATTGATCAACGGCTCCAAATAGTGAGGATGTCATTTATGAATTCGTAAATTGCACGTAAAATATTGAAAGGACTAATGATACGTATCTAATTCAATAAAAAAAAGAAATAACATTGTTCAATAAAAATATTTATTGTATGGTTATTTTAATCTAAACATTTTTAATTGAAATTCTGTTTGCATACTGCGATATCTGTAGAACTGCTGCTGAAACTGCCCCCGTTAGTTTTAGTTAGTTGTATGCTTGCTTTATTAGCTTGCGCTTAAGAAATCGATTGTCAAAATCAACTTGGTACTCCTAAGCCTATATTATAGTTGTATATATTTTTTATGTAATGCATACGCAATCTGTATAATTAGATAGCGGTTTTAACGTAAGAGATGTCACGGGTAAAGCACTGTCGTCTTCGTTAATTGACATTTTTCTTATATTCTGATAAGATAAAATGCTGAATTGTGTTGTACCGCTAAGCAATTGGTGACGAAAATAATTTATATTACGAACCAACAAACTGTCAGGTTGAAATTTACCAAATCCAATATACTCGTTTGGACTTGTTGTCTTACTTAAATTCTATCAATTTGAAGGTTTTTTAAAGTTTAGCGACGCTTAGGAACAACACTACTTTGTATGCTAAGTGCTGAAAATTAAATATGAAATACTGAATAAGAAACAAAAGACATTTTATAACAATATCCTATGTATTTAATGTAAATTTAGCTTCAATAAACGTTAAAAATTTCGAGGAAATAGGACATTAAATTATTACAGTTTCTTTCTCTTAGTCAAACAAGTATTTCACGAAACCCTTTAAAAAAAGTATGCCAAATGAGAAAAAATTATATTAAATGTTAATGTTAAAATTTCAAAAATATTTTTTATTTAAATTTTCCATGACAATTTACATTCCAAAGATGCACAAAAAATGTTTAAAAATATTTTTAAGCCACCTTTTACTTTTCTTTGAGTTGATAAACATGAACTATTATGTACTCCATGAAACGAAAGTAAAGATTTTTTGTTCAGTTCATTTATGTATGCTGTATTCATTTCCATTCCATGACTAACGCTGTAATTAGGTGATATACCTGAAAGTGCACTTACTCTAAATGTCTGCCATTACTTATGCTTTCAACGTTTTTAATCTTTGCGCAATTTTCAGGATATGTGACCTGTTTGCAGTTTTTACGAAATTTTCGAGTACTGACCTTTAAATGGGACATATTTTTATTTTTTTTAAATACAGTATACTATTTTGCTAATAGTTTTAAAAATATTATGATTTAAATTGCATATACAATAATATAAATTAGAAATTTATAAGGTTTTTATGTGACATTTATTCTTATAGTTATGTCTCATAATTTTTTTTAAATTATCATCGGCAACTTACAATACGAACCACAAAAACTGTTTTAGTTACCCGATAATTACATCACAAATCCATTCATATTTATAATTACCACAAAAAAGTTCACGATAGAAAGTAGCGCGTGAGGCTAGTGTTTGAAACGAGAATTATAAGCCAGTAAACCAATGATAAGTTTTGTTGTTTCTCTAAAACCAAGTGGGAGAAACAGCGTGCGCACCTACTATTTTTGTAAAGCATAGAAGTAAAAAATGACAAAAAACCATAATTATTTTTTTATGAATAGAGCTTGTAATCTTTTGCGGCTAAGGATCTTTATAAATATAATACCTTTACCTTTTTACCTTTTAATCTTTCACGGCTGCTCATCCCCACAGTTCCACTTCATAGCGAACATAGCACGGAATGTGACAAGTAAAAAAATCGATGTGTTAAATAAATTTGATGTTGATTAACTTTCTGTTTTAGTTAACTAACCTCCTACATCATTGAAGATTTTTGTATTCATATTTTATAATTTAAGATTTTATTATTATTTAATTGGAGCTTACATAGCTTCCATAAACATTACAAATTATCTATCAAAATTAAGGTTATAATATAATAGAAATACATGAAGATTAATGACATTGCCATCTATTTGTAACTTTAAAATAACCATTTTTAAATAAATACATTGTGATATATTACCTCGTAGACGAAGTTGCGGGCATTAGCTAGTTCATCAAATGAAAAATTTATTGTGTCTTGCATGCATGCGAGCACTAAAATATTTCAGTAAACTTTTACCTACTCCACAGACCGTTAACAAGGTCTACCGTCACATAATTTACGGGCGTTAATAATTAAATCTATTTTTATTCCATAATCAATAACACAGATATCTATCAGACAAGTTTCGTTTTGAATCTGCACTGCTAATGTAATTACTTAAGCTTATTCCTGTAATTAAATGAAGTAATCACATGAAGCGGTAACTTCGTTATTAGCAGTACGCTGCACGTAAACCACTCTTCATTGTTCTTGTGTACTGGCGTCGATCATTAACTATTGCACCGTGGTATCTCCTTTCAATTACAACTTGGTTTCTGAAAGATTATAAGGTGTCGTAAGTTAAAAATTTGTAATAACTAAATAGTGAATTTATTACCACAAATTATTTTATCATAACTTAAATTTTAATTAAAAATTAAGTAATCCCATTCCCAAGGGAATTTAAAAATATAAAATAAACGTGATAAAATCCGTAAAGTCATTTTATTTAATAATAAAAGTTAAGTAACAAAAAATTAAAAAGTAAAAAAGAGTGTAAAGATAAACAGAAATTTAATAAGATAACAATAATTTCAAATGAAAACAAAACTAGTTAATAACAATTGTAAGCACTTTTTGAGCGACTTCCCATTAAAAGAAGCTACTCAATTCGGCGCGAAAGTTTTTTTTAAATAATTTACCTCGTTGCTTCGCCGCTAGTGCTCCGATATTTTAATTTTTTTTAAATGATAGGTATTTGCTGCCATTGGTCCCGTTCATTAATAATTTAGTACTAAGTAGTTTATTAGATATTAAAAAAATGAAGAAATTTCTTTTATATTTATTAAACTACACTATTTACGGCGTCAAAAATCACATCCTCTGGCGATTAAATTGCAAACTGCCGAAACCCTCAAAGACGAACTTAAACTATGTTCTACATAATCGTACTTCGTTAAGTCCGCGAGTGCATATATTTATGTTTTAAGAATAACCTTTATATTTTTTTACTTTTTTCTTTATGTAAAGTAAACCGCGATGCAATTGCTTACAGAGAGCACGTTGTTATCCATTTATGCTTCGCAAAATAGTTATTTATTGTTAGAAGTCGGTCATATTTAATGATTAAAACTTCACTTTTTCCTTACACTAGTTTAATATTGAAATACCCACAAAAATAATGAGTAACAAAAGCTATTCTCTAAGTTTATTTTAACAGTACGATGTCCAAGAAGAAGCAAACACTGCACCTTAGTTGCCGAGCTTTCTCAAAACTTATCAGGTACCCTCTAAACGTAAGCTTCCAGCAGTTCACCTTTATCTAAAAACAAAACATTAAACCTTTTCATAAGAGAGACGCTATATAAACTTCGTCCGCTGTTCAAATAATTTGCTGCGCGATAGAACGTTTGAATTTATTTAAGTTAAAACTATATAGAGATTCAGCTCGTTGTATAAAAAGTACAACTAATGATTACAAATAAAGTTTTGCATTTAAATAGAGTATTATTTTTTATTATTACAATTGGGTTTAGTAAACTGAAATATAATATTTAAGTCATCAAAAATTGCAACTCGGTGGCACATCACACTTGGTATTTAATTTGTAAATTAGTTTAAAACATATACAGTCTAAGTAAAAAAATAGTTATACAACCCTGTTTAACGGGTGTATAACTATACACTTCATAGTGAGTTTTGACGGATAAATATTGAATAGCGAGTGCGTAACTATTCATTGCTTATACACTTTACTTTTTACCAATCGGCAACACCATCGCAAGAACGTTCTGAAACTACGAACTTGCACTACGTTTTCCCAAGACGACAAAAATATTGTTTTAATAAGTTACTAGTTAATAGTTTTAAATTTTAAAATACTATTAAATACCTAAATGTAATCTTGCATCAGTTTTAATTATTTTTCATGACAAATAATATTACATTTATACGAATAAATAAAAGGGACTTCATCATGAATTTGTTATTAATTATTTGAACGAACTTCCGTCAAACGCAAACGTCATTTATTGAGTTTAATATAATTTCTTTAACTTTATCTGATTGTACTCCAGACGGTTCAGCCTTAGAGTGTATAAAGAATAATTCACGTTCTATTTGGTTCATACAGAAAATGTATACACCCAAGTGTATGTTACCAAAGGATCGTATTCGTATTTGCAGGGTGAACTAAAAGTTAATATTTTTGTTGTTTTAAGGTGAAAAGATAAGAGCAATGTCTTTGATTGACTACTCGATATTAGAAAAGAAATTAAAAGACAAGCAAATGGCGAACGCTGATGCATGGGCGCATGGTAAACATTTAAAGCTGTTCAAATTAAACATTAAAGAAGGGGTTGAATTTACTTACTTATTTTTTATTGTTTTATAAATTAGAGACAACGATTAAACAACCCTAGAACTGTTGGTTCATGTTAGATTTGTGCCTTTATTATAAAACGCTAAGTTTCTGTTGATCTAACTTTTTCTGTTTCATTTATGTGTTGTTCTTCCTCTTCCATAAATATGACAATATTAAATTATTGCTGGTGCAATTATACATAATTTCTAGTTCTAATATACATCGAATAAATTTATCTAGTACCGACGTTTTCAAAACTACAATTGCGGTAATTAATATAATATAAGTTATACGCTTTTTCACTTTTTATAGTAGAACTTCAGACTAGTGTAAACAAAAAGTTATAAATAAATTCCCATGTCCAACGGGTCCTACAACAGAATTTGTTTCCCTCAAACATTTCCTGAATAGCTGATTAATTTAAAATACTTGTGATAAACGTTCTGTCCCTCAATCTAACAAGGTTGTGTTTCTTAAGTATTAGTTCTCATTCTATTTGTGAATTCCTGGATTAAGTAATAAAGTTAACGTAATATTTTCCAAAGCCCATTTTGTAGAAACAAACTCATCACTGTAAGCAAAAATTCATATGCGCGATCTTTTAATAATATTCAATATTCTCGATATTTACTTGGCCCATAAAATAAAAGTTATTTTATTATTCTATCGTTTAGGCTTAAAAATATAATAGTGTAGCATAACTAAATAGACATAGGACCACTGACATATGTTAAACGTATGTTCAACGGCTGTGTAGTTTCGCATTGAATAAGGACTGTATAAGACTTACGCAGCGTTTGACTAATAAAGATTGTTTAACGCTTGTATAACTATTCATCGCTTATACAGGTCTATATTTTATTAATAGGCAACCCCATCAAGACAACATTGTGAAAGTTCATTATACGCATCTGACTTTTGTATTACGATTAAAATAATGAAATCATAGGCCGGGTTCTTTCGGTTCTGTAATTTTAAGTATATTCTAATTATAACGACTCATTTTTAACTACATCAATATTCAAGCAGACTGCGAATTTTTAAAAACGTAGGGACTTTTTGGTTCCATATATGATAAACAAAAAGGGAACGCAATTGCGTCAAACTCAAATGTCAATGATTTAAATTAAATAATTTTGGTATTTTATTCTTGTTTTATATTTAAGTTAATATCGGTGTAATGAAAAATTTTACTTGAAATTATTTTGGTTGAAGAGTATTTGCATTCACGTTTTCAGGGAAATGACAATAAGTTTGCTTTTAGTAGCTCCGATGAAATGATGCACACTTTAAACAGTCATAGTAACAGGTGATAACTTATTAATTTATTTTCTCAGTCTCACCCTTTTTGACTAGAAGAGTACATAGCTAATCACTTGTAGTAGATATCAGTAACAAAACAAAAAATAAATGTGTTTGAACAAACAAATTGTGTATGTGCTGAATTTTTATGTAAGTGCTAAAGGATGCGATTGTATGATATTCTATAAATCATTATTTATAGGTAGAAAAGGTTAAAACAATCTATAACAAGGGATATTGTTTTACTAGAAAGCTTAAATGGACATAAAAAGTAAACGCCTTTAAAAAGGAAAAACCGTACTGCAATCAATTGTTTTATTAACATTTCTATAATTTAGAAATAATAACTAACTCATGATAACTTATATTCTGGCTACTTAATCCAAATGCTTTTCATACGTCATATCAGAACCAAATTGTTCTATGACTAACTTTCTCTGTACACATCAAATCTACTAGTCTACTATCATTATAGTACATTTATGCAATTAATTTCTTAAACGCACTCAAGAAATACTGGAACCGCTGGTTTATACACTAAAACTCAATTCCGAGGTGTTTCGAGTAAATGTATGTGTTTTATGTTTCTTTACTTTGTAATAGGATTACACACAAGTTCGCCAGTAGATTATTCTCTTGTTATGCGTTTAATTTTAAAACATATTGGTCGCAACTCAGATATAACTTTCTTTGGTTCATAATAAGTAGTACGCAGAGTACGTTGACACCAGCTTTTATTGCGGAAAATGTTTAAATGCTGTTAACTTTTGGTCTTATTTTTAATTAAAATTTCACTTGCTTTATTAATATAACAACTATTTTTTTAAATTTTTGATGAAAAATGTCAAATTTGTTAACAAAAGAATTATTTAAGTAAATTTTACTCCCATAGATGCAATTCCATTTACAAAGTTGGCGGCAATAATTTTGGTTAGTTTGCCCCCACGTTATATTAAACATTTCTAATTATTAACGACCGCAGTAAATTGACCAGTACACATGAGTAAACGGTTGCATGCAATTAAATGCGCTAAACAATTGACGAATATGCGCATTGCACTTAATGCAATTGTGATGTATAGTTATTGTAGCAACGACCGCTGTATAGAATATTAGTTTAATTATTGATATATTTACCCTTATGCAAAACATCAAGGATCTTTATATCACAATAAACATACAGCCTTACTAATAAAAAGTTACACAGCCATTCAACACCCATTCAACGAATTTGTTATTAATAAAACATTTTTTGACATAACGCTTGTATAAACGTTGTATAGTTACTATGGAATTTTATACAGTGCTTATACAAGCTACGACCCTTCTTTAACCGTTGTATAAAAACAAAATGGCTATTTTCAGTATGGTATAATAATACACTCCACCAAATATATTGAGGTAGCAGTTGAATTGTTTTAATTTCGGCCGTACCAGCAATTCCGCAGGCAAGTCTCCTGTATTGGATGCTTTTCGTCACGCACTGACATACTTTGAATATGTTTAAATTCTTCCCGTGACGTGCCACATGAATATTAATGTAGATATCTCGCAAACGACTGGTCATTAGCATATAATATCCACACCGTGCAGGATACGAGAGGATGTAATTTTTACAGGGTGACATCTCTCATAGCCATGCAAATAAATAAAATTTGGATTGTATGTTTGTAGCATTAAAATAACCATTTTTTGTCAATGTTTCAATATATTTTGTAGAAAGTCAGATTAAATAAAATAGAAAATCTAACGAAAATTTCACATTTTATCAGGTAGCTCTCTTTCTTCCAGCAGCAGCCTTCTTACAGCAATTAACTTAAATGCAATTATTTGAATTTAAACCATAGAACACTATGTTACAAATAAATACTATTACCACAGTATCATATATAACAATTTGGGACATCGTATATGTCATAACTTAACTTTATAAATAGCCAAATCATTATCATCGTTAGTAGTAGCAGCCTTTCTTAGCTCACTGCTTGACAAAAGCCTTATCCAATGAACGCCAATACGGCCAATCCGATGCTTCTCGCTTCCAACTTAAATTTGTGTATCAAAAAAAATTACCCTTACTCGTAGACATTCATCGCTTAATTAAAACAGATTGTAGTAAAAAAACACAAAAACAATAGTAATAATTAAAACTTCACTGTACATCTATACGTCAAGTTTTGAACCATACAAACCATCTATAAGTTCATTTATCGTTTAACTTCGATATTCCGCCGTCCACAGCAGATGTGTATGTAGATAACATCATTCATAGTGCAGGTAGAAGGTCTCCTATTACAGGGACCGTCTGTATAAGTACTATTACATTGCTTATATCTGCCGTAAATCAGAATCATGTAAGCACTGCTGAGCTCCGGTTTAAAGGGTACCAGGGAAGCCAGCGCAATTACTGGGTAAACAACAATCAATTGACCGTTTCAAAATATCAGGTTTTATTACAGCATTGATTTCAATAAGTCAAAAATTATGCTATAACAATATTGGCACAATTGTATAATGAGTTAAATATATATGGTGACATTATTTTTGGAATTAAAACTGTCTTGACTTATTATGATGTGCGTATCAAAATCCGTAAATTGTCTGAAAATGTAAGAAAAAACCTGTTTATTTTAATGTAGTCATTATTTAAAAAAATAGTGTTAACTTAACTCCTGAAAACAAATTAAATTTTACTATTCCCTTTTTAATTTGGTGCCAAAAGCGTAGTGGAATAAATAAAAGGATGTCAGCACACCCTATTAACACGAAATGTAACGTATGCATGAAAAGTGATTACTTTTGGAGCAGACTTAATTACACTGACGGGCATTCGACTTTCATTACGCATAACAAATTCGTCGTTTACTTTATAAACGCGTCGTTCAAGTGGCCAGTACTTTTAACATATTTTTCATTTCTATTTCTTCATTCGCTGTTGCGCGTCCGCGTGGTAATATATGAAACATATTATGTTCTTTCCTAAATAAAAATCCTGAGTTACTCCTAGTTAGATAAGCTATCTAACAGTGAAAGTCCCGTCCAAATCGGACAAGCTATTACAGAGATTAACCAGAACAAACAGATAACCTATTCAAAGAATGTTGTTTTGTTATATGTGTCGGTTTGTAATATATGTTATGTTACAAACAGACACTCTATTTTTTTATTTGTATTGATAAAACAGAGATTTTAAGCATCATGAAAAGGTTAATCAAGTATAAGATTTTAAAAACTACAAGCCTTAGAAGTTTTTTTTAATATAAATTGATAGCATTCCAAAAAAAATATTCTCAAAGAAACACATAATTTTTTTGTAAGATTAGGTATATAACATAATGAAGTAAGAAGTCTACGTATTTTAACACATACATTTGTATAAAAACAATATAGACTGCAAGTGGGTGATTCGCCCTGCTTATAAAAATTGCAACGTAAGTTGCAATAAGCCACCTTAAGACATACAATGACATGTCTTGTTTAGAAGGCAACAACAGTAGCAAAAGTGCCATTAGAACTGTAACGCTTAATGTATATTTCTTTAACCAGTCTTCTTTCTATAACCAGTACATAAAATCTAAAAAAAATATGTTTATCTATTTTCTATGTAAAACGCGTGTTCCTAAACCTACTTCTTATTTTTTTTACTTCAATGTAATGTTCCGTTCAAACGCTAAACATTACTTTTTAATCAATTTTGGCGTTGTTAACAATCTTGCGCAAATAATAAAAAATACTGCTTGGGCTATTTGGTTAGAATTTTGTTAGTACGTAAGATCAAATTAATTTAATTGATTATAAATTGCCACAGCAAGTTGTATTTGACTCAAGTTTTGGATTATTTGGATATACAAGTTTTGGAACGCCTTCACATGAAAACCCGGTATCAATTTCAACTATATCAAATGGCTGGGGAAACGAAAGTTACTGAAGTTTACAAATGTTAACATATCTACTTCGGGACGATAGCTCTAACCTAAATAAATTTTGTGTTAGTTATATTCAAGACTATCTGATAACTAACTGGATATTTCTTTATAAATATTTTTAGTATTTTTCATAATATGTCAAATGAATTAACGAATTTAAAGTGACTGGAAAATGTTATTAAGTAGTTAACTGATTCTATTACTACCTTAACTATTATCGCTAACTTATCAGCGTCTTGTTAAGTTTAAAATTCATTAGTAAGACTCTTAAGAAAATTAAATATTGAAAGTACTAGTATAACGACACAGTTAAGCTCTTGACGTTGCGCTATAAATTCTTTTAGAGCTGAATACGACGGCGCTGAAATTTTATTTTCTTTTGAGTTTTTGTTACTTAACAAAAACTTTATAGCACACGAATAAGAATAATAAACGTATTGTTTCACTGGGTGTTGAATATTTTTTTTGTTGGTACGAGTTCTGCCATTATGAATTTGTTTGTTAATAGAAGTGATGAAGCCAGACACATTTTAAGTTTATTATAATTTAAATAATTTCTATTTTATATTCCATATACTGAAACAGCAGTTTAAAATCTAAGATGATATCGTAATAACTTAAATTTCCAGATTCAGCTGTTCCAAGAAGGTATATACTTATAAAGAGACTAGCTTATGACACTTAAAACCAAAAGTAAACTACTGCTTGGTAAAATAAAATTTATTAAAGTATTAACACCTTATAATTACTGCTAAAATACATACATATACACCCCACCTACTTATTGACTCGGTCCCAATATAGTAATTATTTCACACATAGCAACAATTCGAAATAAAGGTGCAATGTTCTATGATATGATGATAAAAGACGCACAAAACTATAATAGTTGCCAACTTGCGAATGTGCTTATTAGTTGATCATAAAATTGTAAAAGTTTTGAATGTTATATTTTATCATATTACGTCAGCTTCATTATGTTATCAATTAATCAATAAAATGTCATTTCTCATTTTATCTAAAACCTAAAAAAACATGATAACCTTATTTTCATGTGTCTATATCAAGTTCCCAAGTATTTATTGCGCAAGTAAAATTTAAATAATTTTAATTATAAAAAAACTGTAGTGTAAACTTGATTATATTTTTTACTCTCGATGTATTCAGATGCCATTATTTGATTTTGTATTTCTAACTGTCAATTTTATGCATCACTGCGTAGTACAAAACAAAGTCGCCATCTTTATCCCTGTATCCCTATGTATGCATAAATCTTTCGCAATGGATTTTGATGCATGTTTGTTTAATAGATAGCGTGATTGAAGAAAAAGTTTATATGTATAACACATGCTTAATATTGTACTTAGGTATATTTTCTATCAGCATGGCTCCCGTGCAAAGCAGGGGCGGGTCGCTTGTATGATATATTTTACAATGTTAAGTAGACAAAGAAACATTAATTACAGACGTATCTCAAAAATAAAATATTGTAGTAAATTGCGACACAAATCTATATTAAGTATTATACATATGTAGTTTTATATATTGAAATTGTTTGAACCGGATAAGCAATGTATAGATCATGTCAATTGTTTGGAAAAAAATGTTAATAATAAACAAATTATTATTAACAACAGTAAATGTGAAGATGATTAAATATATACCAAGTGTAAGCTCACAATTATGGGGCTGGCTTAATATATAACAAGTAATTGGTAGTTTGTTAGCAAAAAACATTTCATTTAATTGGTTTGTAAGGGGAAATTGGGCCGTACATCCAATTGTCTGAAAAGTAAGATGACCCATGCGTTAGATGGGCATGTAAAAAGTCGGTTTACCCACCAACTCGCGTTGAACCAGCGTGGTGGGATACGGTCCTTAAACCCCCTAATAGAGAAGGCGTGCATTTGGGGTGATCTATGTCCAGGTGTGTACTAACAAAGGCTATAACTATTAAATTCACAAATTTGTTTTCTTTAGCACTAGAAACAACATAATGTATGTAACATGTAACAAACAGTTGTTTATGAATTGATTTGTTGCAGAATTTGTGTCTAATTTTAAATAGTATGCTTGTTGCCTATAATACTAGGCTATAATGGCTACACATTACACGACTCATAATGATACATTGCACTAGAGCGCCAAGTGATGCGTAGCTGATAGTGATTGCCCTAACCAACTAGGAAACAACGATAAAAGTGTGTTGAGTCCCCGAGGATTCAAACCCACGACCTCTAGTTTCTAAAGCGCTAGCCCATACCATAAGGTTATGGAGGGAGTTACATTTCATGCAATTTTTGTTACTTGCATGATTGGAAATGGATATAGATAGATATAGAGCGAGCTTATGAACGTTCCAATGTATTTAAAGAAGATAACGATAATAGAACATGCTTTTAATTAAAAAGAAACGTTCACTTGAACACCGTTGGGTATAACAGCGGTACATGCAGAGCATGTGGCAATCTGCAAAACTATTGCTTAGGAGTGAGGCCAAGTTTTCAATTTTTTTATTTTTAACGATACGACGACGTTGTTTCATATGGCTTTTGTGGTGAACGAATAGCAAACTAAATGTTATTGACTGTGTAAGCTTTGGCTAGTTGTGTCTGTAACACATTAAAAAACAATAAAGTAAAGAATTATATTATTTCAAACATGAACGACTGAATGAGTCGTTAGTGTCTCAGATAATGGAAAATAGGTTAACTCAGCTTATGATTTCAATGAATTATATGCAAATAAAAGTTATATTTAAACAAAAAAAATATGACCGAATTTAAAACAACTATTTTGTCATCATCAAACCACTTCTGATGTAAGTTAATATTACATGTAAAATATTGATACATTAATAGCAAAAAGATCAAATAAAATAGTTTAATAGTTCTATAATTTGTCGTTGAATTCTAAATTAAATATTTAACTTGATATTAGTAATAAATTTTATATGTATCAATACTGTACTTATATAGTTATCTTTTAAGTGACTGATTACATTATGTGACATATTTTCAATCATTATCGCTGATATGTAAATCTCTGATACGTTTCAAGATATTGAACATCATCAAAATGGTGTTTGAGTCACATTTACATAGTTTTTTTAATAGTTGTCTTTCATCTAATTTCGTTGGTATACAGTTACCACACTCATGAAACACAATAACAGTGTAATACGATTTTTTTAATAAATGTTAATCTTTGTTTGCATACGAAAGCTCTCTTAACTTAATATTTGCATTTGGCAGGAAGAATATACTAATGGAATGTATAATAATGAGTACGTCTAAGAGAGTAAGTCGTTTAATATACAGCCATCGTTACCTCCTGATTTAAGCTATTAGAAGCATACCATTTAAAAATTGTGGGTACGAATCCAGGGACAAAACAGTTTAGAAAGAATCGTTTGGTATAGATTATATATATTACCGTGTTCAAAAACCTTATCTTGAGTATAAAGTGATTTAATAGTAGTATTAATTTCTTACTGAGTGCATCCTAATGGTATGGGCGTGTGCTTAAGAAACCGGAGGTCATGGGTTCGAATCCTGTGGTGACGCAACAAATTTTCATTGTTGTTTCCTAGTTGGTTAGGGCAATTTGGCCCGATCACCACGTTGTCTAAAAAGTAAGATGATCCATGCATCGGGTAGGCATTTAAAAAGTCGGTCCACCCCACTAAAGGACAGGGTGTATTAGGTGAGGCCTATATCCAGCAGTGGACTAACAAAGGCTGGATGATGTGTGATTAACTTCTTAAAAAAACGTTCAAAATTAATTTTTGGTACATGAAATGGATATTAAATTAAATAATATTTACCAACAAACCACCGTGTATAAATTCATAAAAATTCCCTTTTTATACATTGAGTCAGTGCCATTATTATTTGCTCGAAATTTGTGTATCTTTCTTTGTCTTCTTTTCATTTTATTTTGTTTATAATAAAGTCTGAAACAATTATATTTTTTTGATTATTGATTTGAGCAGTCCTCGTTCTAATATAAATATAAAATCTTTATGTTCTTTTTTAAATTTTAATAAATGAAATTACATACAGTAGTAATCTTATTTAAAATCATTACTAGTTTAGTTCTTATACTACGTATAATTTATGTTGCTATACTGATCTGACCACAATTAGAATTATTACCATTTAAATCAGTAGTTACCTATTTATGCTTACGGATTGAAGTTGGAACAAGAACTTTCGTATTTGATCTCTAAGATCATCAACAGAAGTGATCAAAGGAGGCTTCAACTACTGTTTATCATAGGGGCTAAGGTGAAAGACATACCTAGACAATATGGTAATAGCGATGGCTAATCTTAGTTAAAACGGTCCTATTAATTCTTTGCTCAGTAACAATCTCTAATTAATAAACGAATATACAATAAACGAATATACAATCTCTAATTAATAATAAATGATGGTGCGTTAATATTTGGAATATCTTCGGAAATATTCTCTTAAACTACATGCTGTAAAATGCCAATTTAATTAATATCAAATGGATAATGTGGTTAAGGAAAATTATTTTCCTAATAATAATTCCTAATAATTAGAAATCAAACCATAATTTAAATTTTCCTTGTCAGGTTCAGTCAGCATTTGCAATGTTAGCGTAAAAATGTGTATTATTTCTGATGTCACATTTAGAAAACCTCTAAATTAATTAGAGTAAAATAAAAATTAAATCAAATTCCCACAAAAAATGTCAAACAATACAAATCAACCATCATCGTGTCCGATTCACTATCATCAATCAATCTTGCAAAAAGTAATTTCAGGTGGAAGTGACCAACTTTAGAAGCGTTAATAGAACGCATGAGCCTAGAATTCACTGCTACTAAATAGTGGTTTATTTATCGAATTCATCTTATCCTTTTGTGCTCAAGTGCACAGATACCAATTATACTGTCCAAAAATTATTTGGAATAATAGTACTAATAAAAAGGAAACAAAAAAACCATTAATGACCAACACACCTCCATGGTCTAGCGGTAATGGCCCTTACTTTATAAGCTGGTGATCGTTGGTTCGAATTCCCTGGGAAAAATAACTTGTTATCGTTGTTTTCTGGTTTGTTAGAACATTCTGGGCCGATGACCCAATTGTTTGAAAAGTAAGATGATCCATGCGTCGGATGGGCATGTAAAACGTCGGTGCACACACCAAAGAGATACGATCCAAAAACCCTCTAATGGAGGAGGCGTGCATTAGCAAAACTCTGATATTTTTTTTATTATTTTGACCAACTTCCCAAAAGAAGAAGGTACTCAATTTGGAGCGTATGTTTTTTTTCTTTTCCTTATATGTGTTACCTAGTTTCTCCGCTCCTAGAGGTCCAATTTTGTTCATTCTTGTTTTAAATGATATATAATAGCTTTTTATTGGTCCCATTCAAAATATTTTTGTAATAAGTAGTTTAACAGATATTGGAGGAATAAAAAATACGGCACCAAACATCACAACCTCGGGCGATTAAATTACAAACGCTGCCAAAACATGTTTTACATAATTGTACTACTTGAATTTGTATGCAATAAAGTCGGAGATAGCATAAGAATAATGTACGATAAGTACTTTAATTTAAACATTATTAAAAATTGCAATCAGGCACTTTAAAAGCTTATTAAAGAAAACCCGTTTAGTTAAACGTGTCATAGGCGACAATTTCATGAAATGAATACCCTAAAATTATTCAGAGATTTAAAATGCGGTGGCAGAAAACGCGACGCAATTTCGTACGGAGAGCACGTTGTTGCCTGCTTATATTGCGTAAAATATATACACTGTATAGGAAATTTTTGTTTAAAATTTTTAATTAAAAGTATTCATATCTAAAATCGTCGTTCGTTTAACAAAAAAATGTAGTTTTAGGTCAGGTTTGTTTTCTGGAAGAAATTGCTTCTTTACTTGCTAGAAATGGTAACAATTTTGTGATAAACTGGAATATTTTGCTGACACAATTCTAACACGGCAGAAATAGTGAAATATGTCATTCTTCAATAATGCTACACATAAATGTAATAACAATATGAAATTATGACTTTCTATTGTTTTGTATACAAAATTTATTGTATTCCTCTAAATAATTAATTAAAACTAATGTCGTCACTGATATCGTAATTGTATATCCTTATACAATGTTCCATCAGTCAGCTACGAAGGCAAAAAGGATACGACTGACTTCTAAGCTAAGTATAGTTATTTCATTTGGATATTATTTTTAATTTGTTTCGACGTAAACGTCTTTAATGACATCATTGGTAAAATATTCTTAAATTTTCTATGCACCCTTAACTTTAACGTTTTATAATTTAATGATTACAATTAAATGCAGTTGTGCCTACCTAAATTAAAATGTAATATTGATGAAAAAATAAAAAACGACGTTATAATTAATAATTATATGAGATCAGTATATATAGATAAAAGACATTTAAAAGCCTAAAAAACGTTATCGCCTATAAGCCTACATATATTTAGCATTTTTTAGAAAATTTTAACTTCTATTTAATGTATTACTAACACGAGCAATGTAATAGCTTATTGAAATCGATATATTATGTTCCGCGATTAACTATATTTTATGAAAAAGTTAAAATCGTACAAAAATATGAGTGGCCGTAAAGTTTTTATTTAAGTTGATTAAAATTATTTTATTTTATTGGAAAGAAGAAGGTACTCAATTTGGAGCGAATGATTTTTTACGTATCTTAATTGCTTTACGAGAGCGTCAGCCTGCTTTTGTTTACTTAATCAAATGTTTGGTGGGGCGTCGATATCAGTTACGTCTTTTGATTTTCGTTATGGTAAGTAATATAATACTTTGAAAAAGGCTGCATCAGTGGAATTATTACTAACGAGTTCCTCTAGTACGGAACTCGTGACAGTGCAGCAAACGGAAACTCTATTTCATACGCATGTTACTTCATAATATATCGAGGGAAGAACGTTGAATCAGAATTCTATAAAGTTTGTAAAATATTTATGAATGAAACTTAAATATAAAATGTTCTTTCATCATCCACCTGTGTAAGTCCACAGCTCATAGGACATAGGCCTCCCCTTTTCCATTAGGGCGTTTTGGACCGTATCCCACCACTCTGGTCCAATGCGGGTTGGTGGGTGGACTGAATTTTTACATGCCCAACCAACGGCATGGATCATCTTATTTTTCAGAGAATAGGGTGATCAGTCCAAATTGTCCTAGACAACAATGAAAATTTGTTGAGTCCCCGCAGGATTTGAAGCCACGACCTCCGGTTTCTAAAGCACACGCCCTTAACACTAGGCTACGGAGGCAGTTGTTATTTCAAATATTCTTTACGAGAACAGGTTTTGTTTTGCAAAACTATATGTATGTTTATGAAGAGAGATTTACGTTGACTGTGTTAAAAGTCGAATGCTCGTCAGCATAATTAAGTTCGCTGCAAAGTAATTACAGCCAGCGTTAATGCATATGTTACATTTCGTAATCAGAGAACGTGCTGACCTCAATTTATTTTACCACACTCTATCTTTTGAAACAAATTTCAAAAGAAAGATTAATACTTTAGTGGCTTTTTTAATTAAAATTTACAACGAGAGCTCCAATATTAATGATTCTTGTTGAATTTAAATTATTCCGGATAAGCCTTGTCATATTTTCTATTCTCTTTTTTTTCTGAATGTAGTTATTTGTTTTTTTCGTACAAGAACGTGTACTGAAACATGTAATGAAAACACATAAAAAATGATTTGCAATTTGGAGGCAATATGAAGACTCTGCTCCGCCGTATTTCATGTTACGCTAGTAGAATCCTCAATTTTGAAGGAAAGAACAGCACGAAGATAAACAATTTAACGAAAATTATATGAAACGATCAAAGATTTACCCTCTGATAAGAAGATTCTTAAAAGTTTCTTGACTCGTTTCGTATCAAGACGAAACATGGTTCCTACTTTTTATCCCAAGACAAAACAGCAATATTTTCAATGGCAACGGAAATAATGACTGATCCTAAAGAAGTTTCACGTCGTGGTATCGGCTGGAGGATTGTAGCCTCAATGTTTTAAGACTCGGAAGGATATCCTCTCTTCTGTTGATTGATTACCTTGAGTGTATAACCACTTTTACAGACCAATATTATGTAGCTTCGGTTCCTTAGTTGAGGAAAGCCATCAGAAAGAAAAGAAAAGTTTGAAGGGGCGTGCTGTTTCATCACAACATCCCATTCACGTACAGATCGGCAGTTGAAATGGCTTCCATTTAGCATACTAGCTTCAAACTGGTGCGGACCGAGAGTAAACTTTTACTGGATTAAATCCTTAAAAAGTGCTAGACTCGGTGTGTAGAGAGAGTAGAGCAATATGTAGAAAAATAAATATTTAACTTATCAATAGCCATTACAGCCTATCTCATTTTAATCTCACTATTTTTTGATCACTCCTCGTATTATATGATGATAAAATTTGCATTATATTGCGGTAACGCCTCATGTATACTATTGATAAAAATTTTAAATTTTTAATACTTAATGCTTGGACTTAATTATAATAAAAAAATACTTAAAAATTATTCCCTTGTTTGTATAAATATCAAAGGTAGTATGAAACTTTACTTCGGAGAACATTTATTAGAAAAAAAATTGGTAAAATTTTAAACAATTTTAAGGTTTTACCGAACATAAATATTACCAATTCAAATCGGATTTGTCTTGAGCTTTTTGAATATTTTAGTCGGTTGAAGTAATATCTTCATTTATTTTAAGCTTAGTTAAAGTCCGAAACTGCTCAAAATTTTTGAAGCAACGGTTAATTAAGGTAAGTAAGTAATTTAAATGGTTTTCATTGTTTAATTTTATTGTGAACTTATTCGCCGGTTGAAAGGTATCGACTTGATTTAAAAACCACCAACGTGACCGGAATAACCATCATGAGTCATATTGTTTTTAATGCTTTGAATCTAGGCATTCCAGTTTGCTTTGTAAGTGTATATCAGCTATAAAGTGTCGATTTTCTTTGGTTCGATTGGTGAGACAATCTAATATTTTAAACTAATAAGTAAGCTATAGTTGTAGATTCCTGTAGCGATTTTTGTTCTGTAGAGTTTGCCATCTAAAAAAGAGAGAAGGTAACGGGATCTTACAGGCAAAAGTAACTTGTGGGCGCGACACTAGATTGCCCTAGCTACTAGCACTGGTACGGTTACAAGAAACGGCGAAAACATAGCAGGGAGCAGTGGGGCTCAGTACTTTGGCTAAATTCAGTTGCAAAGAAGCTAAGAGAGGCGCGAGGAGTAAGGCTAGCTGAAAAGAAGCTACATAAGCCAGCTTTGGTAACGCGCGCGAGGTTGTTCAGCGAGCCGCTCTTCTTCAGAGCCAAAGTGGAGTCGTTAGTCGTTAGTTTTCGATAAATAAAAATCTTCTATTGTAATTAATAATAACGTTTTTCCAATGCTAAAGTGGTCTCTTAATTATGACAAAAATATGATAAGACAAAAAAAAATATCAATTTGTGATTGATTATTCTATTCTAATAACAATGAAATTAAAAGCGTATTTAAATTCTAAGAACAATAACAAAACGAGCAATTTTTGTAAATGTAAAAGCGTATTAATTTGCTCCCAGCTGGTGTTTACTGGCGTTACTTGTAGCAGTCGCTTGTTGCCAAAGAAATATTAAATAAGCTTTCCGTTGTATTATACATCGCAGTTGCAGTTAAAACTGCATTATTGTCCTAATTGATTTATATATTTTGTCCACGGACAAAGCTAAGTTTTGATTGAAATTAATCAGCACATTTCTTAATTTACATTATCCTAGTAATATTACAAATGCGAATATTTGTAATTATGGATGTTTATTATTCTTTGACTCAAAAACTACTTTGTGGATTTTAATGAATACCTGCTAAAATTTGGTTTACACTATGAAAAGTTATAGGTTATCATAATAAAAGATATAAGAATCTTGTTAACCAAGTCAAACCGACCCTGGGCACATTCGACACAGATTGCTAGCAGTTGATATGGTGACGGTCCGAACCGTCCTTGGACACCATCGACACAGATTGCTAACACTTGATACGGTGATGGTCCGACCCAATCCAAACAAGGGGGAGGAGGGTTTTCCAGAGGCCCTAAGAAAATACATCATCATATCATATGGTACGGTAGACCCACTTATACCGTCGACAGCCGCGAGTCAATGTCGAGCACCAGGTAAATAAAAACAAAGGCGATACATCTTTTACACTGACATCAACAAAAAATATGATTACAAAATAGCACGTTATGCTGTTTATGCTATTTAATGCCATTTTAAAAGTAAAATATAATACTACTACCGTTATAAGCAATGTAAGAAAGGAAGTGATTTTTGAAAATAGGGTGATTTACGATTAAACGTGCTGAAAGACCGCTGGTACTGAGTTAAACCTTATTATTCTCATAAGTTTGTGACCTATTTAGAATCTTACACCGATTTAATTTTAAGCCAACCTCAAAATTTAGTTTAAATGGTAATAAATATTACCAATTCAAATTAGATTAAAATAAAGCCTTCCGGAATATTCAATTTACATGAAATTACATTTTAACTTTCTTTAATTCATTTGACTAGCTTATACTTAAAAGTAATCACTTCATATTCATCTTAAACCAAAGTAAAATAAGTGATTTATAAGGTTTAAGCCCTGACAATTCTACTAATTAATGACAACGTATTTTATTCAATTATTTGTGTATTCAAAATAGTACATTAATTGATTTTAGTTCGTATTTAATTAGATTTTGATATTTACAAGGATATTAAAGAACTTGTTACTCAATTATTACTCTTCTTCTAAAGAGAAATTAACAAATTAAAAATTTACAAAAAATTAAATCTTGAATCATCCAGCTACCAGCCTAGAAGACTTCCAGCCACCCGAACAAGCTGGATTATAAAAAGGCTTTAGTACCACCACAAACATCATCATCATCGTCATCATTGTCAGCCTCTGTTAGTCTACTGCACGGACGTAGGCCTCCCTTAATGCACGCCTTCTCCATCAGGGGATTTTTGGACTGTATCCCACCACGCTGGTCCAATGCGAGTTGGTGGGTAGACCGACTTTTTACATACCCATCCCAAGCATGGATTATCTCTCTTTTTAGACAATTGGTTGATCAGCCTAAATTCTCCTTACAATCCAGATAACACAAAGTTTTTTCCCCGCGGTTGAACCCACGACCTCTGTTTTGTAAAGCAAGGGCCAATACAGCCATGCCACGGAGGTGGTTTCTTATATTAATATACACAATATACTATTCACTTATTCTTATATCATAAATGCAATTGTTTGCAAAAAGGTTAGTTCGTTCTCAATATATATTTAAAAACTTAATCTATGTGCAAAAGAATAGGCATTCTGGTAATGGAATGCTCGCTCTAGGTTTCGTTTCAATATTGCATAATATGTTATGCCTTCAAATTGTTTTTTTATTTTTTTTTCAAGATGACTTAAAAAATTGACCGCTGAGTTTCTTTTACCGGTTCTTCTCAGGTTTAGCTTTCTTTTCCGAACTCTTCAGATGTCCTATTCCATACGGTGGTAGCATGTTTTACAATCAATGAGCAGGTGTAAACCTTTATATTAAAAAAAGATATTTGAATTTGAATTTGACTGGATATTTCTTACGTCTTCTCTCAAAAACTACTTAATGGATTTTCATGAAACTTTAGAATAATATAGCTTATTTACCATTATTACTTACGGGCTATAAGATATAAATATACAGTGTAATTTATTTAAAATGTATTGTGATTCAAGTATGTGCATTCTACATAAACTGCAATAAACTTTGGCCTTTTTGGCCCATATTGTCCTAACCAACTAGGAAATAACTTGCAAAAGTAGTTGAGTCCCCGCAGGATTAGAACCCACTTCCTCCCATTTCTAAAGCACAAGCCCATAGCACTAGGCTATGGAGGCAGTACCATAGACCACATATTTACGCTGCGGCAGATTATGCAGAAGACTGAGGAGCGTAATCTGCCTTGATGCTTGGCTTTGTGGACTATGAAAAAGCCCTTGATTCAGTCGAAATTTGAGCTATGTTGCACTTTAGAGTTGCCAAGTTGACAGTCAGTATATCGAGGTGCTAAGGTGTTTGTGCAGTAAAGCAATGTCCAATCAATCAAATGTCCATCTGACTACAATGCAGTAGTACGAAGCCTATCTAATTACAGAAGGGTGTGAGACAGGGTGACGTTATATCCCTGAAACTCTTTACCGCTGCATTGGAAGGCGAATTCAAATTTTTATATAAAATTTATATTGTAAAGAACGAGATATAAATATCGATGGCGAGTGTCAAACACGTGGACCTCAGGATGAACAAGAACAAGATGAAAGTCATGTCTATCGCTTATATCATGCCTACGCCGGTAGTTGTTCGGGGCGCTGTGCTCGAAGTCGTTGACGAATCAATTTACCCCAGGTAAATGTCAAGTACTCCAGTTAAGTAATTTCAACTTCGATGCAGAGGTCCATTGACCATCCATCAACTCCAAGTTGGTCCTTCACTGCTGCCATATAACTGAAGCTCAAGTCGCTGCAGGAGCTATGCGAGTGGGCTATGCTCGAATTTCAGTGAGGAGTACGTAAGCTGCAGATCATCCGCAGCAGAATGATGGTGACCAACATAGCTCGCATAGTTAGCAAGCTAAGGTGACGATCTGTGCAAATATGCTGACACCTTTTATGTACATAGAAGGAATTATTTTTAAATAATAACTTTTATTTAAACCTAACTGGACTGCCTCGTAGATCTAGTGGTATTGGCGTTTCTTTAGAAACCGGAGGTCTGGGTTCGAATCCTGCAGGGGACAACAAATTTTCGTTGTTTTTACTAGTTGTTAAGGACAGTTTGGGCCGATCCCAATTGTCTGAAAGTAAGATGATCCATGCGTCGGATGGGCATGTAAAGGCGGTCCACCACCAACCCGCATTGGACCAGCGTGGTGGGATCGGTCCAAAAACCCCTAATGGATAGGGATGTATTAGGGAGGCCTATGTCCAGCAGTGGACTATCAATAGGCTGATGATGATGATTTAAACCTAAACTGTGTTACCTTAGATAAGCTTAGAAGCTGCCTTATAGCAATTTTTAAAATGTTTAAATTAAAATGCGTATTGCGCGTTATTCTTAAAACAATAGATATATTGTATTACGGACTTTATTGTAGACCAATTATAGTAGTATAATTATGTAGTACACACTTAATGTCTACCTTTCACGGTATTGGCAGCGTTTGTAATTTAATCGCCGAGGTTGGGATTTTTAGTGCCGTATTTTTTTTTATTGCTTAAATATCTGTTTAACTGCTTATCACAAAATTATGAAAAAATGAGACTAATAGGAATCTAACCAATAGAAATATCAATCAAAAAAGAATTAACATAATTAGAATACCAGGCCCAAAGCAATAAGGTGCCGCCTTCTTTTGGGGAGTTGATCAATAAAGGACCCTTTAGCCCTTGTTTTTTAAACTAGAGATTGAGGTTTCGAATACAGCAGAAATATTCCATTTAATTACCGTCTTTCAATATCTTACTCTATTTACAATGCTATGTCCATTTATTTGTTAATTATGGACTATCTATATATTAAGTTGACTAACTTTGTTTCTTATCGCTTAAAACACAGATATATTTATTCTGGAAACGATAGCGAAAATTTTAGGTAAATTTTGTAACGTGGTATATAAAATGTAAATACATGTACTCCTTCAAGACGCCTTTAATAATACTCCTCACTTTCACAGTGGTTTAGCATTGTTTACGACAATGATTTTGATTGAAATATTATTCCGACTTAAGACACAATTTAAGCTTTGTTTGAAACACGGTGTGTTCAATGCTCGCACGTAATAATAAATTGCACAAGACATTGTAGATAAAGTAAGGTATAATATTTCACACAAGAACGTAAATCACAGTTATTCACAGCTAAGAGATATTACAACACTAATTTTAATTAAATACTTATTTGTGACCTGTTTCGCTTTATATTATTTTATATATTCAGATACTCATTGCACAACAAGCATCTATAAACACCGGCTGAATTAAAAACTATATTTATATTAACATAATATAAATAATTTTAAAGCCTAATTTAAAGAGCATCGTAACTTTATACAAGTAACAATGCTCTTATAAGATGATGATGATTATAACTTTGTTCGATTCTAACAATAGTTACGTATTTGATGTTGGCATTTTTATGCACTTAAAAATGTATGCCAATCACAAATCTTAGTGATATTACTTTCATACAATGTTCAAATGGTGATACTAATTTGCATTGCCTTAATACTTCGCGCTTTGAAAGTTACAAACATTAATATGTTCTCTTTTAATAAAAATTGTTGTTTATAAAGTATTACAAATAATTAAATTAAGTTTAACTTTTAAAAATATTTCGACTTCTATGTGTGTTCAGCAGATGCAAAACAACACTTATATATTCTTTAACTTAATTTTATTTTGATAACAATGACATTTGTTTTTACTTGATCCAAATAACATTTTATAAATAAGGCAAACGATATCAAAAAGTTAATAATATATTTCAGTTTAGATGGAATATACACTATAGATAATACGAGAACGTCCTATTGCTTACCGAACTTATCTATTGGTATGTTGTGCTGAACAATGGCAACTGTTTTGGGGCTTTCAAAACAACAACAAACTACTTCCTAGATTAAATATCCGTCGCTTTGAATTGCCTGCATAACTTAGTCCAATCACCAAACGTGACTTACAGTGTCATCTATCGATTTTAGGTCAAAGTACACAGTTTTATACAAAGTACTCTTAAAATTTAATTTAATGAGTTAGCATGAGTTCTTACTACAAAATTTAAAAAGCAACGTTGAGTCAGTTCAACAACTGGTTACTGATCAATTCGCATCCCTTTCGGTCGCTTGTACCGCACTGTGTGAAGAATAAAATTCAAGCTCAGTTTTTTTGTACAGGCCTATTGCAATAAAAAAACATGTCGATAGCTTGATACTAAAATAGAAGCCAAACATACTTTAAGAGAAACTACATTGTATATTATTTAAATATCACGCAACATTCTCTACTTCAGCTTAGGAGCATTCACATATATTATAATTTGTAAATATTTACATGTAAATTAACGTCGTATGTGAGCACTAATGTTTATTTTCTAACTTTGTGCTTTGAACGTCTTATTAGCTACTGATGTATGAAAGTCAAAGAGATAAATATTTTTAGAAACATATATAATACTATAAAGACCTTTAACACATTTTTTGATGACATTATCCTTGTATACGCAAAAACTTTTCTTATGACCGGTCACTTAAAATTTTTGAAGTTTTTAAAAACACCTTTACGATTGTTGCTAACACTCCATCTCCTACATCATTCTCTCACGAAATATCGGATTTTAATCCATATCACCGGCCACCATCGCATATCCATACCCCCCACATGCTTCCTTTATAAATAAAAAATAACTGCCTATGATAGAAGAATTAAGATTCAGTGAACGTAACTGACCTCCCATAACGAGTGCTATATATGCTCCCACCAATAGAAAACTACAACATATTACCGTAGCCTACACGAAAACATTCATAATATTATAATTCACACAGGATAAGAACCCACGTATTCTGGTTTATAAATCAAGAGCCAATTTCATTCACCTATGATTTTCGCGCGTGATTGTGACTGATAGTGCTGGACGATAGAACTATTATTCTGATTGCGTTATGGAGGATATTAATTGGGCAATTTATCAAGTATACGGTCATACGATCGACTTCAATGAGCGGAATAATGTACACAAGGCATGTATATATATTATAAATAACAACTACAAATGAAATAAAAAATACTAATTGTAATATGTATTAACAAATTGCTATTTATTCAAATTATTGTATTAAAGAATATTAAATGAAGAAAACATTTATCAAGAACTTTTCAGCTTAATGTTTCTATTAATATACAGATTGAAACTACGAATTCCAGCAATTTTAGTATGCACTTTTAATTTTATTTCGATAGGTTAGGACATAAGGTGTAACGTTAGTATTACCACTCACAGAATCTTGCTTTAAACATACTTATGCACACACATATAGTATTTCACTTTTGACTCGATTAAAATAATCGCTTATATGCATTACAACTATATACTACTAGTAAGCATCGTCTAATAAACTCAGTATTACATATTTTTAGTATAAATAAAACTTTACTTTTGGAAATAATATTACTTTCTTTTAAATCTTAAAATATAATTATTTTAAATATTTATAACTTATAATTAATCCATATGTAATAGTGACTAAAAGTATTTCATTTACAAAACTAAAACGAACTGTACGCTGTGTAAAAAAATGGTTCCATGTTTTTAAACTTAAAAAGTATATATACATGTAATAGCGCACCCGACACATGTAGACCTGTATGATAAATCAAGCGATAATTAAAGTATACTAAGTAATATAATCAGCTTGAATAGACGAAAAGAAAAAAAAAGAGGAATAAAAAAGCATTCAAATTAGTCCAGTCGTTCAAGAGGAGTTGTGTCAACGTGTTCAGAAGAATTATATGTGTATAGAAGTATAATTAATGACTCATCACGTAGATGTAATTTTGGAATACAAGTTAATTAATCAAAGGGTGTTCGTCAATGTTATGAATGTTGTAAAATTGTAATTGCTCTCAGCGGAACATTTATTTAATTAACAGCATCTTTATATATTTTCATTATTTTGTTTTGTTCCGATTTATGACAGAAGGAAAATCAGTTATTTTGTTTATATATATTTTGCAAATTATATACTAAAATTATTTATTAATTGAAAAAAAAACTGAGAGAATAGACGACCATTTAGTGATGAAACTGCTATTCTTATATTGCTCTGATAGTAACTTTTGACATTGGCAGTGTTCTGACATATAGTCAATTAATATGTAATCAGTCGAATGATAGCACTAGACAAGTAGAGTGTTTACTTGGTGGTAAGTGATACACCATGTCCTATAGATATGCAGCGCAAGACACTTAAAACCACTCGCTGCCCTAAAACTTGAGATGAACCATCTCGTTCACCTTACATTTGGCTACAGAGCATTGCCCCTATAACAAAAATTAAATAGAGTTTCTTTTGATCACTTCCATTGTCCTTAGATCAAAGCCCTAAGTTAATGATTGCTGCAGCAAGTTATATCAAACTTAATAGAAAAGTAAACTGTAGCTAGAACTTACTTAACTATAGCAACTAATTGAGATAACGAAAAACACTTCACCTGTCTTGTGTAAAATTAATATTTTTATTGCAATAGTCAAAAATATATACGAATAAATAACGTTTTAAAACGTAATTTTAGATTTTTTGATTTTATGATTTTAGATTTTTTCAATGTAAGTGTTTGCAAATAAAAACAAGAGAAAATAAGATAACATAAATTTATTTTTATAATCAAATTTCATGCAATTCAAAGAGTTAACCTGAAAATACACGTTATTTGTAAACTAGGGGTATACCAATTGTTTTTTTTTAATATTAACTAAATTATCTGTTTTTTATTAATATTAATTTAAATACATTTATTTTAATTATCTAAGCATATTTGACTAAATATTGTATAGCAATGCTTTAACAGTTATTCTCGCCTAGACTGAACACACTTGTTTTAATCCTAATAACTTCAAATATTATCAATTACGTTATTTTGTTATTAAGCATTCAAAGAATTATCACAGGACCTTAGTAAGACTAGGTAACGTAACGTAACGATATACATAAACAAAAAAATAAACAGAGGAGATATTTAAAATGCAGTGAGGGTGACCCTAAAATAACGGTGAGACTATTCAGCTACAGTAAGTTATTCTTGAAAATATGCATGCTACTAAATTAATTGACAGTAATTACTATAAAGGTATTTACATCCACATTGTTTAACACAACTAAGAGCTTAACTGAATTGTATACATTTATGCGCAAAGAAGATTATTAATTAATTGCTTATCACTTATTTGTTTACACTTTAAATTTAAAAAGCTCTGAATTAAATATAATAAATTTTATTATATTAATAAAATAAATTTTATTTTAATCTGTTTTATAAATTAATCGAAATTGATGTAAACAAGTGAAATTTTAACAAAAAAATATGACTGACTTCTAAAAGACGCACTACAAACAGGTGCTCTCCATACTAAATGGCGTCGCGTTTTAAATCTCTTATAACTTCTAAGATATTCATTTAATTAAAACTACGTGTATTACATGCTTTTGTATATATAACGAAGTATTTTTTTTAATGCTATAACTTTTATATCAACTTAAACTGTATTATCTTACATAAGCTTAAAAAAACATGTGCGCTAAATTGGGTACAGCCGGCTGTACAGATAAAATCAGTTCATTTTGCATAGGTTGGAGTACAGATTAAAAATAATTAATAAAAATTAAGATCTGGAAACCCCGCTTCAGCACTGGCAAGAAGACGCATGACATCTCAGTCTACCCCGTGACCACGGCCGCTGGAAAATGTTCGAAACGTCGGGAATTTATAATGTAAAATAAACGCGATAAAATCCGTAAAGTAATTTTATTTAATAATGTATAATATTCGCGCAAGCAATAGAAATAATTACTGGGTACATCCTTCTTTTGGGAAGTCGGTCAATAAGTAACCGATAGCAACAAAGCAGTGTGGTATGTATGATGTTGGTGACTGTCCCTCCTTGTTGTTAACTGACATCACAGTGACCACTCATCAAAGCCACTTCGTTGCCATGGGTTACTTTCTTTAAATTCATTCTGAGTCTTTGGCTCAACCATAGTCGATCAAAATTACTTTTGCTAATGCTAAGTCGCTTCTACGCGTATTTTTTAGGTTTTTACTTAATATAATTTATTATTTATAAAATTTGTCAGTAGATTTGTTTCTGCTTAAAGCATACTTAGAGCAAATAATGCATGTAAATATAAATATTGTGTTTTGCTTGACTTTAATGTATGTATTTTTATATTGAATGTATTTGAGAACAGTTTGGAAAATGCGGATTATTCTCATTCAATTTATTTACATAGCCTTTGGTATGTTTAGGTTTGCAATCCTTAAACACATAAACTGCACTATTTTCTTTTAAAGTCAGTAATGTGTTTCTTGTCTTTTTAAATTTAACTAGACTACTTTTATAATTTAAACGAAGTTATGAACATAAATGAACCTACTATAATATATACCTTTTGGATGAGGCGTCAGTAGAATTACTATCTCTATGACAACTTTATAAGTATATATGTAATTGTATAATTTGTATGTATTTTATGTATTTATTTTATAAATTATTTCTTATATATTATGTTATATTATTTAATGATATGTTTGTTTATTTATATAAGGTTATATATGTACTTCCTTATTATTGAGTTTTTTTTAGTTTGAAACTGTTATTTTTCTTTCATTATTTTTGTGCACCCACATTAACATCTCTGAACCACCTAAGGTTGGCTGGTAGAAAATGCCTAAGGCATTAAGTCCGCCTTTGTACTTTAATTGTGCAAATAAGTATAAATAAATAAAAATAAGTGCTAAGTAAAGCTTTTACCTGAAACTCGTTAACTGTTATCGTTAACAGCCTTTTAACAAGAATTGTTCTTAGTCTTTTACAAATATATTATAGTCAAAATGTGCCCATAGGCTACTATAGCTAAAAAGTTAAAAATGAGTTGATTCAATCACAAGTGACATTTTAACAGAAAATTATGACCTATTTTAAAATCAATTAGTGTGTAACTGTTTCGACTTCCTCAGCGGCGTTTGCGATACTGCTGTAACATATATAACTTATAACTTGTAAGTTTTTTTTATATAAAAATATGCTGTTCGATTTAATTTCATTCTATACGAGATAACCAATAATAATTCCCTTTTATAACTTGGTATCAGTATTAATAGGCTACAATTTACTAATACGCTAAGCAAATTGTCTAAAAAGAAAATGACTTTTTCTGCTTTAACCTAATTTTAGATAACGAAATTAAATTAAAATATGTTTTAAATGAAGGTAAATTTAATGATAAGCACTCATTTCCTAAACCCAGATTTTATATTATAAATGCGAAAAATCCGTAAAACGTGTATTTGTTGTATATAATAAATAAACATTTTTATATTGCTTTGCTTAGCTAATGCTCTACTTCAATCTAAGATAATATGTTATATCCAACAGATACAATAAACGCTACTCGTCTGTCTATTTTCACACCACCAAAAACGTATTAAATAAAATTATTTGTGTCAATAAAAATAAACGCCTCATAACCTTGGCTCCATTTCAAGCAATAATTTTTCAGATTGCATACGCTTGTGGAACGGGATATTCGCAATGGTATTCAGATAAACTGTTTACTGTACTTTTAGGAAAGCTATAGTCTGCTATGAGAAACCTTGCAAAAGCCGTTTCATAGCAAGATATTGAATGTTCTATGCATTCAATAACATTGATTAAATTCGAAGCGGATTGTGAATTCTTTTTTGATATAGAATAAAGTTGGGATGCTAAAGCAGTTGTTCTAGTAATATCCGGAATTGCTACGCCAAAAAATAAACCTAAATCTGTTAACGTTAACCATCTCAAGCAGATTAAAGTATATTGATGTGATCATCCTAATTACTGAAAGCTGTTACACGTTTTCTTTATTGTATCGTGTAAGCTTTCTACATAATTGCTACTATTTTGGGTGACATTTATCATCATCATAAGTAATTAAATATAAAAGACTTATACATGTCTCTCAATTTAATCTTAATACAACTAATCTCAAACCTTATTTCGATGAATATAAATTATTTTCGTTACATTGAAAAATTGTATAATACCAAAAATTTTAATATCTCATTTAGTTTTCAAATAATCTATAAAATAACGAACAAGTATCATTTGAGTCATAATTTAACTGTAACAGTTCATTAGAGTTAAACTGACTATACGATATTATTTAAATAGTTTATTTATTTCACAGAGTTTGGATTTGTAAAAATGATTAATTTAAATATTTTTTGGCTATTATTTTCGATTAAAGAATTTATTAAAGTCAATAAAGATTTAAAATATAGTTTTAAGAAGAGAGTGAAGTAAATATATATGTAAATAAAAGTAAAAAAAAGTTAATAAATGTAGTGTATAAATGAGGACTAACGTTGTAATACAATTATAACTAAATTAGGTATCTTGTACAGACGAGTTAAAATTACTGACTATGTATCTCTTAAGTAGCGTAGGCCATACCTATTAGTTTATCTCACATTATATAGCAGAAAGTTTAATAGAATTTTGGGATCTCAGCACGATATTAGCTATAAGAAATGGCCAACTATATAAATAAATTGGAATGGCTTTAATCTAACTTGCTGATATTACCTATAATAGGTTATAATTGAACCGTGAGAATATCATAAAAGAAGTATTCCACAATGATTAAAGTTTTCCGTAAAACACAGTTTATAGAAAAAGACAATACAGATAAAAAAATAAAAATAATTGTGTCTCGTTAAATCTATTACTCTAACTACGCTGAACTATAAATGTTGCAGATATGCGACAGATAGGTATTCGTACGTAAGTTGGTTAATGCCGTATATTACATATTAAGCCATTGTAATCAGTCATGAACTCCATATAACTTTAGAAAGATACAAAAGACATTGGCCGCAAAAAATATAAAAATAATTAAAACTTATATATCATAACATGCGCCTCCGTAGCCTAGTGGTATGGGCGTGTGCTTTAGAAACCGGAGGTCGTGGGTTCGAATCCTGCGGGGACGCAACAAATTTTCATTGTTGTTTCCTAGTTGGTTAGGGCAATTTGGGCCGATCACCCAATTGTCTGAAAAGTAAGATGATCCATGCGTCGGATGGGCTTGTAAAAAAGTCGGTCCACCCACCAACCCGCATTGGACCAGCGTGGTGGGATACGGTCCAAACCCCTAATGGATAGGGGTGTATTAGGGGAGGCCTATGTCCAGCAGTAGACTAACAAAGGCTGATGATGATGATGATGATGATATCTAACATGTATGGACGTTGACGGATCTCAAGGTAGACAGACGTTTTTGTTTGTGTGTTAAACGAAGTGCGAATAAGTTAAACTTAATTTTGGCTCCATCGTTTCTACATACCTTTATCGAAATTTCTTTACTAACTTGTCTGATCGATCATACATAAATTATTGATGCCGATCGGAACCAGATTCTTGAAATGTAACACGATAACAATATTTTTTGTACACTTTTTGCAAAAGAAGTAAATAAGTATTAAAACGAAAAGAAAAAATTAACAGTAAGAAAGACAGCAAGTATATACTTTAATAGGCTAATTTGAAAACTTTCTACATTTAATGTTATGGAAACAAAAGTTGGAGGAGGAAAGTAAAACGCTAAATACCTTATAAAACGATGATTTTGTCAGAAGTGTTTGCTAATGAAATGAAATCCGAACAAATATAAGTTCGCTAGAATAATATTATTTTGTAGGGCTACTTATAAGAGTCTCTATAAAACTTATTAATCTTTTTTATCTATTTAACTGGATATTGTTACAAAAATAAAGTAAATTAAAAATGTATAACGAAGTCAGTTAATTACGCGATTATTATTGTTAACTATAGACATATGTATATATGATGATGTGTATACGAGTTGATTTCAATTACGGCGGCCGATCTATATGAGACATCAGCAAACGGCGCAGGACATTTTACAGTGCACAAGTATACGCGCAAACACGGTTGGGCTACCTATTTCTATATACTCTCAAAGTCCGATGGGACGGATAACCGACACGTCTGGACAGATATAAGGCGCAGGACCCACATGCACATCCAACGCAAGAATCATCTTATTTTACAAGCATAGGTAAACCCAACCAATTAGGAAAAAACTTAGAAAAGTAGTTGAGTCACTGTAGAATTCGAATCCACGACCTCTGGTTTTAGAAGTGCAAGCCCATAATTCCAATTTCTTGAGATAAAATTATTTTGCTTGACGTTAAAAATTTTATTAACAATATCATACAGCTATTATTTGTATAATTTGGTCTATTTTTACTGGACTTACAGTTTCCGCACATACTTTTAATTGTATTTTATTCGATACGCTATCTTTTAACTCCTCTTCGAAATTATACGTTGAAAGCGGTGTAAAGAGGGTACTGTTGAGCCACCATTATTATTATTATGAGTAGGCTAAAACTAGATGCTAACTTGACAATATCCCAAGCAAAAGCCTTAAAGTTACTTCATTTGCTATGTTTACGAGTTTTGAAGAAAGAATTTGGATTTTTGATATTAAAACCTTAATCCAAGACAATTGTATAAAATGACAATTTTAAACAAATATCCGTATTAGACGAAATAGTTGCTCCCAATTTCTTAGAAAACAAACTTGGCAAGGAATCAACGAAAACAATGACTTGAAGTCTGTGCTCTCGATAATCTGATACATTTTAAATTGAGGCTCCGTTTACGAAGCCTGATGAAAGATTAATGATAAAGAGAATTAGTGTTGTATTATATACTTAATATAAGAATAAGCATATTTAATCGCTTAGTTTTTACTTATATTATAAATTCCAAAGTAGTGTAGGTTAAATGCGTTGTAAATGCTTCAGATTACAGTTTGCATTATGCAAACAAGCCCACTTGTAATGTATTAATGTGGCGAACCGTCAAATATATTTACCAATAAACACAATTGCTACAGCGATCATTGCAAGCGTTTTAATACCAACGATTACTATTAATCACATGATATTTACAATTTTGTTGTTTTTTGAAGTTTTTTTTGAACCAACCATTCAGTTGGTTCAAAAAAAATATTGTACGCAGATTTTTATTCATAACACCTTAAAAAAAATTAAAAAATATTAGAAAAAAAGCTAATTTCATGCGTTATGATTTATTTCCTATTTTCTTACTATAAATTTGTATGTTTTTATGTAACATAATTTACCTAGTTTTCGTAAGAAATGTGTGGATAAAGATTCTATTGAGTTGCATACAGTGGTAAGAACACCGGGCAGCTATCCCTGCGGGGTGGCACCATTTCTTAGACTTGCCCATTTCTATACTGGACCGAAAGTATGGATGCTGACTCTATTGAAATATTAAATTGAAGTGGAAATTGTAGTATTGAAAAGTCTCAAGGGACCCCCGACAATCATTTTCGCTTTTTGTAAGGAAATTTTAACGAGTGTAAAGACGTTCCATAAAAGGTTGTTCGGACTTGCTATGACTAAAAACACCACGTAATTACTTCCTGGCACTTAAAAAGTCATCAGAAAGGACTCATTGACTAGCTGAGGCAGCCCCTACTCTGGTCCATTGCACTAATATGCAGAGACAAGATCACCAATCCCAAAACAAATTGAGGTTTGGCCTCAATGACCAAACAGCAAGGGTACTTGACGTTTATGTCATAACAAATAGCCTAAAAAAATAACTCATATGAACATGATATGTTTTATTATATACAGACAAAAATTCTAACAATTGTTCCCTGTAGTAAAAATGTTCTCAGTTAAAAAATATAAGAAAACAATTTATATTCATCATCAACTGTGTTATTGCTGTGTTAATCCACTGCTGGACATAGTCCTCCCCTAATGCGCGCCTTCTCCATTAGGGGGTTTTCCGACCGTATTCCAACACGCTGGTCCAATGTGGGCTGGTGGGTGGACCTACTTTTCAAATGCCTATTCGACACATGAATCATCTTACTTTTTAAACAATTGGATGATCGGCAATAAAATTATCCCAACCAACCAGAAAACAATGATAACACAAAGTTGTTTCCCCATCGGATTCGAACCCACGATCTCCGTTTTATAAAGCAAGAGCCAATACCGCTAGACCACGGAGGCAGTCGCTGTATATTCGTAAATTTAATAAAAACACTTAGAAAACATACAACAGCAAAAATTAACACACATTAAGATTTCAATTAATAGGTCACAATAATATCTCGTTGTGTATAAAAAAATGTATTTCGATTTCAATGAATTTCAATTTTAATTCTGTAACATCTAACATCTAAAAATGTGGTCTAACATCTAACACCTAAAAAGTTTTACTTCATCAATATTTTCTCGAGAGTACTAATATACGTAGACTTTGAATTTTTTGTTATTATGATTTATCTCTGTGAGCATATGTAAACGTTGGACGTAAATTTCGTGAACAAGCTGATGGTAATAATTTCCATTTCAAAGCTTACGTTCTATTGACGAAGGCCTTTTGAATTAATGAACACGCATTCAAGTTTGACACCGTTACTACGTAATGAAATGTGTCATTAGAGCGATTTTGCTTCTCTAATTAGTCAGGGTATTCGTATAACTGCGTACTAGTAAGTTTTATTAGGCAATAAAAGCATGGTTAAAAAATATTTATTTATTGTTATATACGATCGGTAAATTTTGAATTATTAAATACAGATTTATTTTTATTTTTCAAACGGACGATTTCATGTTTTATGCAGACGCGATATATATTTGTTTTTGATGACTGGACTGGATGGACTACACTGAGGCATACATGTTGGTTCAAATAAATACCACATTCCATAAACACCACAACCATGGATGAAGAACTTCGAATCGTAAAACGGTGAAGCTTGCACATAAAATTGCAAGTAGGAACCGTGTTGTTTAAGATGTTTTACCACATTTCTAAAAACAAAAAGAAATTTTAAGCGTTGGGAAAAGAAAATTTTAAACGTTTTAAATAAAAGGTAATTTCAGCTCTTATTTTATAGGAAACTTAAATGTACCTACCTAACCCGTCATTGCAAAGGTAACAAATATTTAATTGTTAGATGCCATTACTACATTAGACAGTTTTAACTGAGTATATTTTTCCATTGTGCACAGCATGAAGTTTTTCCTTACCAGATATTAAATGATACATCCTGTTTACAATAAACTAGCGACCCTTCGCAAGGCACGTCATTAATAAAGAATTATGCCGTAATACTAAAGTAACTTCGTAAAGAAGTTATTTTTTCCGTGTAATGTAAAGGCCAAAATATGTACCATTGCGAAGTTTTTGTCGACCGCTTTAAAAGGTACACAAGCGAGTGTTTGCAGTTTCTTTTTATTTACTACGTCACATTAAAAATCTCTAAATTTATCAGAGTTTTTCTAAAATATTATGAATGTATTGTATGCTTAAACCTTCCTATTGTATTGCTCTATCTATTACGTAAACTTCTTTATAATCCGTTGTTAAGACTTAAAGATTTAAACATAGATAGAGACGTACAGCTAGCGAAAGCAACTTCGCTTTAAACTATGTAGTGATTATATTCGACACAACATCTTCGATTACGACAAGGTGAGTTCTGCTTCTACTACCCTGTAATTATATCAGCTAAGGAGTTCTTCAAACTAAATTCGGTGCATACTACTGGTTTACGGCAGTAACAGCCACTATCCTTGGCAGTCTCCGAAAAAGAAGGAAATCAATCAAAAAGCAGTAAAGTATGTCAATGAAAGGTGTAGAAGACTTTAATAGGTCACCTATATATCTATCTCAGCTATAAAGAAAAAACGTGGCAACGCTATAGCATTCCTGTTTAAAAACCACCGTAGCCAGCGCATTTACAGGATCAACAGGACGTAACATCCAATGTCTCAGGAAGAAAAGCGGATTGTCCACGTCATGCGTTGCTTCAAGGTAAGGAGAATTACTAACCGTCACGAAAAGGGCTTGCTTGTTTACTCATCAAATTCCATAAGGAAATACTCTAAGAACTAAATAACTTAATAATTCCAAGCTAAAGTAACTGAAATAAAAAGTTTAAGTTGCTTAAATGTCAACAAAAAAGTAATTTTATTAATTTGCAATGGGTTATCTTTATAGTAATAAACACGAGTAAGGTTTATAGTGGCCTTTTTCGAAAGAAAATGTTCATTCACTTATCTAAACTACTTTACATTAAAACGAAAATTAAAAGCAGCATATTTTGTTACATTTCCCTTACGACGTGTTTAACCATTGTGGTAATGAACGACCACATAAAATTGCGTTTACCAGTAATTTAATTAGCTAAACGATTCACGAGGTTGCACGTTGCACTAAATGCGATTGTAATTTATATTATTGTAGCTATGCCCCCAGCTTGCATTGAATGAACAATTACTGTGTAATGTTAAATAAATTTTCAGGAAAGCTCTTTTGGAGTCTTATTTCCTGCTAAATAGACAAGTGCATACTTTGTGTAGGATAATAAAAAGTTATGATTTATTTAAATCGTAAAAAATCTTTTGGAATACTGCCACGTAACGCTTATTGTAAATAATTCAGTTATTAATTAATTTAATTTTAATTACCCACACGTTCATAGTTTTTTTTTCCTATTGGTTACGTGTAGGGGTAACGCTTGTTTATAACAAAGTTGCTATACATATTCAAGGTTAAAATAATACATGAAAAAGATAATAAGACTACCTTCGTAGCCTAGTGGTTTGCGTACTTTAGAAACCGAAGGTCGTGGGTTCGAGCCCTGCGGGACTCAAATTTTTTTATTGTTGTTTCCTAATTGGTTAGAATTGGACAATTTGGGCCGAACACCGAATTGTTCGAAAATTAAGCTGATCCGTACGTTGGACGGGCATTTAAAAAGTCGGCCCACCCACCAACCCGCCTTAAACCAGTGTGGAGGGATACAATCCGAAAACCCCCTAATGGAGGAGGCGTTGTTGGGGCCGGCCTTTGTCCAGCAGTGGACTCACACATAGGCTGATTTTTCACGCGCATTTGAATGTCGCCTAACACAGCCGCAAAATGGTTACGCAATAATCTTCCTTCCCTTTCTTTCTATACCGCTCCTTTCGCCTGCCCTTCTTTTTTCCTTTAATTTTTCCTCATCTTGCGAAGAAAGGAGGGTAAAAGAAAATACTTCGTGACGCGGAAGGTGCCCAGCGCCGCCGCAGTTGACCAATTGCCTTCGGGAGTTCCTACGCAACGCATCATAATTTAAAGTCACGTGAAGCGAATGGTCAACGCTCCGTTCTAATAGTTTTAAGTTTACCGCGAACCCCAACCGCATCAATGAAGACGGCTGCAGCTGTGCCGCCATCAGGCGAGATATTTATCCTATTTTTATCGCATTTCCAATCCGGCTTCATAACCACGATGTCCGAGCCGGATTACGCACATGGTCCATCAAACCGCATCCTCTCGTCTAGTCCTTAAATAGGATTTACCATATCGCCGTCACTCAAGCTAGTTGGTCGAATCAAATTAGCTGACAAAACTTGAGTAACCCCGGCGTAAGCACTGATAAAGTATTTATAAGATAATAATAGCAATAACCATTTTCTTAGTCATTTTTAAAGTTCGAGGAGGCACCAATAAATTTATATTATTATAAGCAATGAGATTACATATGAAAAAACTGACTAACTTTGTTTCCGAGTAACTTTTTAAGTTATTCTTATGCTGAAGAATTGCTAATTCTTCGTTCTCGGAATTTCTAATGGCTAATTTTTTCGTCTTCGGAAAAGCTTCTTTTAGACTTGTTTTAGTAATTCAGCAAAAAACACCGTTTTTAATAGTCGCACATTTTCTTTAAGATTTGACAACTCTTGGTTAATTCTGTTTTACTATGAGATTTTCAGAATCAGTTTTTCATTCAATTAGGGATTTTTCAAGAAATATCGATAAAACATAACGTACCTTGCCTTGCTTGCTTTTATCTCACTGTCCTTATTTTCTTAAACAACGTATTTTTTCGTTCGCTTAAATTTTACTTCAGTCTTTTTACTTTTTACTATTCGGTTCTGGTTAAATGTACGGATTCTTTTTTTTTTCTAGGCTGAAGATGTATAATTTATATAGCAGTAAGTAAGTCAGTCTGTTTTAGTTCATTCTGACACCAATGTGTTGAGAATATTCTTTCAAACTGTGCAACATCACCGGCAAGCCCTTCAACCTCTCGGGCAGTATAAAGATATTGTCCGCAAAACGTAGGTGTTAAACGTACTCGACATAAAACTTTATGCCACATCCAGCCCAATCTAGGGTCTGGAAGATCTTCTCAAAAGCATTAGTAAACAGTTTCGGGGAAATAACATTTCCCCGTCGCACTCCCTGCATTTGGATCGGTATTGTTTGATCCCCCGGAATCAGGACAGACATAAACGCAGCACTATAGAGATCGCTCAACGCATTGATAATTAACCTGATATCTAGAACAGCCCAGGTTTCACAGCCCACAAAGGCCAGGCACAAAGGTTGGTTGTACTTATGAGTCTTTTGTAAAACTTGCCTTATAGTGTATCTGTGGTTTATAGTGCTAAATCCTCTGCGAAATCCAGCCTGCTCCGGTAGCTGGAATCTTTCTAGCTTGTTGTTAGGTGATTGGTCATAACTCTCGAGAACAGCTTGTATATGTGACTAAAAAGCGAGGTTGGTCGGTAATTTTTGAGTAGGGTATTGTCTTCTTTTTTTGCAAAACAGAACAATCTTGCTTTGAAGTCACGCTTAGAGAGACATGCCCCGTTAAAGGATAGAATCAAATACCTTATGAAACTCGCTAAGAACAGCGTCGCCCCCCACCCGAAGTAGTTCAGTCGCGTTTCCATCCTGCCTAGAAACTTTTCCTCGCTTGAGCTGCTTAAAAGCCAGACTGACCTCATCAAGGTCCCAAGTTAGACAAGCATGCGAATCGTTAACCCGGTACTCAGATTGGAGCATGTGACGTGTACAATTTGCAATAGTCTTCTATCTCCGATAAGATTAGGCTTAGAAGAAACAGTTGATTCAGAACTGTTCCTGAGCTTTGACAGAGGGCTTCTTCCTTCTTGCTTCTCCACTAAAACTTTCAACCTCCTATTCTGATCATTCGCTTCAATTATTCAGACAAAACGAAAGTCACGTTCAACGAACAGGTTCTCCCGAAGCCGGTCAATGTCGATAGTGTTACTCTCAAAGTTTTCGATGAGTATGTCTACCTTGGGCACATATTGCTGTCAGGAAGACACAACTTCGAGAGGGAAGCCGAAAGGAGGATCCAGTTAGGCTGGGCAGCATTTAGGAAGCTCAACCATATATGCTCACGTCGTCGATACCACAGGGCTTTAAGACAAAGGTCTTCAACCAGCTTAATACCTCCTAGAAAATTATTCCTGCTTTTAAAAATTAATAGTATACTAATCCTTGCGCATGAACCTTTTATATGACAATAGGTAAGAAGAATCATATAGGATCTTTTTATGCAAGTATGCCGATATATATTATTGCTGTATACATTACAATGTTTATATGTTGCATTTACCATAAAATTTTATAGGCCGCGACATTATAAATATTTTTTATCTTTATCTGACTCTAAATATAAATCTGAAAATATCTTTTTTTTGCTTAATCTGAAAACTGTTTTATAAAAGGCGTTAAATGAATAATTAATAATATAAGACTGTTACGGCCTTAGGCGAATCGCCCTAAATTTATTTATTTTTTTGTACTAATTTCATTTAATAAGGAACTTAATGGCATAATCAATTTTGAGTGTATAATCATCATCTTATTGAAAAAACCAATTAAGAAGTGTAGGTCTCTGAAAATTGTTAATAGAATATTATATTGTAATATATTGACGTAACAATTAATACTTCTAGAAAAAAATTTATAAAATTATTTATTATTGCAGTCGACCTAATAATTCAAGTTTCACAGTTAACCTGCAAACACAAAGGATAGCCAACAGTTTGAATGAATATAAATTAAAAAAAATATTGTATATTTTGGAATCTGATCTGAGATCTGATGTTAATGTTTGAGTCTACGATCTTCAATAAATTGTGTTACAAGCTGTCATTTAATTCAACATTTGAATGAGTAATTACATTATTTTTATGTCTGAAAAATAGAAAATATATTATTATTGCTTCTTGTTTGCTTTAACACGAATTTAAAACTGACTATTTATAACTAATGACAGCAATTTTTGTAATGTAGATAACATTATTTTTCGACCTATTTTATCATACGTACTGACATACGTAGGTCCTAAAGAATTTTAAAAACCAATTTGTTAAAGTCAAAGAAAAATTTGATTCATCGCGTTACTGTGATATTAAAATAACATTTATATAAAAAAACCAAGCACATTTAGGTATAAAAATTATATGACATATATTTCATAGGATAACAACTTTTAATTCTTTATCGGAAGATAGACATTGTACTTTCCTCGTCAATTTATTTCTGTTTTATTTAATTATGAAACATCAAAGACATATTTAACCTTTTATTAAAAAAAACGTAATATGTAAACTTTACCTTTAAGTGACAGACATTTTCTTTTATAAACACATTTTCCTTTTTATTGACGGTCATAAAAGGCAACATTTAAGTTGTATAATAAAAGCCTATGATCATCGTAAACTTGCAGACTACTTTTATCATGTACAAAAAGTTATAACAAAAATGTTAACATAGTTGAAATCATAAGTTTATGTTGCACTTTCAGTGTTGAGAAAACAGAGAAGAAGAAGAGAAAATATCCATGATATTCTCAACACTTACCTAATGTGTACAAAAAAAATTACGGTTGTAAATAATATATTATAATGTAATCATAGTTAGTAGTTTTATTATATAATAAAACTATATATTGTTTAAATTTTTGTCTGTCTGTCTGTTTCTTATGGCTAATATCTAAATTGTTGCTCTGGTTTTGACGGGACCCTCACTGAAAGATACCTGATAGAACTAGGTATAGAACTAGGATATTTTATTCTTCCATAAAAAACAACAGATTTTTTTTTTAATTACCACCGGATGTAGTCGCAGGCAACAGCTAATTAAATCAAGACCGTAAAACCTAATGAGACATATAATTTTTGGTAATGAAATCGTTTGAAATGTAATCAAACTGAAATAGCGCCTTAACCCAAGACGCAATATTCAATAGACCGCCGATATATTGAATCATCGTGTGATGTTCAACCAATGACATTTTGACTGAATTAAAAATTGACAATAGAATGTGACAAGAAAATATAAAACTGTCGCTTAAAAAAGAACTCTCAGGCGCAGGAACAAATATATCCGGGAATAGACTGAAGTCAGAAGTGCATTGGAGCTTTTCCCTTCGCCAAAGACCAAGAAAAATATGTGTAGCTGGTTAGGCAGACGGTAGGCTTCATCACTGATTGGCGGCATGAAAATAAATAAAATAATCTAATATCCTCTTACCCCAGAAGGTAGCACATATTTTTGCTTTTGAAAATTATGAGTCAAAAGAGAGATAGTCAAACATTCAAACTTTTTAATAACATATCATCTTCATTATCAGCCTGTGTTAGTCTACTGCTGAACATTGGCCTCCCCTGATACACGCCTTCTACATTAGGGTTTTTTTGGATCGTGTCCACATGAAATCATTTGATTACTTATTCTGTTCAGGTGACTAAATAAGCAAATGCCTTCGTTATAATAACTTTTGTTAACATTCACGGAACTGGGCAAACTCAATAACAGTGTGATATGATCTATCGAATTAATACCATTATGTTCGTCGCTCCAGGAATCTCTTGTAAGTTAATAAATTATTATAATTAAAGATAACAACCCTACTTTACAAATTGATTCTAATTTAAAGGCTATTTTCCTTCTATTTAAATACGTAGCCTATTTACGGTACTCGAAGAAATAATTATAACTACAAGTTAATCATAATGTTGTAAATTTTTTCAGTATTTAGTAACCTCAGATAGTTTGTATAACAAACCAGAAGAATAACACTAATAACAGTACTACTAATAACAGTATTTTTTAATAAACTTCGATTAAGAACTTGTTGTTTTGATTTAAAAACATATAAGTGATCAAAATAGTATTTTATTCGTAATTCGTTACTCAAATGAATAACAGCACCGTTAATTAAATAAAAGTGTTGCCATAAGCTCTGCTCCAGCCTATCATTGATCCTGGCATTTGTTGCCTTGGAAAATACAATCGACGTGGACGTTGACAAGGAGGTCGAGTGGTAAAAGTTCTTTTGGTTGAGGGTGCAAACTTCTGCGGTCTGCGACTTGTCGGCAAAGAGTCTAAACTCTCGGGAGAAACACTGGATCTCATAGAGAAGCGAGGACATGATCCGACCGGCACTTCGTTAGAACAGCAGGTTCTTAACAAGACCATCTCCAAGCTAGTAAGGCGTGACCTCCGTCACTCCAATACGCTCCCAATACACAGAGCTATTGAGCAAAACCGGGGGTCCAAAGTCTTCGTACAACAGCTTTGGAAGAATCCATCTGACGAAGTTGACCAAAGAGAACGGAGAAGTCATCTTTCTACTCTTTTCTTCGTCTTCGTTCTACTCGTCGATTCTCGAGCCACAAATCGGCCTTGACAAAATCAAGGAGGCTCTTGAGCAACTTAAAAATGCAAAAGCCCCGGGAGCGGACGAAGTCACGACGGAGCTTCTGAAGGCCGCTGGTAAACCGGTGCTAAAGAGACTCCGTCATATTTTTAACTCTGCCCTTCTCTTCGAGAGAATTTCTGAGGCATTTTGAAGACTATCGGTCAATATCGCTCCTGAGTCATGTCTATAAGTTGTTTCGAGGGTCACCTTCAATCGTGTTGCATGAAAACTCGACGAAGCGCAGCCTCAAGAACAGGCTGAGTTTCGGAGGGGTTACAGCAACATAGACCACATATACACAGTGAGGCAGGTTATACAGAATACACATGAGTATAAGCAGCCCCTGTGCATGAAATTTGTCGACTATGAGAAGGCTTTTGACTCCATCGAGACCTGGTCTTCTCTCGAGTCCTTACAGCGGTGCCAAATTTATTGGCGATATATCGAGATTCTGAGATGTTTGTTAACGCCACCACTATGTCTCTCGTAGTTCAAAGTAGGCAAACTGAGCATATCCCCCTGCATCGCGGTGTGAGTCAAGGAGACGTCATGTCTCTGAAATTGTTGTCCACCGCGAGGACACGTTCAGGATGCTCGACTGGGAAGGACACGGCATAAATGTAAACGGCGATTACATCTTAAATCTGCGATTTGCGGATGATATCGTCATCATTGCTGAGACTGCAAAGGACCTGCAGAAAATGGTGCAAAGCCTGGCTGAGTCTGCAAAAGCTGGGCAGCTCAGAGAAAACTCGACGAAGCTTATCTTCGTCGAGTTTTCTCTTCACCCATCCCATAGTGCTTCAAATCGAAAGTCTTCGATCAGTGCGTTCTACCTGATATGACCTACGGTGCTGAGACTGATACACTTACGGTCCTAGCGTTCCACAAATTTAAAGTTGCTCAGCGAGCTATGTAGAGTATCTCTGAAGAACCGCATAAGAAATGATGTGATCGGTCAGAGAACCAGAGTCTCCGATATAGCCCACCGGATTAGTAAGCTGAAGTGGCAGCGGGCCGGTCATATAAGTCGCAGAGCTGACGATCGCTAGAGTCAAAAAGTTCTGGAGTGGAGACCGAGCCTCGGCAAAAGTAGTGTGGGACGCCCTGCAGCAAGATGGAGTTACGACATTTGCAAAGTGGCTGGTGTGGGCTGAATGAAAATAGCCGAAGATAGGAAGCGGTGGCGTGCATTAGGGCAGGCCTATGTCCAGCAGTGGACTGGCACAGGCTGATAATGATGATGATGATTATGTTACCAAAAGCAATATTCATATTATATCGTACATGACACATTGATTTATTAAAACGCATTCACGTGAATCTCTAATAATAAAAAAATCATTTCAAAAAGAGGCGATAAAATGGTTAAAAGTCTATTTATACATTAATGTGTATTTGCATTGATGAAGGATTTAATCATATTAAACCCATATTACACCGAGCTCATTAAGCAAGCAATACTGCAATAGAGATTGTCGTAGGCTTTGAGCCTTTTTAAAAAATAAACGACTGCGTTTGCCTTTAGTCGCCTTTTGATTGCTACACGAAACTGTTACTTCATGCTGTAGTACTTCAAAAGGCAGTAATTTTGTGAGGAACCTTTGAATGAAAACTAACTATACTTAAATCGCAAAGCTTCGCCTACGGGTCTTAAAAAGGGCTTAAATATTAATCACGAGTGCATGGGTATAATTTAAAATTAACGAAAGTATTAATACATACTAAACAAAGTATATGAAATACAATCCGTATAAAATATTAAAAATTTTATCTGCTTTTATGTATCTCAAAAAAAAAAATTAACAAAAGCAACGTTACGAGCTTAACTGAGTCGTTAAACCACTAATTTTCATGTTAAATTTTAATATCGTCAAACTTTAATATGGGCAGTAGCGCTAGCACCATTGGAAGTAATTAACTTTCCTTAAAATAGAAAATAAATGTTTTATAAGACGTAATTATGAGATACACAAATTTTATTAAACATTAAATATTTTCCTCAGAAAGTACTCAATTGTCCTGTGTCTTTGTAGATTTTATATCCCTGGGCTTAATTATAAAAATTATTGAGTCTTACACAGGTGGTAAAGACCAACCATCTTCTATTTTAAAGGTAGGATATTTTTCAAATTTCTATGGCTTCATCCTTGGTATAAATTGACCAAAAATCTTTGCGAAAGAACATCGATTTATTACAAATATACATTGACAAAATAAGTACTTTTTCATGACGACAATATTACAAATAAAATTAAATTTTATCGAAACAAAACAAAGGAATATTAAGGCAAAACACGCTTCACATTTATTCAAATAGACCAAAGTAAAGGCATTACAAAATATTACTGGGAATATATTTATTTTATTTCTAACACGTTTAATTTATTAACGTTTCAAAGAAAACATGAAGTAATTTTAATTATGCAATTAAATATTTTTATTTACAAAATAACCGAGAAACCTAGACTGTCAAATAACTCTCGTTACTCGTGAAATTACCGTTCTGTTAACGAATGCATTTAAAATGGCTATTTTCCGCAATACATTTTGAAGTACTTCGCACAATTAGCAAAATATAACCCTTTATTTATAAATTTTACTTGTAATTTGGAGATATTTTTACAATTAAATTAAAATATATATATTAGTGAACTTATTGTGTGACTTTACTTAGATTTAAAAAATTTTTCTCTACTTTTGAATAATATCCGGATCATGTACAATTTAAGGATACATTTTCTTGCTTGTGAACCTTTAAATCATTTATATACGTAACTTAAAGCAGCGTAATAATACTATCAATCTGATGAAGGCTGTTAATTGATTCCATACATCAAGCATGCCGCAGTCAGACAAATGATTGTAACATCAATTATGCGACATGTTAAAGTTTAGCCAAACTAGATTTTTAAAGCAAATACAGTGTATGGTGTTGTTTTTACTCGACTTTCTCTTAGCGATTAACATAGAGTTGATACAATCAATGCAAATATATACACAAATAAATAGAATTGGATCGTTTGTTTGTAACATTTTATTTAATGATGACTCTCGTTGGTGAATTTAACCGCTACAACCCAACCACAAACCAACGGAGTCAAAGGGCTGTGCAACTTTAAGCGTGAACAGACTTCATTCACTTCGTTCGTCCTTTTTTCTGTGGCGTAGCTCCGAGGGTACCCTGAAGGAGGTATTCGGCTCGGGCTGCTACTTCTTTATCCCGTAAGCGAGCTGAATCGAGGGTGTCCAAGAGGGCCGACCCTCGGTTCGATCATCCGCTGATCTGGTCCTTGCCTAAACCAGTTAGCAACATGTATCGTCGGCTGACACCGGGGGGCTGAACCTTGGCTTGATAAGTTACTATAGGACTTATTTAAATTGGCTTTATACCGCCCTATCTGATCGGCGAGAATCGGCCTGGTACGTGCCGATATCTAGTGTACGGAGTATGAGCTTGCCCTCGACGGCGAGGACAATATGTGTTGCGTTTATGTGAATTAACACGTGCTTGCACGATTGTTATTTCATCATCTGGGTCTGTGGTTACGTTACGAGTTCTTCTGAGGATGACGTGATATTGAAGCGATATGGTTTGTACGTAAGTAGTGACGATTCGTACCAATTCATTCGGTTGTTGCAAAGTCGAGTCGAAGTATCTGTTAGATGCTTGTTTGAAATACTGTTGGGCAAATTAAATCCACGTGCAGGTCAAAGTTGCGTACATACTATGGCTCACCCGTGGACCTGTGCATGAATAAGTTTTGCTGGACTTGGAGTTTTTAGATGTGGGAGGATTTGGAAATGCAAAATCGGGACAAGCGTACGACTTGCGTCCCCTTTGCCTAATTTGACGCTTAAATGAATTTCTCTGCGAACGAACCGCAATAAAAGACGGTTATAGCAATAGAAAACTTTAAAATATTTATAAAAAGCAATGACGTAATGAATTTTGATATATAAATTCTATTTTGTCTATTTATTTTGTTTCTATCCGCGTTATCATCTTAGACCCTTCCAGCGTATCTGTTTAACATCAGTACAGTACTGTTTGTGGCACAAAGTACAAATGAAATTTATTTAATGAAAGTAATCTATAGCCCAGTCAAATAGCGGGAAGTGACTGGGTTACTGCGACAAAGGATGCACGTAAAACTCAAAGGCCTAGTATATAAGTCTATAATAAGACCAGTCCTTATGTATGGTAGCGAAACGTGGGCCGTTACACGGAAAAATACCTATACCATCCAATGTGCCGAAATGAAGATGCTGAGGTGGATGTGCGGCGTCACCAAGTTTGACAGGATCCGCAACAAGTACGTGAGAGGTAGCTTGGGTCCGCGACATCGCCGATAAATTGCAGGAGAGTAGGCTGCGATGGTATGGCCACGTGAAACGACAGACGCTGGTTTATATAGGAAACTCAGCACTGCAATTTTCCATCCCGGAAAAGACCTAGAGGAAGACGAGAGCAGGTGAAGGTGATGCTGAGGAGGTGAATGTCAGGTTTCTGAAGCCGAAATCAGGGATAGAGCGAATTGGAGGAGAAAACAGGAAAGCTGACCCCACCACCATGTGGGATTCATAGCTAGGAGAGAGAGAGAGAGAGAGAAATCTATAGTCCAGTTGCGGTATCACCAGTAACAGATTCTAGTCTGACTGCTGTCACTGCTTACAGATAGACAGCAGATAGAGAAAAAATTCGTGACCAAGGGGATATGGCGTTGCATTTTTAATTTGAATTACTCCGTTTAAGCGACATGTTTGTTTTCGAGCTGTAAGAAGGAATTGGTTCATATATTAATTTTGTTTAATAAAAATTGTGTGAAATGTATTTCTTTTATATTGTAGGTAAATTTAAATTTTACGTTTATAACAAAACTATGTGAAATATATGTTTTTTTCCTTTTTAACCACCTTCGTGGTCTAGCGGTATTGGCCCTTGCTTTACCTCTTTTGAATTTTCGTTCGTGGTATTTAAAAATACCACCGACCTTCACAAGACAGGCTTTAAAGTAATAAAAAAAACTTCGTTACTGCCACACGTCACGGGGACTGCCGTAACGATATCTATCATCATGTCTCATAAAAAAAAACAGAAGTTTCGTACAAAACTCTCACTTCTTTGCTATGTAGAATTAAATCATTGCAAGGATTTCTACACGGATCATAGAATCTATTGCAGGTTTTTTAGTTTTATACTTACATAGCTACAACAGTTTTACGTTTATGAGATTGACTTTCTTGATTATTAGACCTAGACTATTAGATCGCATTTTATTATTTAAAAATAGATATTGATTTTATTTAAGATTTGAAGACCCAACCGTTAAAATTTGCCAAAAAAAATTCTCAAGTATGATCTAATTATTAAAAATAAATATAATATAAATTTACAACATTATTATGACATGATGTTTAAATTTCCTTCTTTGATTTCTCTGATAAAGAACCGTTAAAAATAGAGTAGACTTCATAATTTGGCGATTATGAACTTCGCGGTAATTAATTTTTCGCTGACGGCTTTGATCTACACGCAAAAAACTGCAATTAGCAATTTGTACGACATTCGCTAATTATAAAAATAATATTTAAGGGGATTTAATTTAACGCGTTAGCAAAGAAATGTTATTAAAATTTAAAGAGACTATTAAAATATTTTTATAACAACGGCTATATTATGTCTTCAAACGTTAAAGTTTTAAAAAACATCACATTTTTTTAAATGTTTACGCATTTCGTAGCCTTTTCATCAGTTCGGCACTCAGAATATTTACAACCGTGATTTAGGTTTCTGATAACTATTAAGGCATTTGTTTTAATAATCACGGTATTTTAAACAAGATAAATATCTACTATTCTGTATATTTCAAATAATATAAATATTGTGGAAATGTATATTATTTACAAACCATAAGCAAAAATTTTGACAAAATGATATGACCGACTTCGAACAGCGTATAATTATTTTAGCGCAATGCCGTTATAATGCGTAAAATAATACTTTTTTTGTAACTTCCCTGTTTCTCTATATGAGCTTAGAATATGCCTCATTGCATTTTGTATAAATATTTACATTGAAATGGTTATTAGCGCTTATTCTTGAAATATACATATATGCTGTCCACGACTTTATTAAAGGTTAATTCAAGAAGTACAATTATGTGGAATATAGTTCAAGTCTATCTCTCAACGTTGAGCTAGTTTCCAAAATTTAATTTCAGGAGATTAGAACGCCTTTTTTATTTGTTAAATATGTATTCATCTGTTTATTGAGTAATTTAATTTAAAAATATTTTTTTTATTCAATACAAAATATTTAATCATCATCATAATCAACCTGTGTTAGTCCACTGGTAGATAAAGGGCTTTCCCTAAAGTACGCGTTCTCCATTAGGGGGTTCTAAGATTGTATCCCAACACGCTAGTCCAATGCGGGTTGGTGGGTGAATTGACTTTTTACATGCCTATCCGACGAATCGATTATGAGCTTCTACTTACTTTTTAAAAAAATAATTATCAAAATCAGATTTGCAGGAGCGGGAAACGAGGTAACACAAAAAAAAACATTCGCTCCGAATTAAATACCACCTTCTGTTGGGAAATCCGTTAAAAAAAAATGTGCTCCGAATTGACTATTTTTGATAACGTCTCAACTGTGTGAACTGTGGTCCACCGCAATATACATATCCAGTACATTGATATATAAAGGTAGGCTAAAATGACAATTGTACGGCTTTAAAATTATGTAAATCACTAGAAACGACGAAGACTAGCAATGCTATGGTCTGTCATTCAAAGCATAAATATTATGTATAAAAAATATACACAAAAACAGATAAACAGAAAAAGTAATAAATATCCTTCTTCTTGCGTGTACAATGACGCTGTCCTATAAAAATTACACGCTCAGACGTCACGCATGACGTGAATACTACATGCTAATGACTGACTATTTGGGGCGATTGCTGCATTAATATTTGTGTGACATGTCACGCACGGAATTTCAACGAATTTGTAGTCCGCCAGTTAACGAACATTCGAGAATAGCAGTTTTTTAACTACGGACTTGCAAAAATATTATAATTTATTTCTCTCATTTGTAAAAATTAATTAACAGTACAATTAACTATTCTAACCGCTAAACATGACGCTTTATATAATTACAATTTTTACAAGTATCACTTCTATATGAAACGGCCTACTTGGCCTGGTATTTACAGTGGCCCAAATTTCATTAACGGAAATAATTTAATATTTTATAGTAATAGGGAATAAAATATGTAATTTATTGAAAAAATTATTGGAAAAATAATAAAACTTCGGTATAACTGTTCGCGCACATTTCTATGTCGCCTAACACTGCCGCAAATTGGTTACGCAATAATCTTCCTTCACTTCCTTACTATACCGTTTCTTTTGCCCTCCTTTTTTCCTTTAATTTTTCCTGATCTCGCGAATAAAGGAAAATGACTTCAGACGCGTCGGCGGCCAGCGCCGCCGCTGTCGACAATTGCCTTCAGGAGTTCCTACGCAACGCATCATATTTTAAAGTCACACGACGCGAATGGCCAACGCTCCGTTCTAATAGTTTTAAGTTTACTGCGAACCCCAACCGCATCAACGAAGACGCCTACAGTCGTGCCGCCATCATACGAGGTATTTATACTTCCTATTATCGCTTTCCAATCCGGCTTCATAACCACGTTTTCCGAGCGGATTTCGCAAATGGTCCTTCGAGCCGCATCCTCGCTTCTGGTCCATAAATGGGATCTACCTTATCGCCGTCACTCGAGCTAGTGGAGAGAGTGGTCTAATCAAATTGGCTGACGAAACTTAAGTGACCACACAACCGCGCAACCAATAACTGTGATGTGATATATATAACATGTGTACCATTTACAGAAATAATTAAAAATTTAATGTTGTCAATTTTAATTTTAATTAATGGGAGTTTGAAATTATTTGATTCTATAAATATTCTCGTTATTTTTTTGTACAGCTTTCACATTTTTCTGTATCTCAGTTCTGTGTTATTTTTTTAAAATAATGAAAAATATATACATATTCTTATTTGGACACATGACGAGGATAATCTGCTATGACAATGAACTTTTTAAGTATAAAGTTATAACGTCAAATATAAATAAAAATCTTTCTTATCAAAATTTAATAAAACTTCCCGTGACTATTTGGCAGGTTTGATGCCTTGTAAAAAATGTCAACTTTTACCGATTTTTACCCCACAATTTAATATTTTACTTCTTTATACCAAAGGAAAATAAGATGGAAACGAATAAAATAAATGGCTGTTTAAAACCCCTTTAAATTTAGCATAAATATTTGAAATGTGAGAATTTAGGATTAGAATCGACTACATTTGGTTCTTTGTAATAATCTGTACCAATGGAGTGCGGACGAAGTTTCTTTTTTTCCTTATCCCTTATGGGAGTAAGAACAATCAGACCGTTTATTCTCTCACCTATTATTCTTTTTATTTGTAAAGCAATATTTTCGAAAATACGGCAACCTTTGTAATGGAAGCGAAAAATATGGACAATGTTTTCAACATTGTTTTTTGTTCTTCACTAAAATTGATTTATTTATAAAAATATATAAAGCGTCTGAATAAAATGAAATGTTAAAAGATATGGTTTATACGAGAAGGAATATTGTAACACAAACTTACTAAAAGTACACATTTTTCAAAAAGTTTATTCGTTAGTCAAACCCTGTTAACTTCTCGGTATTAATGCGGCAAATAAAGTAATTAAAACATAAAATGCAACAAAGTCTAATTTTCAGAACGCAGAAGTTTTATACGAGATCATCAAAATGACGAGGTGCACTGTAGCTTTCAACTAATAAATAAATAAATTTGGCGAATGAGTTCTCTAATTTACGGAGAAACTTTAATCGTATAACTTGTGTTAGATTCAGTAGGAGCAACTAAAAATGTATTACAATTTTTTTTAACAAGTTAATACATATAGAAAAGGTTTAAACCTACATAACAAAGACCTGGTGGAAATATCTGTAGGCATAAAAGGGCAAGTATCGCATGAGTAAGAAAGGTCGTATCTATCAAAATATATTTCAAATACTTTAACTTGTAACTGTTTTTGATTAGTTACTCTTATTAATGAATTGATAAATAGTTTTTAATAAATAAACTTTAATTTTACTACAACAACATATGACCAACTTAAAATAGTGTATAACTATTTTGAGCAATATAATCAATGTGGTCTTTGCATAAGTAGGCCCCGTAATTTCTGCACACCGCATTTTAAATACCTGATTTGTTTTAATGTATTATTTTTTCTTACTATCGTCGTTCACGCGTTTTATGCTCGTAGAATGAATAATTGTTTCGAATGCATTACCTTTTATGTGGACTTACATTGTCACCTTAAATGAGCTTTAAATATGGTCATTGCAATTTTTAACATTAAAATTATAATTATCGGTTATTCTTAAAATAAATATGCATGCTTTGTGGACTTTATTGTAGACCATTAAAATAAAATTAAAACATAGAACACATTTTTAAATCTGTCTCTTAAGGTCTCTAGCGGGCGTTTGGATTTTAACCGGTACAAGGAAGACAAATTTTGTCGCCATTTTTTTATTAATCAAATATGTATCGAACTACTTATATCAAAATGATAAAAATGGGACCAAACTTCAGCACCTACCAAGTAAAAAAAGAATGGTCAAAGTCGGAGCTCATAGAGTGGAGTAATTAGGTAACATATACAACGTGATTTAACGATATGGTCACTACTAATACAAGAAATATATTATATCCTTTACACGCCATGAGCAACGACCGCTATATACAAAAGCCTCAGCCTATACTCCTGTCATCTTCTTTCTAACTATAAAACGCAAAAGACGTAAGCGTGGTTGCTTGCACATTAGGAAAAGGGAATTGAAGTGATGAAAGTAATTTGTAATGTGATTTGCCAATCCAAAATCGGCCAGATAATGTAGGTAGTTAGAGGTAATTAAAATTTAACCTAGGTGTACATATTTTAACATGCAGAATGCATAAGAAAATATGCATTTATAGCTCATAACTCATCCTGATAGGCCAAATGGTGTACATAGTGTGATGGAAAAGGCAGTCACAATTTTTTTCTTGAACGAATTTTGATGATGAGATAGTAATAATAATGCCATACGAATAGGTTGCTATATGCATCGCGTATATTCATAATACATGAACTCTGCCAGCTATGTGCATATAGAGACCATATTTTGGCAATAGTAAAACCTTGCATCTTTGTCAGTTTTCATTATTTTTATTTTATAATTCGTATAATTAATTTTCAGGAAAAAATAAAACACGCCATTAAGTTTTTAAGCTTTGCACTAAATGAAAACTTACGTTACATATATTTTTTTAACTTTACTTAGAATTAAATACTCCTTTCTTTTAAGAAGTCAGTCATATATTCTGTTATAATTCATACTCTTATAATTGTCGCATTACAACCCCTTAAGATTTACCGTTTATAGTTTTGTCTTTTTAAATAATTTCTGTTGTTATGTCAGTGGTCTGCCTCCGTAGCCTAGTGATAAGGGCGTGTGCTTTAGAAATCGTGGGTTCGAATCTTGCGGGGACTCAGCAAATTTTCATTGTTGTTTCCTAGTTGGTTGGGGGCAATTTGGGCTGATTACCCAATTGTCTGAAAAGTAAGATAATCCATGCGTCGGATGGGCATGTAAAAAGTCGGTCGGAAGTGTAGGAGAAATATTTGTCTCTATCATTACGTTTCAACTGCTATAGTACGGTGAAATGCTATTTTGAACATTTAAGACTCCACTAACATACGTCAGCGGTGTCTTATGCATTGTTATATGTTAATATATTACTGTAAGCTGTAAAAAAATTCTACGTGTAGATCTTTGACGTTGCTTTAAAAGAGGAGTACCTTATCCTACTAATAAGATATCCTAAATAATATAGTTTTACAGTAGGTAAAGACGTATCAGGTTGTAAGCAATTTTTACCCGTATACCCCATGCATATTCCCTCTACTTACTCATTAGCTGCATACTTACTCATTAGTCATGTCTCTTTAGTGCGCCGTTTTCCAGAGCGGCGCTATATTGAAGCGAGAAGTAAAAGGCTTTTGGCATTTCTAAATTAAATCTAAATATACAAAAATTACGTCTGTTTTTTAGAATAAAGTAATAATTAAGTATTCGTTCGCCTATTCACAGGATAGTGATTTTTACTGATTTTGTATAATTGCAACACAAAAATAGGTTAAATCAAAATAGTCATTTCATAAAACCATATCACAACCAAGATGCTATTGGTTGTGATATATTTATTTTGTCTTCAGTAACAGCACTCAGCGAACACAATAACAGCATGTCATGCTTTGTGAAATTAATGTGATTATGGTGGTCACGTAAGATCTGCTAACCAATATATTGCAGGAGATTGCAGGAGAGAATATATTAGGTAGTATGAATAGCGACACTATCAGTAACCTTATCCTTAGTCTTGTGTAGTTGTCTATAATAAATGCATATATCAGTAATGCATAGAACATATTGAGTACGTCTATTAGGCGTAGGTCGGGTTATTGGTTAGCCTTCGTGAACTCGTGTTTAAGCAACTGTGCATTATAGCCAAAAGTCTTGTTTCTGTCTTATGCAATGTAAGCTTATCGCCCGGTTGCTCGTAAAGTAAAATGATCCATGCATCTGATAGTAGATATATTTATTAGTTAGTCTGATATAGATGTATTTATTAGTTTCTGCGCCCGATATTTCTCCAGTCGTATTGTTTATCCTTTTTATTGGACTAATATAGTAAAGAAAGAGGGAGGGCAACTGTGTTTATGTATGCACTTGTGCACTTTAATACGAGTATCTGGTTTAGCTGGCTTTTTATAATAAGTGACTCTACACAAATTACCTTATCTGATATAGAATCAGTTTAATAACATGTGATTAGTAAAATATTTCCCATAAATACTCAGGCTCACTTTTAACAAAATTTTAACGGTTGTTTTATGTTTTAATTATGTAATTTGTTATCGCAATATCAACCGTCAAATGAGCAAAATGATGAAATGAATTGGTTAAGTAAAATGCAAAGAAAAAAATTATGCACTAAGTAGTTTGCTGTAACAGTACGGTAAAGGGAGATATGTTGGTGATATAAGTAATTGGTGATAGCTTTTAAAACAATTTTGATGACCGCGTTAGCGAATTGCTTTGTTCCTAAACGCTGAGGCAAATTACCGGAGCAGAGTGAAAAGGTTTTATACCGTTTACACTTGCTAGCAATTCGCTAACGCGGTCAAACAAAAGTGTTTTTAAAAATATCACCAAATTACTTATATCACCAATATGTCTCCTCTACCCTACTACAGGAAGTAATTTTAAGCACCTTTGCTCTGAGAACAATAACGTAAGTATGCAACGGTATGTTATCGGTAGCATTAATAAAGTGATTATATTAAGTGACCTGAACAAAGTATTAGCCAGTACATGGAATAAAAAATAATAAAATAATATTTACCATCTCGAGGAATTACATTAAAACGCTATGGTTAAATATTAAGCCAGCGCCGTTATTATAATTTCGCACTTAGTTTGTCTTCAATTTGTTCTTTAAATATACTGCTGCTTATGAAAAAGTCCCTAGCAGTTATATTTTTTTTAGTTGGCCAGAGCAATGTAAACATAAAAATGTGTGTTACTAGCGTACATTTGGTGAGAAGTTTAACTTCTTCATGACGTTATTTTTCAAAAATAATTTACTATATGCAACTTTTACGGAAATTGTTAAATAAAGTTAAATTAGATAAATTTTAATAAAAGGCTGTTATTAATATATACATAAATACAAATTCTACAATTATCTTATTTTAGCTTATTACTACAAAGATTATTATTGAATTTCATTAGTTGTAATAGAATTATTATTATCATTGATGTCATGTATTAAACTGATGGTATACATCGAATCACGCGTGGTAGGGATAAGAAAAGATAGCGGTAAGGAAAATGTGACGCGTAACGAAAAAATGTTATACTATTGTTTTTTCAAACCCCGATAAATAAGTTTTACTTTGAAAAATCGCGTATTTATGTGTGTTTTATTTTATTTTTTTCTATCTAACATGTATGTTACCTAAAAGCCTCAGACCTACAAAAATTTTTTGCATGAAGAATTGATGTAAGGAATTTTATGTAAGGTAAGAGATACACATTTACATTTTAAAAAAGTTGTATAACAACCGTTTTCAGAACACATTTGAGGCCCAGTTACAATGTATGCGTCATTAACTATATAATATAATGTGTTCTTCTGTTATAATTTATTAAAGCTTGAAAATCTTTACTGATCTTATTAATACTGAACTTCTTATCTTTAGTGAAGTCTAATTTTTATGAGTTTAATGTATTATAATTTTTGTTCCATTGTGCCTGTATGTATGCTACTCTGTCATTTAACTTCAATATTAAATGAAACATACAAATAGTTTATAAATAACAAGATACAACAGCTATAAAAGACGTATGTTCACGTCTTTTGCTTCAACAAATTTAAAGGTTAAATCTATCATCCAAAATCCAGATTGTATAATAGTGTCGCCTGTAAGCTTAAACTCTTATGCGTCATGATAGCGACTAATTTTGGCAATTTTTTTCATGTCCAAACGAATTCGGTATTAGATAAGTGTAAGAAATTTCTACCAAGGGACCATTTTCCATGAGAGTATTTTTATTGCTGGTCATCATCATCATCATTGGCAACCTGTGATAGTCCACTGCTGGACATAGGCCTCCCCTATGCAAGCCACCGCTTCCGATCTTCGGCTAATCTTAAACAGTATACACCAGCCACTATGAGAATGAGACTAATCATCAAGTCATCACTCCATTTTACCGCACGGCTTCCCACACTACGCTTAACGTTATTGATTGTGTAGAATTTTATTTACTTTAATTAAAACTGTAAATTCAGTATATTATTATAATAATCTCTATCTAATTAATTGGAAATTTTGGTTCTTTAAAAATTATTCAGCTGATAAACCATCATCACAATTTCATTATTGCCGCAAAGCAGAATTGTATAAACACAACTGTTTTTCCGGACTCCGTGACCGGTGTTATTACTTGTAAAACAAGGTGAATTACCTCTTAAGCAAGCAAGGATTTGTAGCGTTTTCACCTACACTTCGTTTTGTGGATAATACAGGGTTTGTATATGCAAGTAATTTATATTATTAAATATTTTCGCCACGTATTGTATTTATTATATATGCTACATGTAAAGAAACATATTAACATCAAACCATATATTTGTTAAACGAGTTAAAAGTCAAATGCTCGTCAACATTGTTAAGTGTAGTTCAAAAGTTTTTACTGTTAATGCATACGTTACATTTCTTGTTAACTGGGTGTGCCGACCTCTTTTTATTACACCACCTTGTTATAAGCAGACTTTAAGGAATCGTCGAGCTTTTAATTATTTTGAGGACTACACTAGTAATTTTAAAATATTATAAGCAAGCACTTCAAATTTAATCACTCTAAGATATTAAATCAGAATAAAAATTAATGATATTATTTTAGGCAATTTTCGGCTATGGCTGTTTGTTAAAAAAACAAGCCTTTTTTCAAGAACGTTATGTATGTGAACAAATTAAGGGTTAATTCATATTTAAGTATTAATACTGACTTCCTAAATAACGGATTTCTTAAGGTTGTGATCCACCTTAAGAAATCAAATGGTTAATTTGTCAGAGTTTATAAATTTATTTTATTTTATTTTTGTAACAGTTACTTCAAACAATCATCATCCATTATTTTACACAAAATGCACCTTCGTTTGAGTCATCAATAGATTTTTCGTAAATATCATGAAGTTGGTTTCAGGTAGAAGGCATTCAGAGTGATGTACATTGTAGTCATCAATATTGCGATCTAGTACGGATGGGATCTTTAACAGATACCTACCATACCTTTTAAACAATTTTTTATCTAGCTTATGAACAATTAACTTATTTATACAATGGTTTCAGCCTTATGTATTACTCATACAGGAACAGCTCAATGCTAAACTTGTTTATGAAAACTATCTAGTAACGGAATTTTTGTACCTTTGGTTACTATTATATTTATAGTCGTAAATTATTTTGCGTCGCTTTTAAAACTCTTTGTACCATTATATTATTTGGATTAAAATTAAAATTTATAATATATATGGAGTAGTTTACTACATTTGCGATAAATATCATAATCATATATAATCTGCCTGTGATCCACTGCTGAACATAGGCCTCCCCGAATGTATGCCTTCTGCATTAGAAGTTTTTGGACCGTGTCCCACCACGCTGGTGCAACATACTTATAAGCTTAAAATGTAAAAAAAAATATTCAAATGTGATGACTGTCACTACACGATACTAAACGATAGTCTTAACTCACGACGAAAGTGCTAGCAATTCCGGAAGCGATCTCCAACATTGATAAATTGCCGCACTCAATGAAGCCTACCCAATTGATAATAGATCTTTTTATGGTAAACTTACATATCTAACGTTTTACAATGAAAATTATGTGCATCAATTTTCATGCTTAGTACAGTATTTTTGCTTACTAACCAACTTTAATAAAGAAGTTAATCAGGTGTGTCCTGTTCTTCTGGTAAGCGAACTGTCGATTTAATTATTTACTTTAATATTTGGACAAATATCTACCTTAATGTGTTATTTTCTCAGAATACTTTTTTTTACGAAAGAAGATTATTAAACATCGCAAATTATATCTGCTGTAGGCCTTTGATAGTCCGCCTTGACACAGTTCTTTGTAAATTAAAAAACTGTACAGAATCACTCAGGGGTTAGACAGTGTCTAGGACATTGAAGGAAAATATAACTATTACTGACGTAAGAGTAATTTCATAGAGTATAGAATTAATAACACTATAAGACAGCGTTTGGCAAAATTAATTGGCAAATTTAAAAGAGGAAATCTATTGTTATAATTAATAATTTAAAATTTTAACAAATAACAAACCGACTTCAAATCGATTGGCGTGATATTGAGCTATTAATTGTACATTTGATGAGCACATACTTAATGTACATTTCAGACTTATTAAATTTTTTCATGGATGCAACTGTCAGAACTGGACCAAATTGATATGGGACCAAACGGGAAGCACCAGCTTTAAAAAAAAAAAACATCCAAATCGGTTCACCCAGGCGAAAGTTTTAAGGCAACAAACATAAAAAAAAATACAGAAAAATTGAGATCCTCCTCCTTTTTTTTAAATTGGGTAAAAAGATTACTCTTTTGAAACATCATAACAACATCATAATACGTATTTTTTAGTTACGTGGAAACGGATTACGGGATACTCTTGGATTTGGCAATAATCCAACTATGGTGACGTAGCGTTGCTCGATGTCCTCGACACGACTAATCCCTGCTTAGAACGTGTAAACAACTTAATTGAAAGGAAGCACTCAGATCTTAAATCGGATACATTTATATCGGACAAGAAAATACAATGTAATGTTAATACATCCGTGAGGTAAGCAACTTATAAGAAATTAAAGTTTAATATTGATATTGTGTTTGTAGCGTTTATGGAGTAAACCATTTAGTATAGTTTGAGTTTTTCTTTGACTGGTCAGAATTTATGTAATAGAAGTTTCAACGAATTTTGTTCGCAAAATGTAATTCGGTAATGATTATGCTGCGGTAAGCTTTTAGAGAACAGTATCTGTCTTCAAAAATTGTTGTAAATAAAAATTTGTCTTGTATGTAAAAAGTTTCGTCGATTAAATAAAAGTGACGTTGCTCGTAATTACAGATAATTTGGTTAGGTACAAGAGATTTTAAGTAAAAAATCCTTAGTTTTCGTATCATAATAGTATATCATCTCACATGGCGCTGGTTTTAGACAATCGTCTCGCTTAAATTAACAATTATTACGAACGCTCGTATTCACCATTGTACGATCGCTAATCAAAAGTTGGGGTCACAGAAGTGCTTTCACAGTCTGCTGCAACATGCGTGTAGCTGCAGAAATCCCGAAGTGTACGGGCGCAGTAGCCAGCGTAATTTCTGCGTAATAGAAAATTATGTCTCATGGGGTTTACTATATTTGTGGTATCTACGCTTTCTTATGGGCCGGGTGTATCACTTATCGCTGTAAGCAATTTAAAAAAAAGCAATTTATTTTGTGAAATAGAAAATAACCTCTTTTTTTAAATACATGTTTTATATTGTACATAAGCCAGACTTCGACGTAGGCGTATTATCGAAAATACTTTATACACTGATATTTTAGACTTACTTATAATACAACTAATTTTGGTTTGTTAATAACTTATAAACGCCTAAAATATTAAAAAAAATAGTAAGCTGTAAATTGCTGTTATAATATATACAACATTGAGAATGATGTTGGTAATACTGGACTCATCTAAATATCTTTGTAAGCAAATTATTACAAGTTGATTGAACGAAAAGACTTTATGAAGCACATGTCCTCAATTGAAATCATATCTTCGTTGCAAATTTATTCGCTTATTTATTAGATTTCTCGTTCTATTTCATATTTGATACAATATATCCTCACACATCCTGACCGTTCCATCATCATATCGCAATGTAGGGGAATTCTGTTTTTGTCTACCGCCTACTTTTTCAATACCGCCTCTATGCCCTAGTTGTATTGGCCCTTGCTTTATAAACAGCAGGTCGTCAGTCTGAATCCCGCGGGAAAACAACTTTGTGTTATTGTTATTTTCTGGTCGGTTAGAGCAATTTTGGCCGATCACCCAATTCCCTGAAATGTAAGATTATCCATGCGTCAGATAAGCGTGTAAAAAGTCGGTCCACCCACCAACCTGCATTCTACCAGCGTGGTGGGATAAGGTCCAAAACCCCTAATCGATAGGGTAATATTAGAGGAGGCCTATGTCCAGCAGTGGACTATCACAGGATGATGATGAATGATGAAAAAATTTGTTGGAAAATCTTAAAGTTAGAGAAATAACGTAAGTTATTGCTTATAGCATCTGAGAAATAAGTTATTTACCTACATATTATATCATGGGGTATGAATAGCATTTGTAGCTTTTTACAAATATTCCAGTTTAATTTTTTCGTTGGTAATAAATGAAAACTAAATATTATTTCAGGCCAACTTTGTAATGCCCATTTTAAGAATCTTTCGGTCGTTTTTGTTAGAAAATAAAGATTTAAAAATCGGCCAGCTAAAGTTGCGGTCAGTGCTAAATTCTTTTGCTCATTTGATAACAAAATAAGAAAAAAATCTTTTTAACTGACTCCATCGAAAAAATATGGATCTTTAATCTCTGAAAGAACTGCGTGGTTTCTAAATAATTTTCTTAAATCGTCAAAATGTAAGTTACGTCGTGAATACACACTTGAAAAAGCAATGTTACTTTTTTATTTTTTTCTAAATTAAGGATTCTTAATAATAAATAGTCATCAGGGGATAATTCCCGTCATGGCCTACGGAGCAGCATGCCCTTTGGCTATGGGACTGGTACACAAGCTCAACCAGCTATGGAGCGCTTATACCGATTTTTCCTTGAAGGATAATAATACAATTTACCTTGCGTGGTAGGGCTTATTAAATTTAGTTCAAGATTTTTGAAAATCTGTGAAACGAAGTTATGATCGAACACTAACATTAGACATGTTTTACTTACACTGCAGTATTACCATAACAAAAATATAAGGCTAATCTATTGTTTTTAAAATTACATTTTTATCCTGCTAACTATTATATATTGTTTCTTAAAATTTGAAATCCTGTTTTCAACATTAATAGTAGTTCAAACGCGTATTTTAATTAATCTCTTAAATAATAAATACAAAAATATTTAATCAGACAACTTTTGGTACAATGCTTGGTATAATTTAATATAACATATATGTAAACAATTAAAAAATTATAATTTCTTTTTAAAATTAATTTCAAAACATGTTAATTTTAAATTAAGTGTACTTTTATATTTGATTATTACAAATATCACAAAGAAAATATTTAGACCTGTTGTAGAGAACTATGCAACTAAGCTAGTCTGGTATTCTTAGCACTAATAATCACTGTTATTAAACATTAGACAAAAATAAACTTATTTTATAAAATTATATCTTATTTTCAATGAAAATATACATAATTTGCTTTTTACTACAATAATATTCTAAAAACATTGAAAATAATTATTATAGATAAGTATAGTTGTTCAGCAAAGGCTTAATAGTTTAGAAATTTACTAACTGCAAAGAATTATTTTAACTGTATGAACACTTGATTATATTTTTTATTCCGTTGAAAGTCAGCTAAAAAATCTAGGTATTCTTAACAAAATTTACTTTTTATACTTGATATTCAGTTAATTAGTTAGAAAATATTTAGATTTCTGCTGACACAAGTACATATAATAACTTGCATATTTTTAAAAACGCAAATACTGTGAACATAAATCTTTGTAGTAAGATGAAGGTCAAAGCTGCTCATAGCAAAGGCAAAAGCTGAGGAAATTCCTTTTAACCGCTAGCACTTTATTAACGATGAACGCTTCTTGATTTTGTTTTTTTTTTGTTTATTATCCGTAGAAAAATCTAAGCTACATAAAATTTAAGCGTATATCTCTTTATACTACAAATTTTATTTTTATGACTTGCATCATATAAAGTGAAATATTCAGTTAGATAAAAATATAAGAATATGACGACTTCAAACAGTATATAACCATTTTGCGCATTTCAGACAGTTACAACGTGCCCTCTAGAAAAAATTACCTCGTGGGTTCCGCTACTGTATTTTAAATGCGTGATATCTTTTAAGGTATTTATTTATTGAAAATGTGATGAATGACGCGTTTTATACACATAGAATGAGGATTTTTTATTTATGAACTTTTTGTAAACTGTAATATATGCTAAATTACCTTAAATGAGGTTTGAATTTTTCGGCAACGTTTGGAATTTAATAGTATAAAGAAACTTTTGACATCTGAGATAAAAAACATGATATAAGAATTTTCAATGAAATCATTTCTTATAATGTATCTGAGACCTGAAAGTCGCCTCCCTAAATTAGTAACCATTATTGTGCAAAAAAAACATAACGATATCCGTTTACATCTCAAACTGTAGTTTCGTGAGTTGTATTACTTAATTAAGAAGATATTGCTTTAAAAAAAAATTGTTGACAAGGAATTATCAAACAATAAAAGGCTTAGGTTGCTCAGTGAGTTATTAAAACATCTTATTTTATTTGACTTATTGTCAGATTTTCTCTATTAAAAATATTTACTTTTCGCAATAAAATTAAACTTTAAATGAGTATCTTGATAAACGATTACATACCTAAATATTATTTTACTAGCAATTAATGAAACAGAGAGCAAAACAATGTATCTTTAATCTGTGTTCATTATAAGTAAACAAAACAGTACAATATAGTACCAAAAGGCAGCGGCTGAATTCTTTCGCAAAACCGTTTAAACATCAGCTGCAATTTTTTTAGGAAACATCGTTAATGCAATGAAAACTCTAATTAGTTGTGACTTGCTAAATTGATTTCAGTTTTAACGCGATCTAAATGTAAGAAAACAAAATGCAGTCTCGTTGAATAACAACGCAAAGTCATTCTTATTTGGCAAATCGGTATAATAATGATGATGTCATCTAATCAAACATAAAAGTCTAAGAATTTTCGTAACAATCGTACTTTTCGTTTCATACGGCCTGTGTTAGTCCACTGCTGGACGTAGGCCTCCCCTAATGCACGCTTTCACCGTTTGGGGAGTTTTTGGGCCACTGGTACAATTAGCATTGGCGGGGCGTATTTTGATTGCAAGGCAAAAATTTGTCAGATGGTGATAGATCAGGATATCTTGCACTGCAAGACGTTATTTTTAGTTCATTCAAATGTACAATGTTGGAACGTGTCTTTGTTGGGTACGTTTTACAATGCAAGCTGAAAGCAATTTATCTAATAACAAAGTAGAGCACGTAGAGACATCGAAAACAAAACAACATTACATCGTAAATGACTATTAAATAGCTTATAAAACAATTTGTATAAAATGTAAACAACGAGCAAAATTTGCAGCTTTAACGACGTAATGAACATTTAAACAGCTTGCAACAATATGCGCTATTTGCAACCTTAAATAAAGTTGGTTGACTGATTTCAACATTGTAATTTTGGTAAAAATTTGATGATAATATAAAGTAAAAGTTATTACTTTATTTTGTCACTTTATTTTTTATGATATAAAAATTTTAAAGTCTTGAATTTTACTTCTATTCAAAAGTCATGACGAATTAATAACAGAACTAACTAATTGTAGTTTAACTCCTTTTGAATTCCAAATTAGAGCATTAATCGATAAATAAAATGGGTATATGGTATTTGAGTTCAAAATAAATTTAATAATGGAATTCTTAGTACAAGGATAATCCTACTAATTATATTATAAATCGACAAAAAATATGACCGACTTTAAACAGCGTATTAAACGCAATATAAGGCGTGTTCTGATTACTCTTAAGGTATTCATTTCATCAGTGTCGTCTATGACAAGTTTTTTGTACACATAATAAAATTTTCATTTAGTACAATAACTTATATGTGATCTTAAACTATATTATCTTAAACAAGCTTTGAATGTGCCTGATTGCAACTTTTGAAAATATTTACATTATTATGGTTTAAGAATACCGCGTATTGTGCGGTATTCTATGCTTAAAACATATTATAAATGTTTGCTATAACGGTTTTTATTAAAAACCAATTCAAATAGTACATTTATGTAAAACATTCTTTGTGTCAATCTTTTCCGGTTTTTGCAGTGTCTGTAATTTAATCGCGCGAGGTTGTGATATTCGGTACCGTATTTTTTTAATTTCTCAAATATAAGACGGTTACAGCGTGCTCTATTAAACTATTTATCAGATAATTATTTAAAAAAAAAACGGGAACAGTGAGTAGCTTATATCTATGATTTAAAAAACACAGAACAAAATCAAAGCGCTAAGCGCGGAACAACGAAGTACCATTTTTTATAATAAAAAAAAACATACGCTCCGAATTGAGTACCTCCGTTTTTTGGGAAGTCGGTCAAAAAGAAACTATGATTGTCTGTCTGTGCGTCTTTACTGTCTTAACCATTGAACGGATTTTGATGAAATTTGGTACTCACTTAAAACAGATTCCAAGAAAGAACATATGCTAATTATTTCGATAAAAGTAATCGAAAGAGTTGAAATAGGGAATGATAGTTCATTTGGAAATGATCATCATCAGCCTATGTCAGTCCACTGCTGAACATAGGCCCCCCATAATGCACGTCACCGCTTCCGATTTTCGGCTATTCTCATCCAGCCCACACCAGCCACTTTGCGAATGTCGCCATTTAATTCTGCCGCAGGGCAATATTTGAAAATCATCTTTGTTGAATATAAAACGATGTATTTTTGTGTCTAGATACTCGAAAGGAGCCATAGCAAGTGCAACCTAGGGGTTGAAATGGGAATAAAAGTCAACATGGTAATTAGTCGTCGTCGAAGGAAATGCGATAAAACTTTTTGTCCAATGATAGGCACGTTCAATGAAAACACTTCATTTGTGTTATATCCTATTCCACGTGGACATTACTAGTAACTAACTCAATATACAACATTTTATAAATAAAATTATACACGTACACGTTAAAATCAATGTAAAATGTGAATTTACAACATCAATTAAAACATCAATTATACAGCTGTTTAAGAATATAATTTAGCTGTTGCCACTTTTCAAGCGATATTTCAATATTCATCAATAGTAGTCAATTAGAGGAATATAATAATATAGTTTTAAAATTAGCGAGTGTTAGTGTAAGTGTTAGTTCAAAATAGGCCTCGAATCCAAAAAATTTAAAGCTTGCCGTAATAAATATCTGCCCGGAGAAATATATGCCACAGATTTATTCGCTATCCATTTAAATTTGTAACAGATGACAGAGTTAATTTTAGCGTTAACATAATAATATGCCCGGATAACCCCATTATCATTGAGCGTATTACATGAGGTATAAAATAGTAATTGAAATAAATCAGACGGAAATATCTGAACAAATTTACTGCGGAAACTGCGTCTGATCTGAAAATAACCGATTCAATGATTATAATGTTTCTTTAGTAAAAGGCTATAGTCGATAGGACTTCATATGCATACACTACAAGCCAGAAAACGTCTTTGCCAAAAATTATCTGACGTGGTCTAAGAGTTTCTTGTAAAAGCGGGCAGAGTTAAATAACTTTAGAAAATGTTAAAGAAACAGATACTTAATTAGACCAAAGATCTACGGAAAGGTTACGTTTCAAAATATATATATATAAAACAATTGTACGTTAATAACAAACTACGGTTTTTAAATAATAAAAGGGTTACTATATCAATATTAATCAGACAGTTATAAAAAGAAATGAACTTTTATTAATAATATACTTAATATGTTCATGACAACACGAATAAGAGTTTAATTTTCTTGACGATACTGTGTACTTCGCTGCCAGCAGCGGACCCCTCCACACGTGTTCGCCGATATCTCCAGTGTTTGCATTACTTCGCTGCCTCAAGCTGCCGTTATGCAACTCGTTGCTTACCACAATTGTGCCATAAGCAGTTTGACTAAGCGACTTCATGTTTCTTAGTTTTATCGTCGTTCATGGCTGAATTAGCTTTTTACAGCTATTCTAGGCCGCATCGAACGTTTTAATCGTGTTTCTTACTGTTGCAGAACCAGCCAGCACACATCTCCCTGCCAGCCTGGTAGGGAGGATTGGCATTCCACTAGGCCTCAGTAGTTGCGTTGGGTGGCGCAATCAATGTGGTAGCTAAAGGCGCGACATGACCCGGCACAATGGTGGACCGGGTTTTGAAGGACCGCAACGCACCGACGTGTATAGAAAACTCGGAGCAAACTTTCCTCAAACTGACGGAAGCGATCCACAGAGAATCGCCCTCCTGCACGCCGGGCCGACAACACTAATTCCTGCGGATGATGACAACGACTACTATGTCGACGTCAGCATCTGCACGGAATCAGATATGCAGGTCGAGGCGTTTTCCAACCCCAAACCCGACGACGGCTTTAAAACCGTCAAATTCAAGAGGAAACGTAATTTTCACACCTCTTCCCCTGCACCCGTCGTTTCCGTCAAGGCTGCAAAGCTTGACACCTTAACCATCTGCCCCCAGCAGGCTTCCAAACCGTCGACCTTCCAGTCAAGCCAGCACATCCCGCCGATGCCACGGCCACATAGCCAACTACCTTGGCTGTTCTAAAGCGCCAAAACGCAGAGTTCCTGCGAACCCCAGATAAGCCTCTTCTAGGCGACAACCACCTAACCCATCCAATAATACTGCCTTCTCACACCTTCATCCTTCAAACGCATAGCAATTCCAATATCATTGGCTAGCAAACAGCGCCAGAGCCAACTCCGAGCGCTCTGGGGCCTGCCTCCGTCTCAAACACGCAGCATGCTAGCCATAGCAATGGCTGCATTGTAAGTTGCGATACTCACGCAATAGTCACACAAACACTACATTTAGTAGTGTAGGACAAACACACTACATTACTCCCTAACATAACACCACATTAGACAAAAGAATTGCTGGAGTTTTTACGCCGTTTCTTTTCCAAGCGTCTGAATCGAGCCGAGGCCTCGGCTCACCTGTATAGCCCTCGATTCCGCATGCTAACGGCGGAGACGGCACAAGCCGAGGTTCTCCATTTGGGGGCCCTTGGTGCAGTTAAGTCACACACCCGATTTGTTCTAATTGGTTTTTTCCAAAGAGCACGAGATCCCGTCAAAAAACACCTTTTTTTAACTTCCGTAATATATATAAGATGTTATTCCGATGCATTCGCTCTTCACAGAGCGAATGCGATTTCTCATCGGAAAACATCTTTTACTAACTGTTTATGCAAGATTACTTGATTTGACCCATGCCAATGTCTTAGGTTGCTTTATGTCACATGTTGATCTTCCTTAATCAGCTTACGCACAGCATCAACGTTTTCTTGTGTGACTGCAGTTTTGGACGACTTGAGGATCATCACTAGCTGATACGACCACGTTGAAATTCAGCAAACCAGCGATAAATTGTAGTTTTGGATGGGTTTCATCTTTAAATGCAGAAATCATCCGGTGTACACACTGTTTTTGTGTAAAGTAATAATAAATCATTGCTCTTAAATTTTCTCGAGTCAATTCATTTTCTTAATGACTAAAAAGTTTGACAAGACCTTGTGACAAGACTGAGAATCTTTTTAGTAAATAAATGGTATACGATTTCATAACCAAGGAGTTTGCTCAAAAATATCAATCAATCAACAGCCTGTGATAGTCGACTGCCGGACATAGGCCTCCCTAATACACCCTATCCATTAGGAGGTTTGGACCGTACTCCACCACGCTGGTCCAATGCGGTTGGTGGTGGACCGACTATTTACATGCCCATCCGACGCATGGATCATCTTACTTTTCAGTCAATTGGGTGATCGGCCCAAATTGCCCTAAACCAACTAGGAAACAACAATGAAAATTTTCGAGTCCCGCAGGATTCGATCCCCACGACCTCCAGTTTTTAAAGCACACGCCCATACTACCACACTAGGCTACAGAGGCTATTAAGTTTGCTATTAAAAAGTTTTTAATATGACAGGAATAGGGGAAATATTCCATTCCCAATATTTTTAGTACAGCCCTCGTATAGCCCGGCTGTAACAAACCCAAAGAATTGCTTAGAAATATATTCACTGAAATCAATGTAACGACTGTTTTTTTTTCTAGATACATATTTAAAAATATAATGAGTATTCATAAACACAAAAATTTACATGATATTTATTATCTGTGAATAAATTCATAAAATTTAAAGGAATGTTTAGTTGTCAAAGGATATTATTGCTGTAATAAAAACTTTGTAGATAACTAATCCAAGTAATAAACTGTTTACTTCAGGCTGTTTAAAACTGTTAAAATATATTGTTCTATGAATAATTTTTTGTAAAATTTAATAAAATAGAAATTGATAACTTCCGCTAAGTTTCTAACGCCGGTTCTTCTCAGGTCAGAGGCTTCCATTTCCAAACTGTTGCAAGTTTACTGGACAGTCAATAAGAAAGTGTAATGCTTTCATATTCAATCAAGGTATTTGATTTTGACTTCGAATTAAATTGATGATAACTTTGTTATAAAACATGCATATATGTAGTTGAATAATCTATTTAGACTTCGTAATTTATTTAATAAACTTTAAATACTTGAACAGTTCTATACTTATAATATACTAGCTGTTACCCATGACTTAGCCCGTCTGGAATAAGAGAAATTTCCGCGAGGGGTATTGAAGTATACTGTATTGTAAAATTAAAATGAGATGCTATAACTGTGTGTTTGTCATTAGACACACAGTTTCGTGGCTTTAGCTTCGGCTGTGACAACTTTCCACATCGACTTTTATTCCTATTTCATTTTCCAGGTCATCAAAGTAAAGTTAAAAATTACAAAATTCTTGGTAAAAACCACTTTTGGCTCGTTACAAGTATCTTGCATAAAATTTTAAAGTTTTATGTTCAAAATGATATTTCAAAACTAAAACATTTCCACTATTTTAACCCTTCTGAGCAGTAGCTATAATTAATTTTTAAATGAATTTTTATGTCTATATTTCAACCCTTTGGATCATTTTTATCTAAATAATTAGTACTTATGTCAAAATATATCTTTTAAATACTTAACCTAAAGTTTATCTTTTCAAGAAAACTTTATAACGTATCAACTAACCAATTGTTATTAGCTTTGCTATAACTAGGTTTTACTTGGTTTTATTTTTTATTGTATTACACTTTTATTTCTTGAATATTATAATTAACAATTACGAAGCTTAACAAAAACTGAAAGTATCTGTAACTGCATTTATCGTAAAAGGTATTGGCATTCATTGCGCTTATTATGTAAAAAGTAGTTGTTCCAAGTAATAGTATAACTTTAGAGTAGAATTGAATAAGATATTCAAAGCGTCTTTTAAGAATTTAGAGTAATAACAAAATTTCATTACATAATTCTTTGCACTTACAGTTGGTACTAAGTGATTGAATACTAAGTAGTGCCATCAATTGACAGAAATAAACGTCTCCGTCTGTGGTTTCATCTAATTTGCAACGATTTACTTGGGTTGGGTTGGCCACGAATGCATTTGCTATTCAAACCATTATACTCTTTATTCTATTTATTACTTACCATTCTTAAAATAACGGTTTTCTTAGATAGATTCATATTGAATGCCAACAAATAATTTACTCAACTTTAGGTTCCTGTGAAGCTCGTCCTTAAACTAAATGATTTTTCGCTGCTACCAGATTCTTCTGTTTTTTGCTGAAACATGTTAAGTTATCCATACTATATCCATACTTATATTATATATGCGAAAGTAACCCTGTCTGTATGTCTGTCTGTCTGTCGGTCTTTACTGTCCAAATCACTAAACCGATTAAGATGAAATTTTGTTACTTACTGAGAACAGATTCTGAAAAATGTATAGGCTAATAATTATTGCGATAAAAGGGTTGAAATAGGGGATGAAAGTTTAAATAGAAATCAGTCATCGTTGAAGAAAAAGCCATAAAACTTTGTGTCTAATGATAAGCACATACAATACGAACACCTTATTTATATTATACAGAATATTTCAATACACCCCTCGGACATTTCTCCTAATCCACGCAAATAAAGTTGCGGGTAGTAGCTAGTCATATATAAGGTTAAAAAGTAGGCTGAATGTTTTGACGTCCTCAGTGAGGTAAGTCACTGAGGACGTCAAAACATTTGTCTTAACAAAAGTTACAGTCAGTTTAATTCTTTGTTAAAATTTTACGAGTCATAAGAATTTTTTCAATTTCATGTAGTCGGCTTCAAATCTAGTCATTAACAACTGAACGACAGTTTTTGCAAAGAATGACGTGTACCTTTATTTTTCTAACAATTTAGTAAAATGCGTTTAATGAATGAATTTGAGGTCACAGGCGGCTTTATGGATTCCTAAAACTCGTAGCGGGATTTTCCACCATTGATAAATCGTACACTCAAATACAAATTTTGATAAATCGTAAAATATAAAACTATTTAGAAAAGATGCTTTTCTTTATAATGTAATTATAAATACAATTTTAATGGATTATCGCATCTCAGAAGATTTCAAACTTTAATTTTTATTTTGTTAATTCATAATTAAAAATTATGGAATCAGAATTTTCAATATTAAAATACGAAAAAGTGACTGAACGAAATTGCAAAGATGTTGCAATTTAAATTTATTATTACTAACTTAACAGCGCTTTGTAATAGTGCGGGTATACCTGGCCGGTGGTATCCAAAGAAACGTTGATTTGCACAGAGATTACCAGTTGCCTACAATACGCAATCATATTAAAAACATTATCAACAATTTCTAAGAAAGAATATCAGCTCTGATCGTAAGTGCAGCAATTTATCACGCAAAATCAAACGCCTCTACTAGAAAACGTAACTCTAGTAATAAACTGGTAGACCCGGACGAAGAAGGGGGCTTAGGAATTCCGGGTCCTTTAAGGATCCCTCACAAGTAGGAATAGCACACACACACATATTAGTTTCCCACAAAATGAAGAGACTCCTCAACCGTAAAGTGAATTCCGCAAAGTAAATGTCTTGTAGTTTGCTTATTCATTCGTCTGATGACCTTGTCAGATGTTTTCATTTGCCTATAGTTTTCGTTATGAGGTTAATATTGTATTTCAATTTTTCACATTTAAATTAGATTTAACTTACATAATTTTCTTAGTTAAAGAATTTTATATTTTAATTTCTTTTATATCTACAAAAACAAGAAATTATTCCCAAATATTTATACAATTTTTACGCTTAGAGCATAGATAGTTAACCCATAAAATAGTTATAAAAAATACAATGTTTTACAAAAAAGTAAGCAGTTTCAAATTGAATAATTAATTTGAGTTGAAAAAAAAATCTTTGTGCAAAGAAAACGTAAAACTTTATTAATATTTATTAAAATTTCATTATTTAAAACCAGAATATACGAAAAATTCAATTAATAATCAGTGAATTCACATTTTCCTATTCCTTATTATTTTGTCGATTTATGATATTTTGTCTGTCTAACAGATAAACCTGAACTTTAGTATCTATTAATATATATTTTATAGATTTGCGGTTCCTAGTATATTGGTGGTAACATTAGGGACAAAAAGCTTTTAGAGGTGCAATACTCTTATCTTTAACATCTATGAAAAAAAATATAAATTTATCAGCGTTTCTCTACAATATTATGCATGAATTATATTTATAAACCTTCCTTTTTAATCACTCAATCTATTAAAAAAAACACTAAAATCCGTTGCGTAGTTTCAAAGATTTAAGCATAAATAGGGATATGCGGACTTTATTTTATACTATGTAGTGATGATAAATACCGTTTTATTTATTATTAATATTAATAACAGACAGCAAAAACTGTGCAATAAAATATTAAATAACCTAGTCCATATGCAATACGTCTTTTCTTGTAATAGAAGATTTCCGTACAGCGCAATAAAATTTTTACGTCCATTATTCGACCGCATGCTTAGTAACGATAAAGTTTTCATCTTGCTTATAAAATCTGAACTAGGGTTGAATCCTTTCTTGCACGGTTTAGAGACTGTTCTACTTCGATATAAACACAGGACATTGTAAGGAATTTCAATAAGAAGTTAATTGAAACGTGGGAGAAATCCCTAATTAAATTTTAATAGTTAAGTCAAACGGACACAACGATCAATCAATTAATGTTTATAAAACAAATTAGCTCTCACGACATTTTTTTAATATTTTCAGATATTATAGGAGACCAACTGGGTCGGTGCCACCTATTTGAATAAAATTTGACCTCATTATTTTATTCTTTCTATTTATTAGCCTCACAGAGCTGCCAGAGAACGATCGTTCAAATGGCAAATCTCCAATTTTAGTACATCTAGCTTCCTTACAAGCTGCCAATATAGCCCATCCAAACACGTTGTAGAAGGAACATTGTCCAACCATGTTTGTGGCGGACGTACCGATAATCGTATTACATCGGTAATAAATTTCTGAACCGTTTAAACTTTGAAGGGGAAAAATGGTCCTTTAATAATTTGAAAAATGTTGTGGTTCTAAAACTTTTTATTTATGACGATGGAAATTAAATGAAAAATACTTAATAAAAGAATTACTAACATTAGAACAAAAAATATTTTAAATCATATCTTTGTATTTTTTTATTTACTTGAATTATTCATATCAAATCTACTAATTTTCATTTTTCGCTTTGTTATATTTATTTGACGCTTTGATTTTTGATCCCAAATCGAGCAGATGTTGGTATATGTCTGTATCTCAGTTTTGGAAATTTGTGTTTTATTAAAATTGACATATCTTTCACTCTTCATAAACAAGCTTAAATTAAATGTATTCTCCGTCTTATATAGGCTAAACAAGAAAATCCATAATAAAGATAAAAGAACACATATCTTACACAATGTGCCGCCAGTTCAAGAAAGCCTGCATTTTGCGATCTTTTACTAGACTTATACTTTAACTTTTATATCATTATACCCGCAACTTAATCCGTGTGGAATAGGAGAAATGTTTGGGGTGATTGAAATATATTTTTATTTTTATAAATAAGGATTTTAATTTGATAATGCCTCATTTATATTATTCATATATTTCTAATGATAAACATAACATTAGACCAAAATTTCATTTTACCCTCGAAATGACAAAACCTAAATCTTTTTTTCTATTCCTTGTTTATTCCTGTAAGTTTTTAAACTAGAAAATTGCTACAAAAACCCCACTTAAGTCTTGTTTTTAATTAGACACAAAATTTATTTGCTAAAATTCGGAGGTAATTTGAAAACATCCCCATTTAAACCATTTTGACCACTTTTATCGCAATAATTGTCCTTTCTTGGAGTCTATTCCTCATATGTACTAAATTTCATCTAAGTCGGTTCAATAGTTTAGACAGTAAAGGCGTAAAGACAGACAGACGAAACGAATTTACGAAATTAATCTCTCTAAAAACGTTTGATTTATTTGGTATGTAATTTGGGAAGACCATAAAAATACTTCCGGGTATTCGTTTAACAACTTGTTTATAAAGTTGAAAGTTGGGTTCTTCGGTGAGATTTTGAAGTAATTTAAATGTAAATCTTCTCATTTCAATAAAGATATTTGAAGAATTTGATTCAATCTTAAAGTGTTTGATGGTAATAAACGTTAATACTAGTTAAATACAAATTTTTTTTTGGACAACCAAATATCGCCGCATTTATTTATAAGAAAAATCCCAGGGCAATTTTTTTTAAAAAACTCGCTATAATACATATTGTTGCCCCGGGACTTCGACGCGGGAATGGGAAAATGCCCAGGATTATTGAAATAAAGCATCATAAAAAAAGGTAAATAAGGTCTTTATTGTATTACCCTATTTTGCTTTGTCCTTATTTTTAAAAAAATTCATGCATTAAAAATGTTGTATCAGGAACTTATACGATCTTGCGTATTATGAGTAGGATGCAAGGGCCAACTTGATATATTTGCCCCTTGAATTGTAAAAAGAAAGGTAAAACCCCTGCATCAACACAAAATTATTAGCCCAAAAATGTCATATGGAACCTGTTTGTATTTTTTTTTACGAAACCAAGCAAGAGAATAACCCACCAAACAAGAACCCCAGAGCACGCAAAATCATACTTTATTCATCCTTCTATTTTTATAATTTTGGACTGTAATCGCCCTGTTTAATTTGCTTAAAACAGCTTTATCGAATATGGGTTTGTTAGTTGGGCCCTTTCAGCAAAAGGCGTCTGCATTGCACCAACGTTTACTGTAAAATTTGAAACGCTTGGGTACATGTCCCCCTGAAGACCCATGCTGTTTGGTGTCTCCGCAGCCGTTCAGATGCCAAAATTCGATACTGTCGACGCCCATCTTGGGAATAAAAATTCAGAATGCGTCGAGTCGGTTGGGGGCCTATGTCTCGGTATCCGTTATTGCCTGACGCCACCTGGGTTAAGTTTCGAGTTGGGATGGGAAATTCTTGAACCTAGTGATTTCAGTTCGGCCCATTAGAGCTTTGGAAAATTAAAATTAATTTATAAATTTTTATCTACAGAAAATATACATTACGTAAGGTATTATTATGTTCACATACCTTAAGGGTCAATAATTATTTCATTAAAATTTTCTAAATTAATTTAACAGGCAAAAAACAACCCGGGTGGGAAAAAACCCCTTATGGAAGAGATGAAATGGGAGGCCTATGGCCAGCTGTGGACTATCCAAAAATCACGCTTCCCGTGAGTCTGACTAAATTTTTACATTTTATTGCTGTTATGTTATTTACATTATTATAAAGGAACCTGACTGAAAAACTGACCACCAATAACCTATGTTTTAAATAGAAAATTCGTGATAATTAGTGTTAATTATCACGAACCTTATCTAAATTACAAAAAAAAGATCTTTTTGTACCTGTAACCTTAGCAAAAAGCCTTGGGCCCAATGTTACTTTAAATACGCATTCTGAAAATAAAAGGCTTGAAAATTTAACAGGATATGATATGCGGACGCTATATTTTTCCAAAATGATGAGGTGAAAGACATTTAAATATTTTAAATACCAGAGGATAAAAGCATCTATTTTCGGGTAAAAAATTAATTGTAATAATAAAATTGCTTTGAATTAAAATTTCAATTTTATTGTAGAAGTTTATATTTTGGTTGTAATAGTTTTTATACATAAGATATAGATATATACCTTGGGCCTTTTGGGACTATTTAAGAATACATTTCGATCTAATTACCTTCAACGGTTTCTTCACGCCAGAATAGCTCACAGACCGAGATTTTTGACTTCTTAACACTTACCATCATTTTTGGAACATCCAAAAATATATTGTTTAAATTCTAGCCTATATGTTATTTTAATATAAGTTTTATTGTAAAGTTTCATTTAGATCAATTAGGTAGTTTTTTGGGAAAGTAGGCAAAACATCCATCTATCCATACATAAAACTTTCAGTTTATAATATTAGTAGGATTAGAAGAAACACTACAAAAACAAGTCACAATTGCCCCAACACCTCTGAGACTTTCAGGTTGAAAAAGCTATCTTTTATTTAAAATTAAAATTTCAAGACTATTAGGACGTTTACCCGATGGTAAGACACAAGAGAATTACATTGTTTATTGTTTTGAGGGCTGGGTTCCTTTTATAGGAGGCCGTCTGGGGGGTACCACCGCGGCCCTATCTCTCCGCCCAAGGAAGTGAAAACAACTACCGTCTTCCGGTTCAAAGGCCCTAGTCAGCGTATTTACTAAACAGACGAATGTCTTTGGCTTTAATTTTAAAAAGTTGTTAATAGTCAATTTTTCTGCGAATTATTTTAAAACGTAAAACCGGAATTATAAGCTTTTTTTTTTATTTTTTGTTTTAATTATAAACAAATATATATATATATTTTTAATCATATCTTAAAAATGAGTTGGTAAATATATTAAATTATGATTGAAGAGACAAATTTTTAAAATAATTTGGATCTTGAGCTATTTCAACAAATATAATTACTGCCAAAGGTTGAATATGGAGGTTGATAGGCAATTATCTAAAGCACAAATTTAATCAATAGTGTCATTATTTCTATTGATAAATATATTATGTTTTGTAATTAAAAATATATATAAAATCTTTTGCCTCGAAATTTAAGAATCAATATTTAAATTTTTTTAATGTATTGATTGTAAAAAAAAATTTAATTATTATATATCTAATTTAAAAAAATTTATTTTTTGGGGATATATTTAGACGCAGACATTTGATAAAACTTACAAAATCCAGGGTTTAACTCAATCAATGATAGCATGAACTGAATTCTCATATTGTATATTTACGAATTTGGATCAACGGATTGTAACACACAGTCGAATTTAAATTTTCTTGTATCAAGAGAAATAGTTTTTAAAGCCCTTATGAACATGTTTGACTTCATTACAGAATAATAATGTTTTTAAAAGGTAGCCCCCATATTGATTTATGTTAGTTAAAAATAATTTTTTTGTTATTTATAAATGAAAATTATAAACCTTTATTCTCCATTAAAATGGTAAATTACTGTCATGAAAGTAGACCTAAAACCAAAATGTAGTCGTGGATGGCTTTACCGTTTGAGTAATCTCTTCCAGATAACAATTTGACAACGATATTAAAAAAATTATGTTGAGCAAAAATAGTTTTGAAATTGGAACTTTTCTACTAAAATATGCCAAAAAATTATGTAAACAACTATTCAATATTCAGTTCATATCCTAAAAAGAAAATTGCTTTCCTGTACATTAATACAAAATATGAGACTGCACGCACGTTTCGCACGTTTACTGCTCCCGAAGGATTATACTTTATGATGCATCTGATGGGCAATTTACTTAAGTGGTATCGTTTACGTAAAAATATGTTTTCTTATATTTTTTTTCGTATCAATTTTTACTATCAATAACATAAAGGTTTTAATTTTAACTCATTTTTTTTTTATTTTCGAGGTGAATATAACAATATGTCTATATTGTATAATTGGTTTACGATCCATAAAGCTAATATAAGGTATTTATTTAAAATATTTTTTTCATAAACTTGTTGATTGATATATTTGTGCTAAAAATATATCGCTAAATTAAGATACCCGTAGTTCAAACAGTACTAAAAAAATTGTATGAGCATTTTAATCAAAATATGCAATTTGAAAATTATAATATATTGTCATAGAAATTGTAATAATAAAGTACTAGATTAGCCGCACGGTTTTAGGTAAGTTGTAATTGTTATTTGATATAATAATTATTGAAAATTTTTTGGGTTCGTGCTAGCTTCGTTCGTGCTTGACGTGTAAAAATTAAATATAAAAACATCCTCCTAATAGTGAAACGAAAAACAATAATAATATACAAAATAATTTTTTTCTTAGTCTATTCTTTATGATAAAAAGGTCCGTAAAATATTGAAAAAAATTTGTTTTTATTATTTTTTTTTTTAGGAAAGAAAGAAAATAAATAAAAACTAAGCAGATTTCTTTAAAAGTATTTTTTAAGAGTTCCTGGTAGAAATTATGACTCGAATTTAGATATAAACAGTAAAAAACACTTACATATTTTTAAACATTTCTAACGAGATAAGGTATACACAAAAAAAACATACTGTCCGAATTGAATAGTCTTTCTTTTTGGGGTGATCAAAAAATTGAAATTAAAAAAAATTAAACGATCGTTAATTTATATTTATTTTAAGATGATGATGCAGTCGTCTTAGTCGATTTGTACTATGGCGGCCGATCTTTATTAAAGATCAGCCAAAAAAAGTTGTTGAGTCTCCCCAGTATTCGAACCCAGGAACTCCATTAAATCATTATAAATTACAAACGTTTCAGTGACATATCAGTCTTAATTAATGAGCTTGAACTAACAATCTTTTACTGTGCAAAGATACGAACAAAGAATTCTAATAGTGGACCAAGCCATTAAGAAAAACTCTTCTAAAATTCCATTGTCCACTTGCATTGTGTTGCAAGTGGACACCGGTGGCAATTCGCAAAACTAGTTTTTGGTATGGAGCCAAATGATAAGTCTGTTTTATTTCAAAAAGCTTTGCTTTTAAATTTGTTGATTTTGGTAACTTGTAATATTTACTATATTGTTTTTTATATTTCACACTAGTTTTTGATATAGTCTTATGTCAATTGGAATAATTCTAACTATAAAATCAAATGCTCCGCATTGAGTAACTCCTTCTCTTTGGAACATGGTCAAAAAGAATATTAGTATACTTTAAACAATATCCTAAAAATAACTAAAAAAAAGGTATCTCGCTGATAAACAAAATGGTTATTTATTTTTACTGCAAATCAAATGAAAACGCCTAACCTTTTTGAAATGTAGCACTGTCTTGGAAAACTTGGATTACCTTCTGCCATGTGGAGGACATAAATTTGGAAATCTCTTTTAACGCTACAGTGTTATAATTCACTTCAATCTATCATTTGAATCGAGTTCGGTCTAAATGATAAATTTAACAGGATGCCGCACTAAAATAAAATGCAAAATTATTGAGTACTATGTTTTTCACATTAATGAAACGGCGTTATTTATTTGTCAGTGGTATTAGTAGAATTTCACTCAGCAATTGACATATCAATGGCAATCTATTAGTAAGATCTTAGACGAAGTAGCATCATACACGCAAGTACATGCAGGTTACGTAGTTTAAATTAATTTACAATTTTAGTTGGCTTTAGCATAAAACAATACGTCCGGTCCTGAATAAAATCAACTTTAAAATAAGTAATCAAATTTAAAATTTCGGATCGTTATATTTCTTGCATAATTATTTAATTCTTGGCATTATTTAGGCCCCTATATATGATTAACCCAAAATTACAATTTTTGTAAAGTATTAAGTAGTCTGAACATTTTTAAAACATTTGCTAAACTTGATTACAAAGCATGTATGAATTTTTTCATTGTAATTTACTTTATATCTAACAAGACACAACATTTAACACAACAATAATAAAACTTTATTCATGTTTTGTGAGCTATTTTATGAGCTTTGAATACATATAAAGTAACTTAACAATTACTACCTTTTAAAATAACAAAACCAACATTGATTTTTAAATACGTCTGTATATATAAACTTTGACAGCAATTAATAAAAATAAAAATGGGTTGTAAATTTGTATCCTACAAAGCTCTTTATTAATACGTATTTATTAGCAAGGATTTGTGGTCGATCAAATCTGATGTAATGGTTTGGGTGATTTTAGGTATGGTCACACACTGCCGACTTGTTGTATCTTCTATGTTTAATGTTGATACCAAGGATGATCCGTGAGGCTATTGAAGATTAAAAACATCCAAATTTCAATAGAGAAGATGGTTGGGTTTCTACCACCTGCTTGGGATCCCATAATTAATAAATTAAAATTTAAACCCAAGCATAATACCACTGCTGGCTGTACAGATAAAATCAGTTCATTTTGCAGTAGGTCGGAGTACAGATTAAAAATTAATAAAAATTAAGATCTGGAAACCCCGCTTCAGCACTGGCTAAGAAGACGCATGACATTTCAGTCTACCCCGTGACCACGGCGCTGGAAAGTATTCGAAACGTCGGGAATTTAAAATGTAAAATAAACGCGATAAAATCCGTAAAGTAATTTTATTTAATAATGTATAATATTCATGCAAGCAATAGAAATAATTACGTGTTTATACAAACATTAATTCCATAAATGCTTCAAAAAACCAAGTATAATGTATGGACATTGAGCACGCGTCACTGAATATTCTATGTACCATGTTATATTCTGATTTAAAGTCTTCGTTAATACTGTTTTTATTAAATTGAAACTGTATTATATTAATTTATTAGAGTTTCTGTTTGTTTTTACACTCCTAATGCGTTCTGTACCAGTTACTAAACATTTATTGTCGTACTTTTCAAATTTTTTTTTCTTTATAATTAAATCTTTTAACTTACATTTCAGTAAGAAGTTAGTTATTAGTAGTTGGTTGTTAGTTTGAATTTATATTGTAATCATACTCATACTGAAAATAATTAAATTCAGTGTAATACCGTCCTATAATATAATAATCCCTTCAGGTAAAGTTTTAGTAAAGCAATGTTTCATCGACATGACAAACTGAAAAACAGTTATGCTTTTACGCTAAACCTCTGTAAAAAGGATACCTACTACGTTTGTATGAACCTAACAATTCAATTATCAGACATTGCATATAAATTTAATAAAAGCTTTTAAAATATATTTACTACCTTATAGTGTAAGTCCCGACAGAACCAGATTAGCCATTCTATAAATTAGCAAGAACAAACAGACAAACAGTACACACAAACGCACACTTCAATGTTATCTATTTGTATAGATAACTTTTAAGAATAGTTAAAGCAAAGTAATCTATTTTAATCGGTCTTCATGAAGATTTTTTTTCATTTATTTTTGTAATTTATTGCAACGACAAGACAAAAAAGACGTTAATTTGAACGTTATTGCGTTAGAGCCTCTTCGTAAGAATTGTCGTGTAAAATGTTACTAAACCGCTCGAAGCCCTGACACGACAGAAAGGATTTTACGTCTCGTTTTTCCAGTAATTGCACTAGCCACGGTACTCTACAAACCAAAAGACAGTCAGGCAGCAGGTACACTACTGATTTGCGGTAAACATCGCGGGGTACTTTACCAGACGGTCCACTGTAAAAATACTGTAAATAGTTTTTAATTTAAATTTAGATATTACTCTACCTCGTAGGATTTATGGGTTTCACATCAATTTTAAAGTTGTATTAATAGATTAATTATAAATAGAAATGTTGAAAAAATAAATATAAGTAGTTTTAAGAAAATTCACACTGTCAAATCGGTGTCTAATAATCTTAATCGTAACAGTCTTTAATATACAATCTATTAATAACATATACACTACAATCTATTAATACAATATATTGTAAAACAAATCCATCACAAAGCAAAAGAGGTATCTATATTTGTTAACGACCGCTTTTCGGATTGCCATTACTATTGTTATGAGTCAAACCGACCATGCAGGTAGGTAGGTAGATTATGAAAAAGTCTTGTATAATATGTAATAAAAAAATAAGTTTTGATGCTACGATGGTAAGTTGGAAGTTTGGCAACCAAATTCTAGTTTATAATATTGACTTATGTATTGGACAAATTTTAAATGTTAACGTATTGTAATAAGCAAGGTATAAAAGTCAGTCAACAGCATTTTTTTCATGGCATACGCAGGGAGACAAGCAGTCGGGCCACCTGATAGGAAGTGGTCACCGACGTCCCTAGACTTTAGCACTACCAGTGGTTTTGCCAACGCGCTACCTACCGTGAGACATAGGGTATTAAATCTTGTTTACCCTCTAAAAACGCTGGCTACGGTGCCCTTCAAACCAGAACACAGCAGTGTTTTCACACTACTGCTTCGCGGCAGCTAGAGGCACCGCGGTGGTACCCACCCAGACAGTCTCCTGTAAAAAGGGGACCTACCACCGGTATAATTATTACAATATAATTCTAATCTTAGCTAATAACTTGTAAGTTATTTTTTGTTATTTATTAGTTCGATCAAAGGTTGGTTGTTTGAAAACTTCTGGGTAAAATTTTATTGAGAAAAAAACAGGGCTGATTGTTAATGCGTAAATTATACATATTCTCCAAATCTTCTGAACCAAACACAACACCTTCATAATATATTCCTCTAGCGATTTAGTCAGATTTACTTACCTCTACCACATTGTATATTTATTTAATTAATACTAATAATAGCCTTTACGTCGATTACGACTAAGGTGGCCGAGTTATATTATAGAGAAGACAACTGCGTAGGCCTACGCGCAGACACGAGTGCATTTCCTATTCCTCGAAATTCTCAAAGCCCGCTGAGACGGTAAAATAATCCGGACAGAGAGAGATAAGGTGTTGACCGTCTTTTTTGTTGCCCTTCTGACTTACGGATCATATTATTTTACAGGCAACGGTTGATTAGGCCGCATTGCCCTAAATAACCAGGAAACAGCGTTTAAAAGTAGTTAAAGCCTCGCAGGATTCGAACCCATTTCCTCTGGCATTTCAAGCACATACGAGCTAACGGTTACCGGCTACAGTAGCAGAAAATAAATGTCACAGATCGATGTAGTCCATTTCAAAGATGATAATGACGTGATTACTCAGAGCTAGATATTGCAAATTCTCTTGCTAAAAATTCAAAATATAATAGTAGCTGGAAGCATCAAGAGACATCTTAATAATGGCAATCCGATTTCCAGTACACTATCCGCTACAAATTACATTTAGAGCTTCCGAATAGATTCCTTTTTAAATTCGTCGCCATTCTCTCTTGTTTCCTGTCCGGAATAAAATCTACTTTGAACATCCAAATTCTTTGTAATTACTTCAACTTTTAAACACTCATTAATAGAAAATACCTCTTATGTGTAATTATTCAGGAGTTATATCTATGTTTTTAATTTTATTGTTATTTAATGTATAATTCACTATTATTACCGTTGCCTTGAGGTTTATGACTTAAAATGCTGGTTTTCATTAAATTATTTCAATGGGAAAAACATGTTTTTTATGAAATAAGCGACGAGACTTACTAGAAAATGCAGCGTATATAGCACACCAAACCACAAGTTTACTCGCCTTCTTGAGACATTACGTGTCTGTTACCCTTAATTATACTAACTGACGAGAATTTAAAACTACAACACAGTAGAGTTTAAGCAGTGTTATTCTGCGGTAGAAATAGGTTCTTGTAAAATTAAATCAAAATGTTTAATTTCGGCATAGAAGCAATATGCTGTTTAGTTATTGCCGTATAGTTTAAGTCATGAAAATTAAAAGGTTTTGATAAATTCACTTACGCAAGTGTCCTAAAATATAACGCAGCATTATTTTACGATTTTCTGTTTCATGACGATGACCGACTAATATTATAAATGCAAAAGTTTTTGAGTTTGGATGTTTGTTACTATTGCAGTGAAATTTTGATGAAATTTAAAAATAACGGAGCTTATACATTAAAATAACTTATAGGCTAAAAATATACCGTTAATTATTTAAAAATAAAAAAAAATGTTGTATTATTATGATACACAACCGATATATAGAACAAAATATTTAATATATACAAAAATAATATATATATATTTTTTAAATTTTTGTCTGTTTGTTCTGGCTGAACCCATCTTGATGAGACCACAATCAGAATCAGCTTGTACACAACCGGTAAGTATTTCACCGCTGAACTGGAGTATGACTAGGTGCTCAAATGATAAGTTTCCAGCTCGTCGCAGACACTGTGGAAACCAGCCACAGTCGAAAGAGTCATCATGATCTACCTACATCAGAGGAAATGGCAACACTGGTTATATTTTGAAGGGCTTCTATTAAAACACATTATAAGCAGCCGAGAAAATCGTCCAATTAGTGGTTCCATTTTCCTTTCTTATTTTAAGTACTTCCTTCTCTGAAGTGTTACTTACGATATAGAAACCTTTTATGAAGAAACACAGCACATTAAAATCTTCTTCTAGTTTTTCCGAACAGTAAAGACCGAAGTTTCAAGTATGAGTCTTCGTCTATGAGGCTCCTCTGGGTTTAGAGGCCGGATGCTAGTCGCTTACTCGGACGGACGGACGGATCAGACAGACAGAGCACAGATTGACAGACGTACAGGCGGACAGACAGAGAGCCATCTGAATTAACCATATGGTTGCAGTATTCTATTAGGCCTTGATAGCAAACTGAAACGAGCCCTATTTATTACTTATTTGGCTAATAAAATGGAACGACTGATTGAGATACAGTCCCCAGCGAGCAATTTCATATCTTTTAAGTGGTTCTCAAATGTGGTGCTGCCTGCCTAATACCTATTCGCGGATCGCATTATTCTAGAAATATAGACTGAAGTATTGCGTAAGCATATACAATTAGTGTAATATTTTTTTGTCTGTTATATGTAGAGTAGAAAAAAATATCTATTTATTGACCTAAATGCAGATCACCCTCAATAAACTTGACGACTTCTTGAATAACTGCATTCGATTCCTTTAATCACCGTATAATATGATCACGCTTTCTAATTACCGCATCCAACTGCAAATGGTTACCATTGCCAGCGACGTTCCTTCCGAACCCTAACCACTCTCTATTCTGACCTAAATTCTGCATCAACACCATCTTTCTTATCGACTAGTTTATCAATACCTATGTGAAGTCAGTAACAAAAATCTTCGTTCGATGCATAATCGATCTTCTTCAATGCCCATTCACGTTCTGATTTACGCACCTCTTCTTTTACATGCAATGGATAGATTGATTTGGACTGGCTACCTTTTCGAAATTAGGATGGCAAAAAGTACAGCAATTTTCAAGAAAAAACTTAAAAAACACTTGTCTAAGGACTTATTCAGGGATTTGTAGTCATCAACTTGAGTAAATAGTATTTATGTATTATATTATGTATATGTTTAGACATTTAATAATTATTACTTGTAATATGTATATATATATATATGTGTAATATATATGTATATGTAAATGAATATGTATATTTATATATGGATATACATGTATATATTTAAATTAATATTTATAATTATGCGTACATGTATACATATTTCTTTTTCCTTTCTTTCGCCTACTGTTTGTGCACCTCCCAACTACTATCTCTTGCACCACCCTAAGGTTGACTGGTAGAAAATGCTTTAGCCTTATGCTATACAATATGTCCATTAAGTGTAAATAAATACATAAATAAAAGTAACACCTAAAAACTTTAGACTCACATATATACACTTCATGCAGCACAATTCATGTTCTATTACGACTCAAAATGACAAACTGCAATTCCTCCACTGCTTAAATGTAAGAGAAAATTCTTTTTAGTGCAACAATGCTCGTTAAGTTACAAATTTAAGTCTCCGCTTTAGATGACTGTTAATAATCTGCTGTGTTGTGATTAAAGCTTCAAGTTTTAATTAAAAGCGTGTGGTAAGCTAACTAAAACTGTTTATGGTAATTCATGATCTATATTTCACCCATATCTTTCTTGATAAATATAGTGAAAAACCTCTAGTATTTTAGTGTATATATCGAGGAAATATTATATTTCCCTTATTTGACTAGGGCTGTGTCTTTGTGATGCGTAGCTGTCTGTACTGTAGCTGATACTGTGGTACCGAAAAACTCAACAATTCTCACCTTGATTTATTTCTGTCTAATGATCAATAAATTTACTATGATTTTATCAATAAGTTTAGCTTGATACTTATTTTGCGAATAAGATAACAAAGTTCAGTTAAATGTGTTAGTATAATATTAATAGTAAAATGACCACGTAGTAGTACTAGTGGTGGACCGGATATCCACTAGTACTAACACGTCCCCAAGCTCTTACTCGGATTCTTTCTCTATGCGCGACCATTAATACCTTGCGCGTAATTTGGAACTCGTTTACATATAAGATTAGCACTTACGGAGTTCCAAATTAAAACCAATACAATTAATAAAGTAACAAATTACGTGGAAAACTTAAGATCAAAATTATAACTTAGCGATAACTATTTGCATTTGTGCATATATACTTCCTATGACACTCACAGACGATTTGACTTTAACTTCCAACACCGTGTGATAAATCTAATTGGAAGCAAAATTGACGTTAAAGGTAAAAATCTATGCTACCAGTACAACATGGTTTGAATATGTTCCCACCCGTTACCGAGTTATTAAGGGTTACTAAGTAATCAGTAGGTTCTATGGAATCTATCACTTCTATGTAATATGTTCTAAGTATGTAAGCGCGAAGCTCTGATTTAGACATAAGTTACACTTACGTTGTTAGCATTTGTTTGAAGTTATTTTGCCTGTCGGTTTCAGGAGAGTAGGGGCCGAGTTTGATTAATCAGTGTTAAATAAAACTATATTTTTGAAGTGTTTTCTTTTATTCTAACCATAACATCAAATTGGTAAAAGAATGCCACTGGCCATGGCCCAGCAAACATTGTTACCGTTTATAAGAATTATTTTTTTCTAAATAAGACGATGATATTTTTTTGAATTTGAAAAAGTTTATTTAATTCTTTTTATTACTTTAAATATCTTCGTGTTTACCTCTTTGGAAACTTAATTCGAGTTAAGTTAGGTGTTAGAAAATTTAATAAACTTTATCAATGGTCTATAATTTTTGACAAATCTAAAGATGGGATAAATTAATTTGGAGCGTATGTTTTTTATATACATATGTTCTTTCTATTGCTCCAATCCTAGAGCTCCGATTTCGGTCATTATTTTTTTTAATTCTAGGTATTAATATTAGCTGTAATTTAGACCCATATCGAAAATTGACAAAATAACAGATAATACGAAGACAAGAAATAGCCGTTTTTACCATTGAAAATTCCACGACCATAGAATAAATCAATTTATACGGGTTAAGGATCAGAATATTTGAAGAATTAACTTATTCCTATCGTAATGAGGTGACCCTCGTTCGACTTAACTTGTTATAAGATCTAATATTAAATTAAATTAACATTATCTTTAAAGACATTACAAAACCTTATCCCTAAAAAACAAAATTTCATTAAAAAAATTTCCAGAACACGAAAGAGGATTATTAAAAGATGATAAGGAGCAGTAATGACAAAAAACAAGATACAGAAGTATCCTGGCTTTGTTTTACTTAATTACCCTCTATCTCGAACTCTTCACTTTCACTTTCACTCTATGTAAAAATATCGATGCTTAAAAATTTTTGGCAACAGTATATAGTTGTTTTCGTATACTGTAAAGCATAATATAATTTATAACCAATATTTAATATTAACTGTTTTATATATGCAACAATAATTATCTTAATACAAACTTGAATATTTTTAGTGCTTTATGGAAAATCGTACAATCTTAAAACTCTATGAGTATGTTATTAAAATAAAAAAAACTATGTTTGTTGCAAATATTGTTTATTATATAATAAATAAACCTGGGCTGTTAAACTGTAGTAAGTTTAACAGCCCAGGTTTAGTATTCTATTATAATATTATTTTTCAATAAAGTTTAAAATTGGCCTAATATATTTTTTTTAATTTGCTAAAGCCAGTCGTACAAATATACACCAAACATATAAAAGCAAAAAGGAATCAGCATTTTATATTCAAATCGAAACACGAACATGCGCCTTCAATAAGAGCTATCAAAAAAAATAAAGAAATTGCATAAATATTTATATGAACTAAGGCGGTTTATTATTAGCATATTTCTTGCAAGAATCGCCAACGTGACTAAAGTTAAATTGTGATAATGTTTAACCTAAACATTTCATCTTTTTTTTAATTAATATGTTTGTTTCATAAAAGTGAAGAAAATTAAGAAAGATCAGAAAATTAAGAAAAATTTAGGACAAAAGACCAATCATATAAAATAGCAAGGACTTATCTACTAAGTACATGTTTGCCGTTGTGTAAACGTGGCCATAAAGTCAGTAAAACAACTGCAGGGTCAGATATTTGTGCTTAAAGTTTACATTAAAAATAGTGGCGATATAAAATTAAAAAACTGCATCATTATCAATCGACTTAGCAAGGACAGACTAGAATGACAAAACCACTTAAGAGATACCACTGTTTAGTTTTGGTACGGTTCTTAATTATACTGTAAGTAATTAATATGAATAATACTGTGTACAGAAGCCATTATGCTCTATTTTTGTGAATCAACATTTTCACCTCTATCCATCAATGCTTAATCAGCATTAAATTATTTACTCTTAGACTTAGGCCTTTTTCAGTGAACGCTAAGATAGCCGATACTACTCGCTTCCAACTTCCAGCTACTACACGGAGATCGGCATTCTACCTGGCTGGAGGTCGGCCTACACTCCGACTTTCGTAACGAGACCTCCACTTTTTCTTACTGACTTACTTACATAAATAGAAATATTTAATTTAAAACGGCTAGTGCTTGATATTAGCGTAGTAAATTTGTATTGCCAAGTAAAAGGACAAATATCAGATACGTAAAAGATTTCCTTAAAGATTTATCTAAATATTTTTAATAAGACTAGAGTTTAAAAAATCCCACATGGACGACTATTGACAGTAATATTTGTATGAGATTTATTTTAGTTATTAGCTACAAAGGAGAATAAACAGACGAACAAATGGATATAATGAGAATTTTTTTGTTTTGTAGTTAAATTGATATTTCTTCAAAAGGAATGCATTTAAATAAAATCAATTTCCTTTTAATTTATCTATTTGCTTGTGCTGTTATTAAATTAATCTATATTTTAGGACGTCACGAATAAATTCTTTAGTGCCCATAAAGACCCATCTGACTTTCTTATTCATTATCCGTCCTCCATAAACTGAGAGATAAAACAATCTGAACCAGTCATGAAGGACTGTTAGGTTATTTATTAAATAGAAAATTTGAACATTTCCTTCGAAATTTCTTGATAGTCGATGTTACCTTCTATTATATATGTAAAACCAATTTAATAACATTAAAGAAACTTTGGTTCATTATAAAACGTATTTCTAATTTTACTCCCAATTCATGACAATATAAAAAGAAAGATAGAATCGTTGGTTTAATTAAATTAAATCGTTATGTTTTAGAACCAATTTTTAATAGACAAAAGAAACAATGAAACTTACTTAATAATAACATCGGTAATGTAATATACATTGTTAATAATTGTCTAAATGTGTTATGTATTTTAAATTTAAACTATTAATGACATGATCTCTTTAATATAACAACTGTGATTTCAACTAAAACAAACAAATTCTACACTTCAAATAATGTTTGTACTGAGTTTCCTACATGAGAGTAGTTTACAACGATTTTTCGTTCAGCGACATCAGTAAGTTTTATGTAATGAAACACGAGGAATCGATTCTGGATTTGGTTTTATATTGTTATTGTTGCTGGAATTGTCCGTTTTTGGTCACTACTAAACTTTTTCTGAAAGATTTTTATACAACAAAATATAAAAACAACGCTTATCGCCTATTTGGCCTTGGTATATATTTGTTATTATAGGAGATGACTAGCAGGAACATTAATTGGAAGTAAGCAATACACTCTACCTACAATAACGTATAAGCAACTACATTGTACATAGCGGTACAAGTCTGAGCCATAAATTGTTTCACCTATCTTGCATAGCAATTTTTTTATTTATTGGCTACGCAGTCAGACTAGCTGTCGGGCCACCTGATGGAAAGTAGTCACTAGCGCCCATAGACATTGGCAATACTAGTGGTATCTATCTATCACATATCACCAACGCGCTGCCTACCGAGAGACACAGGATGTGTATCTCGTTTACCCAGTAGTGTTTTCACAATACTTTTCGGTTGAAATAGGTACCACAGTGATACCGCCCCAGATGGTCCCCTGTACAAAGAGGACCTACCACCTACCAAATAGTAAGTTATACTTGATTCGTTGCCCTTTACACTAAAAAAAATGCTAAACACTACCATATTTTGATAGAAAAAGCAATACGATAAGAACCCAGCCAGAGCCTTAAAAAAATTGTAAAAACCTTCGAATTAATCCACGAAAGTGTAATTATTTGCATGTTTAAGCATATAAAAGTAACGGACTAAACGAGTATGAAAAACAGTTAAAATTCAGGTGAAACTAAATGCCTTTCAAACCGGAGCGGAGCATTGTTTTAATGCAGGTTTGCCATGTCATAATCAAGGTATCGTAACTTCTTCCTGAATCAATTTCCGTTAAAAAATATATAAACATATATGTACATACCATCTACTGTGTGTTCTTCAAATATTCAAGTTTATAAACTCTTCCAATGTTCTTCTTTAAATGCGTCAAAAATAAAATAAAATTTTTAGTATACGTAAACAAATTAGATAGACAAAATAAGATACTGTTTAGGAAAATTAGAACATAGCATCGATAAAATATCAAGTGATTTTAAGTATCTGCATATGCAAACATTAAATAGATTAGAATTTTGTAGTTCTGTTAAGTGAGTATTGCTGCTAATAATAAAGTATAGGATTTTTTAAAATTTAAGTCTAGATAACTTTGATTTATTGTATTATGTTCAAGGTACAATGAAAATGTTACGAAATAAATGACAGTCATTATATAAAAAGTGGAAACATAAGTTTGTATTACAAGTAAACAGCTGTGGCAAAGCAAATTATTCAAACATCATTTTAAAAAGCAAGAAAACTTCTAAAAACTTCCACTGGTACAGGAGAACAGTATTCTGTGAAAATATTTTTGACGCCACTATGCAGTATTTCACCTCTTTTAGTTCTAATCTTGTATTAGAATGTATTGATTCTAAGTTGCTTTTTTCCTCACGTTAGTCACGAGCAATTTTTTTGGTTATAGGTTATCATCGATCGTTTAAGACGATCGACTCACATTTACCTTCTATGGATCGTTGTGGCAGAAACGTTAGCTTCTGTTTCTTTTTAAAAGATTTTTGCTTGTAAACTGTAAAATTATCATTTGATCAAGACGTTGTCGTTTGTCTTATCAGCCACTTTGCTCAAAATGGTTAACTCAATTTAAAGCGAAATAGAAAAGATGGAAATCCTAAAGGAAATAAAGCACCATTGTATAGGTGTCCTTCACATGTGGTATTTGATTTGAGGATCTTTTAGACACGAGATATGATGATGCCGTAAAATTATTAGAGGATTTTTATCTAACAGAAGGGGCAGGTCAACAAATTGCTAACCTAAACTTTAAATTTTTACTACATTCGTTATTTCTAACGCGGTGTACATTAATTATTTTAGTATAAACTATATTTAATTCGGATTTAGTGTCAAAACATAATAGATACACATAATATGAAATGATAAATTCTGCTTCAAGACGAAAAGTATAAATTAACCTAATATATGTTAATTTTAACTCATAGAATTGAGCTGCAATGCATACCTTTAATGTTTATATATAATTTTTCACCATGATTACTAATAATATTTCACACTTAATATTTAACTATTACAAATAAAATGACACCTGCACCTCTGATAGTTCTTATACTTTTCACATATTCTAAACGAGGTTTATCCTATTTTCAATGATATTCACACTTTTTCATGAGCGGAGTTTTCCTAAGTATACAGTAAAACAAATTAAAATCCTTAAGTATGTAGCTTGTTTAAGTTTGAAATAATTGTGAATTTACACTTATTACATATATACCATGCTGTACAGGCCTGCCTATGAGCCCAATAGTGTGGTTATAAAATATATGGAAACAATTATCAATAAGCCAGTAAAGGAAGGTTCTTGCTTATTTATTTATAACACAAATATAAAAACCATAAATTAAAAACATATATATATAGATTTTTAGAAAGCGTTGAATTTAAAAAGATAAGGAGGTACCTGAGGGAATTTGTCAATACTGCACCACTGAAAGACAAAATGTCCTTAGCAGCTGTAAATGAGGAAACAGATGAATTAGTTGAGTCTTAAAATGAGAATCAGGAAAAGTTACACTAATTATTAATTTGTTATAAGTCTCATTCTCGCTAAGTTTTATTTGATCTAATAATAAAAATGGTATAGACCCTTGCTTTATAATAGTTTATTTTTCGTAGTTGTCTTTCTTTTTTAGCCAATCGTAGATGGGAAAATTTTTATCGAAAGAATATCGGAAATAATTGACAAAATCTTATGCAATCGCTACAGGGCGTTCGTTATGGTGATATTTTGGTAAATCATACTACACTCGAAGGTAGCTTTCAAACTTATCATGGCATTAATAGGAAAGAGGAATTACATTTCTCTTAATCCTCTAAGAAGATTCTTTATTTTTTTTTCAGTAATACGTAAAGTAAAATCTATATTTTCATTCCAGTTTCTTTTTCTCGAACATTCAGTCGTGTTAAGCTTACATATAATAAAAGCTATGCCACTATTATGAAATTCTACAATAAAGTCGAAGAGCTTATAAACTTTTACAATAAGTTGGAAATTAGAAAATATTTAAAAGATTATGCCCTTGCTTTCAACACTGCATACCGACACAAAGGTAATGAAGCTTTCGTTGAATATTTAAGCTAAAAATTAACCAGAAAAACATGAAAATATTCTTTTAAGATTTGTAAAATTGCTATATCTTATATATTGTTGAAAATTTTCATTAACCTTTTGTTTATATTACTTTTGATTACAATGGGGTAATTTCTTAATTAAAAAAAATAATAATGTAATTGACGATGTGGCTGGTTATCTGTTTTAGGTTTAGGTAAAGAAATGTTGAAGTCGGCAATGGCGCTTGCTGCTAATGCTAATGTGCCAGCTATAATATTTTCATAAAAAAAAAGATTGAAAGAAATAGCCTCGGAACTTGGCTTTGCCATGTTTAATGAGATAAAACTTGTTGACTACATTGTAGATGACCAGGTACGTAACTAATTAATGTGAATTGTTATTTATTTCATTACTTTAAGGTTTTTTTTAGGAAGACAAAAGCTTAAACAGCTACACTGTTAAACTTTAAAATTTGAATATACCTAACAAATTATACAATTTTACGGATTTTACTGCGTTTATTTACTTTAAAATTATACCCGACATTTTAAACCATTTCCATGGTATGTGATCTCCGGAACGACTAAGATGTGGGTGACTGAATATCAGTGTTTATTCGGCTACCGTCAATTTTAAAAATAACATTATGTGATCTGGCTTATGGACCATTTTAATTATTTAAAAATTTTAATATTTTTTTTATTTAAGATAATTTTAATTTATTAACGATGAAATTATTAGCGATAAAATCCATTAACTTGTACTTATTAATTATGTATAGTATTTGCTAAGCAAGAGAAAGTATTATGACTATTCTTTTCCAGGTTGTTTGTGATGGAACCAGTCAATCTCCATGCAGCCTATGCATTTTGAATTCCGCAAGTGAGAAACCGCAGAAATGCAATTACAGGCAGACTTACTCAGTTTAATGTAGAAAAATAACAAAGAATAAATTAAATGTACATTACAATGCTTACGTCCGTCAAGAAGTAAACAGTTATAAAAGTCAATATTTGAACTTTCCATAATTCATAACTAGTTATATTTGGTTCAGTTTGTAGTTTAAATATATACTACATCTGTTAATGACTCAGTTAAAATTATAAGTAATATTAAATAAATAATCTAAGTAACCCACAACCGTGGATATCTAAGAAAAAGGTTAAGATAAAGTTTGATATAAATAAAACATCTGCGTTACGATTATTATCTTTGCGGTTAACACGAAGAGATAAAATGAATTCTTTGGTTGTAGCTATTGAAGGTTGTATTTTTCATATCATTGAGATATTCATTTATCATTATAAATCATGCAGTTTTAGTATTTAAAGATTCTTACGGACATTAAACAATACAAACTGCAAGTTCCACGTCTACGTCGCAGACACCGTGTGAAGCCAGCCACAGTCGAAAGAGTGCCTGCCGTCTTACCTTACATCAGAGGAGTCACTGGCACAATCGGTTATATTTTGAGGCTGGCTTCTATTAAAACACATTATAAGTCGCCGAAGAAAATCGGCCAATTAAGTGGTTCCATTTTCCTTTCTTATTTTAAGTACTTCCTTCTCTTAGGTAATCGGTTACTTACGATATGAGAAACCTTTTTATGAAGAAACACACGCACATTAAAATCTTACTTCTATCTTCTTTTTTTCCGAACAGTAAATAACCGAGCAGTTTTCGTCTATGAGGCTCCTCTGGGTTTAGAGGCCGGATGCTAGTCGCTACTCGGATGGACGGACGGATAGACAGACAGAGCGACAGATTGACAGACGTACAGGCGGACAGACAGAGAAACCATCTGAATTTACCATATGGTGCCGTAATTCTATTAGGCCTTGATAGCAAACCGAAACGGCCCTATTTATTACTTATTTGGCTAATAAAATGGAACGACTGTCTGAAACACGTCCCCAGCGGCGACATTTCTATATCTTTTAAGTGGTTCTCAAATGTGGTGCTGCCTGCTTAATACCTATTCGGTGATAGCATTACTTCTAAAATATAGTACTCAAGTATTGCGTAACATATAAATTTAGTGTAATATTTTTTTTTTCTATTATATGTATGATGGAAAAAAAATTATGGTCAAAACAGCACATGTGCTATTTTGACCTAAATGCAGATCACCTCAATAAACTTGACCGACTTCTGAATAACTGCATTCGATTCCTTTTTAATCTCCGTAAATATGATCACGTTTCTAATTACCGCATCCAACCGCAATGGTTACCTATTCGCCAGCGACGTTCCTTCCGAACCCTAACCACTCTCTATTCTATCCTAAATTCTGCATCAACACCATCTTACTTATCGTCTAGTTTTCAATACCTATGTGAAGTCAGTAACAAAAATCTTCGTACGATGCATAATCGTCTTCTTCAATGCCTCATTCACCGTTCTGATTTTACGCCACTCTTTTACATGCAATGGATAGATTGCATTTGGAATGGGCTACCTTTCGAAATTAGGATGGCAAAAAGTACAGCAATTTTCGAGAAAAACTTAAAAACACTCTGTCTAAGGACTTATTCAAGGATTGTAGTCATCAACTTGAGTAAATAGTTTTTATATTTTATATTATGTATATGTTTAGACATTTAATAATTATTAGTTGTAATAGTATATATATGTAATATGTATATGAATATGTGTATTTATATATGGATATATACATGATATATTTAAATTAATATTTATAATTATGCGTACATGTATACATATTTCTTTCCTTTCTTTCGCCTCACTGTTTTGCAACCTCCCAACTACTATCTCTTGCACCACCCTAAAGTTGACTGGTAGAAAATGCTTTTAGCATTATGTATACAATATTGCATTAAGTGAAATAAATACATAAATAAAAGTAACGCCTAAAACTTTACAATTACTAGTATATACACTCCATGCACACAATTCATGTTCTATTACGACTTAAAATGACAAACTGAAATTCTCCATTGCTTAAATGTAAGAGAAAACTCTTTTAGTGCAACAATGCTCGTTAAGTTACAAATTTAATTCTCCACTTTAGATGACTGTTAATAATCTGCTGTGTTGTGATTAAAGCTTCAATTTTAATTAAGAGCATACTCATGATTTATATTTCACCCATATCTTTCTTGATAAATAAAGTGGAAAACCTCTAGCATCTTAGTGTACATATCAAGGACATTTATGTTTCCCATATTTGACTGGGCTGTGTCTTTGTGATGCGTGAGCGTCTGTACTCTAGCTGATACTGTGGTACCGAAGAACTCAACAACTCTCTCCTTGATTTATTTCTGTCTAATCATCATCATCATCAATAAATTTACTATGATGTTATCAATAAGTTAAACTTGAAACTTATTTTGCGAATAAGATAACAAAGTTCAGTTAAATGTGTTATTATAATATGAATAGTAATATGACCACGTAGTAGTACTAGTATTAGACCGGATATCCACTAGTACTAACACGTCCCCAAGCTCTTACTCGGATTCTTTCTCTGCGCAACCAATAATACCTTGCAGGGTAATTTGGAACTCGGTAACATATATAAGATTAGCACTTATGGCGTTCCAAATTAAAACCAATACAATTAATAAAGTAACAAATTACTGTGAAACTAAGATCAAAATTAAAACTAGCTATAACCATTTGCATTTTGTGCATATACTTCTATAACACTCACTGACGATTGACTCTAACTTCAACACCGTGTGATAAATCTGTGGAAGCAAAATTGACGTAAGTGGTAAAAAATGTTTTATGTTACCAGTACTACATGGTTTTAATATGTTACTGCTCGAGTTTTAAAGGTTACTCAGTAATCAGTGGTTCTATGTAATCTCACTTACCCATGTAATATGTTTCTAAGTATGTAAGCTGAAGCTCTGATTTAGACTATAATGTTACCCTTACGTTGTTAGTATTTGTTTGAAGTTATTTCACCTGTCGGTTTCAGGAGAGTAGGGGACCGAGTTTGATTAATCGGTGTTAAATAAAACTATAATTTTAAAGTGTTTTCTTTTATTCTATCCATAACATCAAATTGAAAAGAATGCCACTGGCCATGGTCCAGCAATAATTATTACCGCTTATAAGATATATTTTTTTTCTAAATAGGACGATGGTATTTTTTTTGAATTTGAAAAAGTTTATTTAATTCTTTAAATATCTTCGTGTTTACCTCTTTGGAAACTTAATTCGGTTAAGCCTTAATTGTGCATGGTTTTATAAGCTTTAGTAAATCACAATATCTCTTGCCTATTCTATTTTCTGAAAAAAGTTTAAGTTAAGTTTTAGAAAATTTAATAAACTTCATCAATAGTCTATAATTTTTAACAGACTTCTCAAAAGATGGGATTACTTATTTGGAGCGTATGTTTGTTTTAATATACATATGTTACTTCATTGCTCCAATCCTAGAGCTCCGATTTTGTTCATTATTTTTTTTATTCTAGGTATTAATTTTAACTGTAATTTAGACCAATATGGAAAATTCACAAAATGACACGAATATAATACGAAGACAAGAAATAGCCGCTTTTACCATTGATTAATTGTGATCACTTAATAAAAATTCCACGACCATAGAATAAATCAATTTATGGGTTAAGTATTAGAATTTAAAGTCAATTAACTTATTCCTATCGTACATGAGATGACCCTCATTTGACTTAACTTATTAAAAGACATTACAAATTTCTAAAATCAATAATTATCTTTAAAGACATTACAAAAACCTTATCCCTAAAACAAAATTTAAAACAAAATTTCATTAAAAATTTTCCAGAACACGAAAGAGGGTTACTGAAAGATGCCATGATAAAGAGCAGTAATCACAAAAACAAGATAAAGAAGTATCCTGGCTTTGTTTTTACTTAATTACCCTCTTTGTCAGAACTCTTCACTTTCACTTTAAATCAATGTTAAAATATCGATGTTAAAAATTTTTGGCAACAGAATATAGTTGTTTTCATATACTGTATAAAGCATAATATAATTTATAATCAATATTTAACATTAACTTTTTAATATGCAACAAAAATAATCTTAATACAAACTTGAATATTTTTAAGTGTTTTATGGAAAATCATACAATCTTAAAACTCTATGGTTAATAGTTATTAAAATAAAAAAAACTATGTTTATTGCAAATAAACCTGAGCTGTTAAACTGTAGTACACTGTATTTTAACCACGAGTACACGTAAATATAAATAAAATTTTATCTAAGGTCGAGTAGTTAAAAGCATAAAAATGCGTGAGTTGCATTTTTATTGAGTAAAATGACGAATATTAAAGTGTGATGAATCTCTCTTTACAATTAGTCATATCTCATACAATTAGTCTCTTTACATGCATATAATAGAATAGTTAAATACATTACTTTATTTCAGTATTCATTATAATATTATATTTCAATCAAAGTTTAAAATTGACCTAATAATTTTTTTAATTAGCTAAAGCCAGTCGTACAAATATACACTAAAATATAAAGCAATAAGGATCAGCCTTTTAGATTCAAATCGAAACACGAACATGCGCCTTCAATAAGAGCTATCAAAAAATAAAAGAAATTGCATAAATATTTATATGAACTTAAGCGGCTTATGATTAGCTATTTTTTGCAAGAATCTGACCAAGTAAGTTAAATATTTTCATTAAAAAGCAAATCTGATAAAAAGCAATAAAATAAAAGGCATAGTACAATCACAACATAATAAAGTATTAATTGTTAAATGTTTACATTAAAATGATAAACGTGAGTTAATCTTTAATATAGATGATAAGGCTCAAGAATTTAATTGTTGACTTATTTAAGATAAATTACGCTAAGTAATTTTACGTACTACGCTACCAATTTAGAAGTATAAAACATAGCTTAAGTATATCTCTTAAATTTAAATAACGTTTCATTTAATTGCACAAGGTTGTGATTTTTGTCGCTGTAATATTTGTGGTTAAATATCAGTTGAAATTTATTCTACAACGATATAAAGAAAATTATGAGCACATGACAGCAAATCCCTACTCATTAAAAAGATAATGATACAAATTGTGTTGGGACAACGAGGCAACATGTACATAAATAAAACGGACAGCCTGAATTGAGCACCTCTGTCTTTTTGGGAAGACGGTCGAAATTAAGTTGTTAAAAAATAACTTACACTAGGGAACAAATATGCAATAATGCCAGGGAACTAAATAAATTCTATAACTATGCAATCCAGAATTAACATACGCATGTATCATTTACTTCATTTATTAAGTACATTCTTAATCTGTTAGACTTACAATTTTATACACAATAAATAAGCTAAGTTTTGTGTACCTATGATAATTAATATAAACTTTGCGTAACCTGGAATAATCAGATAAAATTTGAGGCAATAAAAATGTAATCGCTGGCTGTGAACGTGATATTAACATAAAATTATAATTCATGAATATAGTTCATGACATGTCGTTTCAATAGCTATGCATATTTTAATTTCTGTTAGTTACAATTTTTAATTTTGGTTAAGCCATGGTTGTCATGCCTGGCGAGCGGATTGGCAGATGCGGTCATTTACAGATCTTACGCATCAACACTGCGGAAAGTTGGTGGTATGAACACTTTGGGATCTGAAAGCGAAAATGGCTATCTCACCATCTGTGGGCCTCTACTAAATAGATGTTTAGTTTTATGTTTTGTCTTTGAGCTCCTTGAAACACTATAGATCGATTTCCTTTCTGAGCCGCGTTTATGTTCAAGACTGAGACCTATGCTTAGCAGTGAGGTCGGTCCCTTGTAGAAAGGAGGCGCCTTCTATATAAGGGCGTTTAGGACCGTACACGACTAGCCCAACGACGACACACTGGTCCAATGCGGTTTAGTGGGTGGACCGACTTTTTACATGCCTTTCCTACGCATAAATCATCTTACTTTTCAAACAATTGGGTATTCGGCGAAATAGACGAACAAATGGATATAATATGAGATTTTTTTTTTCTTTTTGTAGTATAAATTGATATTTACTTCAAAAGGAATGCAGTTATTTAATATAAAAATCAATTTCCTTTTTAATTGTATCTATTTGCCGTTTGCTCCGTTATTAAATTAATCTATATTTTTAGGACGTCGCGAATAAATTTTTAGTGGCCCCACAAAGACCCATCTGCACTTTCTTTTTCATTATCCGTCTCCGTAAACCGGTGAGATAAATACGAATCTGAACCGGGGTACATGAAGGGATTGTTTAGTTATTTATTAAATAGAAAAAACTCTGAACATTTCCTTCGGAAATATCTTGATAATCGATGTTACCTTCTATTATATATGTAAATACCAACTTAATAACATTAAAATAAACTTTTGGTTCGTAATCTAAAATGTATTTCTAATTTTACCTCCCCAACTAATATTGACAGTATAAAAAGATAGATAGAAATCGTTATGTTTTAGAAATCAATTTTTTTAATAGACAAAAAATAAAACAAAATGAAACTTACTTAATAATAATATCTTACTTAATAATAATCTAATATATCATAAAGTTAATAACTGTCGTAAATGTGTGTTTTTATGTATTTTTAAATTTAAACATTAATGATATGATCTCTTTAATATAACAACTGTGTATTTCAACTAAAACAAACAAATTCTACACTTCCAAATAATATTTGTGCTGAGTTTTCTACAAGCATGAGTTATGTAGTTTACATCAAATCAAAGATTTTCTCGTTCAGCGGACATCACGATAAAATTTTATGTGTTAATGAAATACGAGGAATCGATTCTGGATTTGGGTTTTTTATTGTTATTGTTGCTGGTATTTGGTCACTACTAAACTTTTTCTGAAAGATTTTTATAAAACAAAGTATAAAAACAACGCTTATCGCCTATTTGGCCTTGGTATATATTTGTTATTATAGGAGATGACTAGTGGAACATTAATTGGAAGTAAGCAAACACTCTACCAAATAACGTATAACAATCAATGTACTAGCTGGTACAAGTCTCGAGCCATAAATTGTTTTACCATTTTGTGCAGTTTTTTTTTATTTATTGGCTACCAGGCAGACTAGCATCTGCCACCCTGATGGAAAGTGGTCACTAGCGCTTCATAGACATGGCAATACCAGTGGTATCTATCTATCACATATCACCAACGCTTTCTCCGAGACACAGGATGTTTTTCTCGTTTACCCAGTAGTGTTTTCACAAACTCTTTCGGTTGAAATAGGTAAACACAGTGATACCGCCCCAGATGGTCCCCTGATAAAGAGGACCTACCACCTACCAAATAGTAAGTATACTTGATTCGTTGCCCTTTACACTAAAAAAATGCTAACACTACCGTTTTTGATAGAAAAAAGCAATACGATAAGAACCCAGCCAGAGCCCTAAAAAAATTGTAAAAAACCTTCGAATTAATCCACGAAAGGGTTGTAATTAATTGCATGTTTAAGCATATAAAAGTAACGGACTAAACGAGTATGAAAAAACAGTTTAAAATTCAGGTGAAACTAAATGCCTTTTAAACCGGAGCGGAGCATTGTTTTCTTAATGCAGGTTTGCCACTGTCATAATCAAGGTATCGTAACTTCTTCCTGAATCAATTTCCGTTAAAAAAAATATATAAACATATGTAACATACCATCTACTGTGTGTTCTCGTCAAATATTCAAGTTTATAAAACTCTTCCAATGTTCTTCTTAAAATGCGTCAAAATAAAATAAAATTTTTAGTATACGTAAAACAAATTAGATAGACAAAATAAGATACTGTTTAGGAAAATTAGAACATAGCATCGATAAAATATCAACGTGATTTTAAGTATCGTTGCATATGCAAACATTAAATAGATTAGTAATATTTTGTAGTTCTGTTAAGTGGAGTATTGCTGCCAATAATAAAGTTAATAGGATTTTTTTAAAATTTAAGTCTAGATAACTTTGATTTATTGTATTATGTCCAAGCGTACAATGAAAATGTTACGAAATAAATGACAGTCATTATATAAAAAAGTGGAAACATAAGTTTGTATTACAAGTAAACAGCTGTGGAAAAGCAAATTATTCATTCATTTTAAAAAAAGCAAGTAAAACTTAATTTCATAAAACTGCAACTGGTACAGGAGAACAGTATTCTGTGAAAATATTTTTGACGCCACTATGCGGTATTTCACCCTCTTTTAGTTCTTACCTTGTATTAGAATGTATTGATTTCAAGTTTTCGCTTTTTTCTCTCACGGTTAGTCACCGAGCAATTTTTTTGGTGCCAGGCTTATCATCGATCGTTTAAGACGATCGACTCACATTTACCTTCTACGGATCGTTGTGGCGAAACGTTAGCTTCGTTTCTTTTAAAAGATTTTTTGCTTGTAAACTGTAAATATTATCATTTGATCAAGTACGTTAGTCGTTTGTCTTATCAGTCACTTTCGTCTAAAATGGCTTAAACTCAATTTAAAGCCGAAATAGAAAAGATGGAAATCCTAGAGGAAAAAATAAAGGCACCATTGGTATGGTGTCCTTTACCATGTGGTATTTGATTTGAGGATCTTTTAGGCACGAGATATGATGATGCCGTAAAATTATTAGAGGATTTTTATCTAACAGAAGGGGTGAGTCAACAAATTGCTAACCTAAGCTTTTAAATATTTACTGACATTCAGTTATAAAACTATATTTTAATTTGATTTAGTGTAAAACATTAGTTCACGTAATATGAAATGATAAATTCTGCTTTAAGACGAAAACTATACGCTTTGTGTTTAAATTAATCTGATATATGTTGAGATGCAATGCATACTTTTAATGTTTCTATCAATTTTTTCACCATGATTACTAATAATATTTCACATTAATTTTTAACTTATTACAAATAAAATATACATGCACCTTTGATAGATCTTATACTGTTCACATATTCTAAACTGAGGGTTTATCCTATTTCAATGATATTCATACTGTTTCTGAGTGGAGTTTTCTAACTTTACAGTAAAATAAATTAAAATCCTGCAGCTTGTTTTAAGTTTGAAATAATTGTGAATTTACACTTATTACATATATACCATGCACTGTACAGGCCTCCTATACCCAATAGTAGTGGTTATAAAATAAATGAAAACAATTATCAATTAGCTAGTAGGAAGGTTCTTGCTTATTTATTTATAACACAAATATAAAAACCATAAATTAAAAAAAATATATATAATAGATTTTTAGAAAGCGTTGGAATTTAAAAAAGATACAGAAGGTACCGAGGAATTTGGCAATAATGCACGCATGAAAGACAAAATGTCCTTAGCAGCTGTAAATGAGGAAACAGATGAATTAGTTGGAGTCTTAAAAATGAGGAATCGGGAAAAAAGTTACACTAATTATTAATTTATGCAAATCTATTCTCGTTTAAGTTTTATTTGATCTAATAATAAAAATGGTATAGACCCTTGCTTTATAATAGTTTATTTTTCGTAGTTGTCTTTCTTTTTTAGCCAATCGTAGATGGGAAAATTTTTATCGAAAAGAATATCGAAATAATTGACAAAATCTTATGCAATCGCGACAGGGCGTTGGTTATTGTGATATTTTGTAAATCATACTTTACTCGAAGGTAGTTTTCAAATTTATCATAACCATTAATAGGAAAAGGGAATTTCATTCCTCTTAATCCTCTAAGAAGGTTGTTTATTTTTTCAGTAATACTTAAGTAAAGTCTATATTTTCATTCCAGTTTCTTTTTCTCAAACTTTCAAGTCGTCAAACGTTACCTATAATAAACTATGCCACTATTATGAAATTCTACAATAAAGTCGAAGAGCTTATAAACTTTTACGATAAGTTGGAAGTTAGAAAATATTTGAAAGTTTATGCCCTTGCCTTAAACACTGCATATCGACACAAAGGTTAAAAAGTTTTCATTGAATATTTAAGCTAAATACTAAACAGAAAACCAAGAAAATGTTCTTTTAAGATTTGTAAAATTCTATATCTTATATATTGTTGAGAATTTTCATTAAGCTTTTGTTTCTATTATTTTTGATTAAATAGGGTATCTTAATTTAAAAATAATAATGTTATTGACAAGTGGCTGGTTATCTGTTTTAGGTTTAGGTAAAGAAATGTTGAAGTCGGCAATGGCGCTTGCTGCTAATGCTAACGTGCCAGCTATTGCAGGTATATTCACAAAAAAAGATTGAAAAGAAATAGCCCATGGAACTTGGCTTTTGCCCCGTTTAGATGATATAAAACAATGTAGTCAACATTTGTAGATGACCAGGTACGTAACTAATTAATGTGAATTGTTATTTATTTCATTACTTTAAGGTTTTTTTTAGGAAGACAAAAGCTTAAACAGCTACACTGTTAAATTTAAAAATATGGATGTACTTAACAAATTATACAATTTCGGATTTTACTGCGTTTATTTATTTTCAAATTATACCCGACGTTTTAAACCTTTCCCATGGTATACTGATCACCGGACCGACTAAGATGTGGTGACTGAATATCAGTGTTTATTCGGCTACCGTCAATTTTAAAAATAACATTATGTGATCTGGCTTATGGACCATTTTAATTATTTAAAATTTTTAATAATTTTTATTATTTAAGATAATTTTTAATTTCTTAACGATGAAATTATTAGCGATAAAATCCATTAACTTGTACTATTAATTATGTATTTGCCTAAGCAACAGAAAGTATTATGACTATTCTTTTCCAGGTTGTTTTTGATGGAACCAGTCAGAATTCCAGTGCAGCGCTCATGGCATTTCGAATTCCGCAAGTGTGAGAAACCGCAGAAATGCAATTACAGCAGACTTCTCGGTTGAATGTAGAAAAAAATAACAAAGAATAAATTAATTGTACATAACAATGCTTACGTCCGTCAAGAAGTAAACAGTTATAAAAAGTCAATATTTGAACTTTCCATAATTCATAACTAGTTATATTTGGTTCAGTTTTGTAGTTTAAATATATACTACATTCTGTTAATGACTCAGTTAAAAATTATAAGTAATATTAAATAAAATAACTAAGCTAACCCACTAACCGTGGATATCTAAGGAAAAAGGTTAAGATAAAGTTTGATATAAATAAAACATCTGCGTGTACGATTATTATCTTTTGCGGTTAACACGAAGCGATAAAATGAATTGTTTGGTTGTAGCGATTGAAGGTTGTATTTTTCATATCATTGAGATATTCATTTATCATTATAAATCATGCAATTTTAGTATATTAAAGATTCTTACGGACATTAAACAATATTTGCATGTTTATCTAAATGAGAAATTAACGTTTAATATTATATCAATTAATACTTGAAAAAATTAATGTGTTGTTTGCTGCAAAACAAAGTGATGGCAGATATGATGAAATTTTATACTGATGAAGTTTATGGAATTTTATCAAATAATAATTGTCCACTTTAAAGTTTGAACGAAACATTGATTTACAAATCAATGTTTTTTAGATAAAGGAAATTTTTAATAAATTTAATTTAAACTGTACTTTTCTAATTTTGACATTTTAAACGTTGATTTCAAAGTGTAGTATAAAGTCCTTGCTTATAATAAGAATAGTAAAATTGTTCTGCGGCGCAACTACATCTCCATTTAAGAAGTAATTTGTTAAGTTACTGCAAGTATGTTACATACTTTCAATTGCAAATGTAGTCAAAACCCATTATGTATTTCAAAGTAAATATTTGTTAAATATTCATATATGCACAAGGTACCGCAAAATTTCATCTTTTTAATCAAGTAAATAAAAATATTCTTAATTCTTTAAGCCTTAATAACAGTCTTTATGACAATCAAAAACAATAAATCTAATACAATAAATACCAACAACAATTTTTTTGTGACATGTAAGCATGCGTAAAAAGAAAGTAATACCATCAATTATATTTTTTTGCTGCCCCGAGGCAGTGATAAGGTTTAGTCGTTACATTACCAATTCTAATAACATTTATTTTACTTTAAGCCGGCATGAATACTAAAGTCACTGTAAATAAACTTTCCATTTTCCTTCATTTTCCATCAGTATAATTGCAAAAGGAGTGATTTTCATTTGAAATAATCTTAAACTTGAAACAGGTATGTGTTTACAAAAGGTATTTATGACCATTTTGATTATTTAGTCTCGAATTTCCATTTCCCTAAACTGTTTTCAATAGTACAGATACCTAATATAGTGCAAAGTCTCAAAATTTTGCTTAGTAAAACTAATGACCAGTAAAATGTAAATATTAAGTGATTATAATTGTGATTGGAGTTAATAAGAATAACATAAACATATTTGTTGCCTACTGAAGGTAAATTACAATGGAACGGATAAATTACAATGGAACGGATACATCTACACTGTACCATTTATATAAATACCTGTACAAGATTAAACAGCATAATAGTTCTTACTAAATTAACATTAACCACTGATAACTGCTTTCTTGATAAACGAATGCGATAAATATTATTTTATATTTGAATATGGCCAGATTTAATGTATGTTTGCAATGTAAGTGCCTAATTAGACGATTTATACAACATTCCCCATTTCATTCGTGTTCGAAATATTTCATACATGTTATGACATAATTAATAACACTAATATTTAATTTTTCTTTTCATATCCATACATTTTGTTTCATTTAGAATGGCTATTTAGTACTATAAATATTTTTTTTACCACATTCCATCGATGTCGATGCTGAAACTTTGTATATTGTTCCAAAGAAGCTTATTAGTTACATATACGCTTACCATTGATGATTTTTGTCTGAAAGCGGATAGCCATTAAATTCCTTTTAGTAGCCTAGTACGATTTCACATTATTCCATATTAAAAAATAAAGAAAACAACGTCCAATAAAACAATAAAAGAAAGTAAGTAAAATTGTACTTTCTTCTATTGACATTAAAAATCACAATTTTTTTAAAGTAATACTTTCATAATATAATGATCTACAGAAATTATGAATCTTAAAATTTATAATTTCTAAATATTTTTTTTCTATATGAACAGGTATGTTATTATACAAAACATCGGTTAATCATCGCTGACTGAACCCTACAAGATAAGTCAAAATTACGAATTGCAGTATTGTACAACTTAAAAAGGTTAAGGGTAACTCACAATAACAATTGTTTATACTTTATTAAAAGGTAAATTGGCTTATTTACGAATTGTTGTAAACAATACAACATGAATTCTAATATCTAACAGTAATAAATTGTCCATTTAATAGAGATTAATATGGTAAATTTAAGCATTTAAGCAAATTTATAAATATTTCCGAAGGTATTACAGACTTAAAATGCAGAGACATAGCGGTAGGTTAGGGCGAGCGCTAGTACGGTTAATAAATTTGAGCAGGTTCGTCTAAAATTTTACTGAAGAGTTGCATATACTTTAACAGCACTCCTATATGATACGAACTTTCCATAATTCATAACTAGTTATGTTTGGTTCAGTTTTGACGTTAAAATATATGCTACATTCTGTAAAAGACTCAGTTAAAAATTTTAAGTATATTAAATATATTCAATAGAATAAATTAGGAATACAACCTTACTTTAAATAAGTAAGGTTGTACTCCTAATTTATTGTATTGATTAAAAACCCTCAAAATGAAAGATCTGTTACCAGCCCAATAAATCAGTGCTAGCATGGATTTTCTACAGATTTACGGGACTCAGGTGGTAAACTGCCGGTAAAAACCCTTTATATTATCCAACGAGTTTAATTAAAATCCTGGCAGTTCATTATGTCCTTAGAGCATTATTAAAGGCTCATAATTAATCATGTTTTCAATATATAATAGACGCATGAACAAGATTTACATTTTACACCTTTTTATATTCAAGTAGAGACTTTTCAGTAATTACGACCAGTTTTACATCCGTAATAGGACTTGTACAATAATTTTCAATTATAGAATACTAAAAAGAACCTTAAGCTAAGAGTTTTTACAATAATAATAGTTATATTGTTTCTTCGTACTGTCTTAGTAATACCGAGTTGTGATCGCTTTGCATTTCTGAATTTGTAGATTCTCATCCTGCGGGGACTGGATAACTTCATATTATTGTTTCCTAATAAGTTTATACAAGATAGGCTGATAACCCACTGCCTGGAAAGTAAGTCTTACTTTTGGTGTCCCTATAGACCACCAAAATATGCGTGAGTATCTATAAATGTATTGCAGTACTGTAAAATTTTTATCAAGAAAATTGGGTACACACTTGTAATCCATAACAAATTAATTAAATTAGTCTAGTGCAAAGTAACATTAATTTAATAATACTTTGAAATTTAGCACTTACTATAAAAATGCTTTAACAAAAACATTATTGAACTCAGGTTGAACTGACGTTCTATTTGAAGTATCAAAAATTTAGTTAAACTGCACCTATTAACATCTGCCATGTTTCTGTCTAAAAAAATATTGTTCCAATCAGTCGAAATTTTCCTATATAAACGCGTTAAAACGAACGCGCGTTTATTCTTACCGTTTCAAAGTAAATCAATCGGCAATTTGGTTTCCAATAGTGTTAACCTTTGTTGCCTCCCAGTCTAGTATGGGTGGCTTAAGAAACCGGAGGTCGTGATTCGAATCTGGGGACAAAAATTTTGTTTTTAGTTGGTTGGGCAATTTGGGTGATCACCCAATTGTTGAAAAGTAAGAGATCCATGGCGGATGGTAAAAGTGTCCACCCACCACCCGATTGGACCAGCGGGGGGTATGGAATTAGTGTCCTAGTAGGACTTTAAAGTGATAAATATAATAATCCATTTTGTTCTTTATTTAGTTTTAAAATTAAAAGGGTTTTATAAAATGGTTTGATTGGACACTTGAACTCCCCATATAGAGTTTGTGACTGTTTTGAAGAAATAAAGTTTTATATAACTTAAACGTAAAAAATTAAGAAAACTTTCATATTAGATTTTGGGTTTAAACATTTATCTTAAATTCTAGAAACATAAATTACAATTTTAATTAAAACTTATTAAATTTAAATCATCCAGCTTTGTTTAACGTGTTATTTTTTTAAATTGAAAACAATTAAATTTGAAATTTGTAAATAAACTGAAAACAGTTAAAAGGATTTATCTTAAATACTAAACAGTTTGTAAATATTATTAAATTACTCAAACTACATTTAAAATAAGCTTTGGTTCTCAGTTTATTTTTATTGTTATACTAACAAAATTAAATTAATAATCCCAGAAACGTTGAAGAATTATTATTATTAACATTTAAAACTTCTTGGTTTCCTTTATTTAAAACAAGCGCTTGGAAATCATGTTTAGGAACTAATAATGTGGCAGACATATTTACAAATTTCTTTTGATTTTTTCCCCCTTTTTTTTTTTTTAGAGCCACCTCTTCCAATACTAAATGTTAGACGTCGTTGGTCATCTATACAAATAATAAAATCGTGGTTTCTACCTACATCGAAAAAACCGTTTTTAATCATGATACATAACCAATACATATAATAAAACAACATTTTTTTTAATATTTGTCTGTCTCTCTGTCTGTTGTTTGTTTTTGCTAATTACTGAATTCGCTGGTTCTTCCCTGGAAGATTGCTGATATATCTAGGAGTAACATTTGCTACTTGTTTGTTACAAAAAACGAACTAACAGAATCATTTTTTATATTACCACGCGGAGGAAGTTGCGTGCAACAGCTAGTTCAAAGTAAAGCTACTTATAACTTAATACTGTATTAGTTTTAATAAATAAATGCTTAAACCAATAAAATAAAAATTCCTTATCAAGAACACCGGTCACTATTTTTTAATATAATATATTATACTTTTGGTAAATGATTTTTCAAAAAAATTTCCATACAAGGAATGGAACAAAGAAAGATCTGTGACCAGCAGAAGATCAAGACAACACTTAGCAATAAAAGACGCAATAAGCTCCGAATCGGACGTGTGTGTCTCGAGAGACCGAGTAAAGCCAGTCTCAGTAAGTCTTGCCACACTTAAGAACAGTTAGACAATATTATCTTAATCTTAAATCGGGCTTAAGACTAGCTGAGAATTTCAGTTTTTACTATCTATACAGCAATATCTCACCGCAAGAACCAAGCTGGACGATATATCTTATGAATGTTGACTTCTTTTGTCATCATTCTAGCCTCATCGTTATTATAATTAATATATTACAAGTTATATTTTACACATACGTTTAATTAAGATTTTCATTTTTGCAAGTGAACTTTTTCCTTACATTTATTTTTCGTTAAATTAAATTTATAATTTCCTGTCTTTTAAGTGCTATTAAAAAATTGGCTACTAAATCGTAGAATAAGTTAAATTATAATTATATGCATATCAATCAATCAATCAATTATTTAATCGCTTAAATGTGGTACACAAATAGATATTTATATAGTCTGGTCCTAGTTTGCCTATGCATTGAAATTAATAAAAATAGAAACTTTTTTTAAAAAATGGTTTTACCAAATAATTAGGGAATCAATAATGTCATGATTTACTTAAAAACGTTGCATAAAATTCCAATGTATCGAGGTAAAAAGTCAAATAAAATGAATTGTCGAAATATAGGAAATAAATAAAAAAACTTTGACAAAATTAAAAGTGTAATATAAACAAATGCAGTCAAAAAAAAAGAAAAAGAAAAATATTTCTGCGTCCTAAAAACATAGATAGGTCGGAGAAACATCTAGTCAACAACCATATTTAAAGTTTGAATTTGAATTTGACAATATTGTTTTCTTTTTTTATCTTAGTGGAGCTTATTATTATGTAAATGATCACGTTTGCAGTTTTTGAAATAAGTCGTTTTTGTATTTTATCTAGGACCAGTCTATTTAAATTTCGTTAACTCCAAGGAAATATTTCAATGGCTATTATATACATATTTATATTTTTTGGACATGTACACTTGTTTCAAAATATTAATGAGTAAAATTATAACACTATATTACAACACAAATTAAACATTATTTGGGCTCTAACAAATAATGAATCAAACCATTAAACCCATATTGCCTAGTGTTGTTTTGGCTAATACTCTATTTTGTGAGCAAATTTGTCCACGTACCCATGATAGGTCATAAAGCAGTTCGATCAATAAAATCGTAATCTGTTTAAGCATAATAAAAATCTATAGTTTTTGAGATTTCATTACATGGATCTTTAATTACAGTTCCATCTATTTTCATTCCTAAATATTTAATTAGTTCCTTTTCTTGTAGTTTAGTGGATTTTAATGATATAATAAAATTAGGTTTATTTTTAAATTTGTTGCCTAAATGTAGACAATTAGTTTTAGAAATATTCACCGTTAAAATATTCATCTCAAGGACCAAGAACCCCGGGGTTTTAAAGTTTTTATGTTAATTGGGACTATGAGACCATATTATTTTTGATCCAGTCGATACCTCGACATTTTGTGAGTTGGTAGATTATATCCAATTGAGGTTTTAATTTATTTTTTCATTCTTATTTTAATTCTTCCACAACAGACTGGAAGAATAAAGTTTTATGGACAATTAAATAAGTTTTAAACAAAACCCGTAAATTTTCGAATTTAACTTTTAAATTAAAAGGAAAATAAGGAACGTTTATGTGTTAAAGGTTTCGATATTAATAATTTTAAAGTTTAAACAGCCGGAATGGAATTGCCCAGGTCCTGTTTCAAAATTCCATAAATGTGAATTATCAAATGTTTGTTATTTTAAAAGAGGGTTTAAAAAATACCCTTTGAGTTTTTTCCGGTTCTTCCAGGTCTGAGGCGTCCTTTTCCGAAGGGTGGTGTGTTTGACAACAAAAAGCAAGGAAACTTCTATATTGAAAAAATATTTGAATTTTTTTTGAATTTTGAATTTTATTCCAAACAATCGATTTTGAAAATTTCATGGTAAAAGTGCTTTTGTCATATCGAGGATTATCGTTGTAACACCTTTTTTGTCATCAATGATTTAAAATCATCTTATTAATTCAAAACATCTAGTGGTAGATTTATTTTCTTGAAAGCAAAACTCTTATTTTTTATGATATAGTTTTCGTTCCAAATTTCTAAAGGCTCTTTAAATTTTCAAATATTTTGGAAAAAATTGATAATAGAAATGGGAGAATTTTAGCACCCTTCAATTTTTTGTGTTTTTTATTAATTTCGGGATAAAACCGTTTCAAAGAAAGATTTTTGGTGGCGAGGAATAGGTTTTTGTTTTTTGAAACTTATAACTTTAATTGATTTCCCAATCTTTTCTTAGTATTTTTAAGCTCTTCAATTTATTTCTGTAATCTTACATGATGGGAAAAATTTATTACAGGGTTGGGGAAGAAAGAAATTTAAATTTTATTGGGTTAAGTATTTTTTAAAATAATTGTATTCTCTGTGGGCTAATTGATTGTCTCATGAAGATTTTTTTTTCGCTGTTTTTATTTGAGTAGTTAATATTTTTGATGTTATCATTTTTGAAATTTTGCGTACGATTTGTTTTATTTTTGTTTGAAAAAAAAAAAAAAAAATTTTTTTTTTTTTTTTTTTTGTTTTTTTAAACTTAAATTTTTTTAAAAAATTTTTTTTTCCAAATTTCAAAAGGTTTTGAAACTCTAAAAAATTTACGTTTCCGAACGACAAACAAAGTTTGACATAAGTGGTTAATTTTTAATGTTACTTAAATTTGGTCAATACAACCCTCGATCCACGGGGATTCTTCAACATGACTTGTTAAAATTTTAAAATATCATAAATTTATCTTTTAATGATTGTTATATTTAAAAATGTTATGCTAAATAGAATTAACAAGATCCGAGGGAAAATTTAAATTTTTTGTGTGTTGTTTTACTAAAATTTAAAAGTTTAAAAAAATTGTCCAGATTTGATTATGATATAAGACAAAATACAAAAAAGCAGTGAATTTCAACCGCAAACTTTTTAAAATTTGATTATTATATCTGAAATATTTTAACAATGTATTTTAGATATATGAACCAAATATATGGATAATCTGAAAATTTATTCCATGAAGTTAATTTAAAACCATTTATAATTTTTAAATTAGCTAGTATAATTTTGCTGTCCCAACTTTAATAAAGTTTTTAAACAGAATCAATTGAAATTTTTTCCTTCTTCTTGTTTTTTGATGTCCAAAATTCAAAAAAATCAAAATGTTTTTTTTTTAATTTAAATGAAAAGAAATTAATTTGTTCTTTTAAAATTTAAAAAGAAAAAATTTTTTTCTTTTCCATCTTTTTTTTTTTTTTCTTTAATATCTACGTTTTTATTATATTTAAATAATAATTTAGTAATATAAAAAATAATTATATATATATATATATATATATATATATATTATATATATATATATATATATATATTTTATATATATATATATTTAATATATTATCCATTAAAAATTGGAAGTTCCCTTTACCAAGATTTTGGAATAACACCGTTCAAAACGTAAATTTTTTTTTTATTAAAAGTTTATATTTAGTTGAGTCTTATATTCAAATGGGCTTTTAAATTTAAAAAATACACTTTATATTTATTGACCAGAAGCCAACACCAAGATCATTTAAAATTTTGCCAGGATTTGTGTCATTTGCACCTATAGAAAGTACTATTTTGTCTTCAGTGTTTATTTCTTTAAGCAGAGATTTAGAATCGCTCAAAGACTCACTAATCAATCAGAAATTGGTTTAAAAAATTAAATAACTTTATATGACGATTTGTTAGTCTTTTCTTGGTCTGAACAAAAAATATTTGCAAGTCCTATTAGCTGTTGGTCTCCTAAAATGTGTTTGATTCTCTTATAAGGTTGCGGCAATGACATTATTTCTGTATGTATATTACCATTTATGTCATGCTGTTTATTAGCAATATTTTATCTACTACGTGGACATATTTTTGAACCGCTTTGGTCATTTATTTCAATATTTTCTTGTTCTAATGTGGTTTAGCTAGTTTTGAGTGTTTGTTCCTCCAAATTAATTGTCTTAATGCTTTATAAAATAAAACGACCTTTTACGGATTTTATTTAACATACTTCAATTCCCGACGTTTCAAACACTTTCCAGCGGCCGTGGTCACGGGGTCGACTGAGATGTAATGCGTCTTGTTGTAATTAAATATGTAAAATAAACACGATAAAATCCGTTAAACGCGATAAAAAAGTTAAATTTATTTAATAATTTAGAGCATTCGCGTGAACAAAAGAAATAAATATGTCTTAATTTTTTTCCTATTTTTATTTTCTTGTGCAAAAGATTTATAACAAAGGTTATTGCAAGTATATTTAAGTCTTTACGGGCTATTGTTTTTGGCTATTATATGAAGATAAGTATGGTGTATTAGATGTCTTCGAACTTACATTATTAGGTCTTAGGGTAATAGTTTGTGTAACGTGGTGATTTTGTATGAATTCATCCTTAGACATGATTTTAAATCTTTTGAAAGAAATATTAGTACAATCTAAATCAAATGCTCTGCTACATACACTACATTTTAGAAAATTAACTTCATTTATTTTTTGGCACATTTATAACATACAGTAACTTTTAAAGGTATAAAGAGATTTGATTATTTCAAGATTAACAAAAAGATTTTAACGTCCGGAACATTAAATGACAAATTTCAGCAGTTTAAGTGTTATATTTTACCTGGAGCTCTTTATTTCATTTAAGTTTTAACTTTAATTTTAGAAACATATACTAATTGTCACTATATACCTTGTGTTAAAAATTCCGACCATGTAAACAAACTACAAGTACTGTATATAAACTGTACTGCCTTCGTAGCCTAGTTGTATGGGCGTGTGCTTTGCAAACCGGAGGTCGTGGGGTTCGAATCCTGCGGGGACGCAACCAATTTTCATTGTTATTTCGTTGTTGGTTAGGGCAATTAGGGCCGATAACCCACTTGTCTGAAAAGTAAGATGATCCATACGTCGGATGGGCATGTAAAAAGTCGGTCGGTATTGGACCAGCTTAGTGGAATACGGTCCAAACCCACTAATGGATAGGGTGTATTAGGGGACGCCTATGTCCAGCAGTGGACTAACACAGGCTGATGATGATGGTGATGATGATGAAACAAACTACAATGATAAATAGAGAAAAAAAATTGCAGTTAAGTATGTACATATAATATCGGTAAATAATTCAAATTAAATGAATGAATAAAGCAAAGTAATGAAAATCATTACATAAAGAAAGAGAAGTTATCAAAAGGATTCACTATTCCTTCACAAAAATATATATATATAAAAATGCAAATAAGCTTTACAAGACGTATTTAGAGTGTTTACAAATTTTTATATTTATTACGTAGAAAGAAGAAAAGCTTTTTTTCTTATTTTAATTAAAACGATAATTATAATTAAAACGAATTGAATTTCAAAATAAGTTATTAGATTTTATTTCTCAAACTTCGTCTAATTCAAGTAAAAATGTTTTAGTTTCTATTTTATTATTAATATTTCTTGTAATTAATAAGAAGTATTTAACAAAACACTCATTAAACAATTTTACGTTTCAATGTATAAAAATTAACAATGGTATATTTATATTTTCATTTGTAAAAATTAAGACATTTAATATGATATTAATAATAATATCATGTTTTATTTGTTAAAGACATGTGTAAAAGTTAAATAATCGTCATCTTACTTATTATTTACATTACTTATTACTTACTCTTTACAGTTCAAAAAGTAATTTTGAACTGAAAGATTAAATAAAGCAGAGTTTTGATATTAATCTAAAAGGCTAAATTAAAATCAGATAAAAGTGGCTTGAATGATTTTCGTTTTTCACTTGCGATCGTGAAATGGTAAAAAATGTTCATTATCATCATTCGAGCCATAAAGGCGTGTCATACAATGGCTTATAAAGATGAGATAAAAGTGATTAACTAGTACCGGATCATTTTATTTTTTACTAGCAGTCCGTCGATGGCTCTATCCGTTATATTTTGAAGTTTTAAAAGGACATTTTTAAGATTAAAGTAGCCTATTTTACTCAAGAATAATATGGTTTTCTAGTAGTTAAAAAATTAAATTATTTCAGTATTTTTAAAACTTATATTAAACTGATATTAATTTAAGAACTTATATGAACTAAAACAGGAAAGTTTTGTTTTTATAATTTAAGTATAGATGATGTAACATGCAAGCAATGTTTTATCACCATAAATAAGAAATTGTACTTGGAAAATAAATAAAAAAAAGTTTTTTAAAGTACAAATTTATTATCCCAATAGTTAAAACATCTAATCCGAACCAAAAGTAATAAATATAAGGAGTAAAAGAGCTATTGACTTTGGGAATTTACGGGGTTAATTTTTAAATTACCAAATTGTTGAAAATATTTGGGGATATGCAAGAAAGGCAATCATCAAGCCGTTAGTCCACTGCTGGACATAGGCCTTCCCTGATCCACGACTCCATTAGGGTGTTTATTGGACCGTAACCCACTACGCTGGTCCATTGCGGGTTGGTGGGTGGTGGTTTGGGAGGTGGTGGGTGAATTGACTGCCCATCCGACGGATGGATCATCTTACTTTTCAGACAATTTGGTGATCGGCTCAAATTGTCCTAACCAGCCAGAAAACAAAGTTGTTTTCTCACGAACTCTACTTTATAAAGCAAGGCACAAACCAAGCAAAAGATGGGACAAATTGTAACAAATGTTTTTAATTTGTTGAGGATATTTTTAAAATAAATAAATTTGGAAAATAAAAAGGTTTTGAAAAATCTTTGAACGGATTATCTAATTTCCATAATTTTCATTTAGGAACCTAAATATTTAAAATTATAATTGAGTCTTTACAATTTTGGTAAGTTCAAAAAAAGGGTACCAAAGCCAAAAATGTATAAATATTTAAGATTTAAAACTAATGATTTTTTTAAAATAAAAGTATTTATTATCCAATCATCTATTGGGCGCGAATGTTCTTTAACAAAACCAATATAATCTCTTCTAAATACCTGCTTGTATTCTGTTGCGCCCACCCGTGAAGTTTATTTGTTGAAAACAGGTTTGGCAGGTTCAACCGAAGTTCTTTAGCTGAATATTATTTTTTAGTTGAATATTATTAGTAAATTCCCAAGGAAAGTTAAAAATAATATGACTTATTGACTTAAGATCGATGCCAAAGAAACAAATAAATTTTACAAAAAAAATGTACTTTAAAAAATTTATTTTTATTCGTAAAACAATTAAATAATTTCTTTTTTATTCGTATGAAATAAAGAACAGATTATCGATTATCTATACATCTTGTATAGATAATCGATAATCCTTCTAATGTAGTACATAGGGTACTTACATTAGTATTATATCCGTATTTACCCTGTATTATATCTACGGAGGTTTGTTAAATGCAAAAATTTGTTCTCTTTGGAGGACAAAGAAAAAAATTTTTATATCATTAAGCTCTTATAATAATTAAAATAACTAAAATGTAGAAAAAAGTTTGCCATCTGTGATCTATTCAAGCGTCCATAGCAATTTTTTTTATGGGGATGGAGGCAAACTTGCTGGTTGTTTTTTTGATGGTTAATAATCACCTCCACCCATGGATACTTGCAATGTTCAAAAACGAATTTATCAAAATCACCAACGCCGGTATAAAATCAAAATAGTATTAGATATATAATGCAGGAGTATTTATTTTGTTTTTATGTGTGTTTCATCTATATATTTTTTTGAAACATTTTAAAACCAAAAAATTGTGAAGAAAACCCTTGAAAAATATATTTGACGTAAATATAAATCTTACCTGAATAGACCGTCAATAAATATCCATTTCGACAAGAACCATGTTGAAATTTTAATGTTAAAATAGATCAAAATTAAAAGCAGAGAAATAACTTGTTTTCTATTGATATTTTATACTAAATTTAATTTAAAGTTTTAAAACAAATAAAATCCGTGAGATATCGAAAGTCAGGTGTAATGTGGAATTTGGTTGCTTGATATTTTCTTTAGAATATAAGCGTGAATTACTATTGTTAAAAGTATATTCCATGAAATGTTTAAAATTTTTTGCTATAATTTGAAGGTCAATTACTTGAATTAATTGAATGCTTTTAAAAGGGATTATCCTAAGTGACAATAAACATAATTTACCAAATCTTTAATTATAACCCACTATTTCACATATTTTTTTTATTTAGCATAATATTTTACTTTATTATATATTTACCTTGAATCCGAGAAAAAAAATTAAGAAATCGGTGCATTTAATTAATCCATAAGAATTAAATATGCAAATTGTCGTGCTTTTAAGTTTAAAAAAAAACTGTGAAGTTCCAATTTTAAAAAGGATTTTTAAATTTTTTAATATAAGGTATATTTTAGCATGTCGTCTGACATTCAATTAGTTTTTTATAAAGGGCGGAGAGCAAATTTTGGGCCATTTTTTCAAAATCATGAAAGGATGGCAGTTCCATAAAATTGGTTTCATTTCGGAAGAAAACAGGAAGAACAGAAGTTTTTTTTCTATTTTCCCCTTCAAGAACATTCATTAAAATTTACTTGATAAGAGCTATTAGGGTTCATAAATGGAAAATTTAAGAAAAGTTAATTTTTTAAAAAGAAATTAAAGAAAAGGTAGTTTTTCACCGATTTTAATATTTATACAAGCTCAAGGGAAATCTTATTAAACACGAAAATATTTATGCTCGTTTAAATTAAAGTTTGTTCCTTTTTAACCAGCTATTTTTTTAAGCTGGGGTCAACCTAATCCATTCAAATTTACTGAATGGGTTTTTGCGGAGCACTGAATACCTTCCAACCCAAAGGAAACCTTTTAAGGGGTTGAATAAGTTTCGACATCCGATAACGACGGCCAAAGAGATTTAAACGTAACACTTTTAACTATTTGTTGCATTAATCACCTTTTTTCGACAAGGGTGGTCGGCTATTGTCCCCCTGAACCCTTGGCCAAAAAATTTTCCTTATATGGACAAAAGACTTTTGCCCCTTCCATTCTGGGACCAGTCCACAGGGATACGATATGTTTTTTTGGCCAAAAGTAAAAATACCACATTTTTAAAAAGGCAAAAGAGCCTGCGGCTTTGGTTACATTCTACAGCTCAGTGCCAAAATAAGGCGATTTCGTGTCTAGAAACAGGATTTGCCAAGGGTATTAACTGGAAGGAGGGATGGGGTCCCGGATTTATTTTATGGGTTTTGTTATTCAAATATTTAAAAACGTTTTTGGTCAGAGGTATACTTTTGAGGTTATCCATGCGAGAGTCTTTATAAAATCTGTTTAGATTGAGGTGACAGGGGCGCGAAGCCTCGATACATACTATTTCGGCTTTACATCGGTTTTTCTGGGGCGTAACACAAGATTTAATTTTTTATCTTCATACCTTTATATGTTAACCCTAATTAAAAATTTTAACTTTAAAACAATAGACGTTACAATACTAAAATTTTCATTTTCTAAGCTAATTTTAATTTTTTGTTATTTCATTAAATATCCAATTTATAAAACATTTCAAAACTACGGTTTCTTACCTAAAATGTTTCTATCCGTTTTAAAGGTGAACGTCTTTTGGAATGTTTGACAAATTTAATCAAACAGAATGTGGCCAAACTTTGGCAACTAAAGGTTTGGTTCTATCGAAATTTTACCGACATCAAAACCGGCCTAAACGCTCCTTTCTGGCGAATTGTCTAAATTAAACATTGTTTTGGCCAAATATGTGAATATAGTTTTTGTGGTCCAGAACATTTCTCCATTTTAAAATGTAAACGATTAATTTTATTTAAATTTGCGTGTATTTGCACCGCTATTTGCAGATAAATCGAACGGCTCGATTTGCGACGCAACAGTTCAGTATTGGTTTTATGTAAATGAGTGTTGCACGACCGAATAGATGAGTTCACGCACTGTCATTGTTCCTTTTTTGGGTACAGGCGACGAATAAAATTTCATCATCAGTCGATATGTTTAAATATATTACCCTAATAATTCTCCTAGCTTCTTTTATGTTGTGTACATATTTTATAATGAAAGCAAAATATTTTATTTACTTTTAAAACTATTTATGTATGCAATGGAGTATGGATGATTTCTAAAATACTAAAAATTCAAAGATAAAGACAAGAATTCAGTGTCGTTCTAAATCAAAACAGAAGTGACTATCAGTAAGATTGTATACAAAAATTCATATTTCTTATTGTTTTTCCAGAATAAGTTCTCACTAAGCCGACAATCTTTTTATTTTAATGATTGCGTAAAGTTTTTCTCTATGAGTCTATAAAAATGGAAGTTGCTACAAGTCTACTAGTTGCCCTAAGACATAAAACGTCTTCTTTTAAATCTAAATACAGCCGTATTTTAGACAACTGCTTTATAGCAGTAATAAAATGAATGCGCCGACGGTGCACTAAAATAATAAACATTTGTTTTATAATAAGTTCAAGGTTTCTTTTTGCAATATCATCTTCGTAATAGTTATTCTATTATATCTCCACTGCTCATAAAAATTTATGGTAGAAATTGGTAAGAAAGTAAATCTTCGTTGTGCTTCTCAACTGTCATAAAATCACTTTATTTTGAATAAGTAATTTAAGTTAAATTCAGACTAGCACCAACTGGTTCCAGATACTTGCTCCTTTAAGCATTTTCTACGACTAGCAATATAACTAACTTCCTTAAAACTTTAGAATATACCAAGGTACAGTTATCTTGCATCTACACGAGTTTCTTGGATTGTGATATTTTGTACATAACAGAGTTACTGTGTATAAATATAAAATCTGTGAATAAAAACATTAAACATGGTACTCGTAACATTATGTTTGGTTTTCGTTAATGAACTAATTCAACAGCAAACACGTATAATGTGTCAATAATACATGAATGTAAAATTCACATAAAATATTTTTTTTTAACGTTGAGTGACGGCCATCTAACAAAAACTTTTTTATGTTTTGCATTCTTGAAAAAAAATACAAAATAAATTATATTTGATTAATTTATTCGCTAAAAGTGTATTTTTTAGGAACAATAATTTAGTATATCAATATTCGAGTATACCAATAGGCCTTCCGTCATTCACATTTTTATAGATAGATATGTATGCTACAGACATACCGATACATAAGACCAAAAAACTATTTTTAAATCCAGATAAAAATACAGTTTCTGATAAAAATGAATACAGATATACTATCAATTGTGATAAGTTTCAATACTTATACGAGTCAAATAAGTTGAAGTGATGCACTTAATATGTTTTAAAATGTATGTGAGCAATCACTATCGGACGTTTCCAATTTTACGCAAGATAATAATTGAATTTTTCAATATGTTTCATTCCGAGACGTTTTAACGTTCCTCATTTTCTTAATGGTACCCAATTTCCGTTGCAAGTGTAAATCAAAGTATATTAAATTCTCGGTCAGTAAAAATTAAAAAAATGTAGGTCGTTTTGTAACTTGTTTAGGTGATATTTACATGCAGCTGTCTGAGGTGCCACCACGGTGGCTATTTCTTTCGTAAAACACTACCATTTGCCGGTTAGAAGGCCATCAGCCAGTGTATTTTCTGGGTAAACACGACGTAACATCCTGTGTCTCACGGTAGGCAGCGCTTTGTTGATAACCCTAGTATTATCGATGTCTATGGGCGCTGGCGACCACTTTCCTTCAGGTCCCAACTGCTGTTCTACATTTCTTTCAAAAAAAAAAAACCATTTTTAAAAAATTGTTGCCCAGTATTCCAGCAAATAGTGAAAATAATTATTAGGTGGTTTAAGTAATGCAATATTTTTTACCACTTTTCTACCTCGTTACTCCGCTACTACGGCTCTTGTTTTGATTGTGTTTTTTTTTCGATATGTTGTAGTTGTTATGTGGTCCCATTTTCTTTTAAATAGTTTTGATTGACTATATCTCTTAAATTTCTAAAATAGATATTTAAGATTTAAACAATATCATGTCAATCTTGTGCGTTAAATTGTGCGATTGATGGACTCAAACAATATTTTACATAATTGTTTTCACTTCTTAGAACAGTCTACAAAAAAATTGGCAATTCTTATTTTATTTTTAAAAAATAACTTCAAAAATTTTTAATCTTTTGTTAAAAAAATTGAAATGGACCATTCTAAGTTCAATTAAAAATATATTGTATAATTTCAAAATAAATACATTTAAAAAAAATTTCATTCCATTACAAAAATCAATGTTTGGAAATTTTGTTTTATAAAAAAGATTAAAAATCCCTGGAAAATCGGAAATCCGGACAGGAAAATTTGCTATCCGTTTTTTTGGCATAATGGTTATAAAGTTTAGTTTTTTTATTAAAAATTCTTGATGTATCAAAATTATTAAAAATTTAAAAATTTCATAAAAATTGAGATGAAATGAAAAGGCTAACTTTTCAAGCAAGTTCTTTGTATAACAGTAAATTACAAAACTGTTGATGTTTAATTAAAAAGCCCCCCCTTAACAATGTAAAATTTAATCTGCATAAAAAATGCGTCTATCTCCCCCTTTGGTTTTATGTACTTTTTATATCAAATGATTTTAGAACATATTTCAAGTAAAAATAGACATTTCTAACAAATTGGCTCTACTTTTTATAAACCGTCCTGGGTTCAAGCCGAAAAGTAAATAAAAAGTTAAGATAAATTTAGTAATTAATTTTGGGCCAAAAATCCAAGAAAAAGAATACATTTTTTTAAAATAAAATCGGGTTTATTTGTCTCAAATATTAATTGCAATTTTAATATAAAAGAAACAAACATAGTTTGAAGTTTAAATAAATAAAATTCTAAAATACTGCCTACAATCCACCCTCCTTTTCACCATAAATTAAATGAATTTCATAAAAGGCGCTTCCAGTTTTTGCTCGTGCTGTAAATAATTTTATTTTATTGGGAGAGAGATACTGTTTTATACGTAAATTTTAATAAACTTGCTCACAAGCACAAGTAATAAAACGAGCATATATTCTGATTCGATCTTACTTTGCTTACGTCTACGTATAAAACTATAAAGAACGAATTATTTTCCAATTTTTGCACCTTCCTTTCCAGCCCTTCGATTGTTTGATTCAGGATTTTCCAAGTCACTAAAACCCGTGTCCCTACCGACTGGGTTTATATAAACAACCGCCGTTTCAGATGGAATGTTATATAAATAAATGTTTTCATTCGTTTTTGCACTCTATGGCGTATATCGTAATTTTAAGTTACTTCTGAATAAGAAGTGAATGGTTTAAGTAAAACGTTTCCGTTCGTCCTATCTAACGTTTTATTTATGTTGAGAACATTTATATTTAACCGAATTAAATCGTATCATATTGCTTCCAAAACATAATGAATCCCGATGAATTTATAAAATGACTTGATGAATTTTACTGATAATAAAGATTTAATAGTATTATTCATGGAATTATTACATTTCCGGGTCTTAAAACTTTTGTTCTAGTTCGGGTGTTGGCTTGGCACTAGAAACACTGTGTTTGTCTAAGATGTTAAATTAATATATCAGCTTTTTCAACTTTTCCTTCAGCGTGTTAAACTATAATCTTTCTCTCTACGAAATAGAAAATTCACTTTAATTATATTCGACGTTAAAACAGAAATATTTACTCACGCTATAGTGCAAATAAATTTTTATTTCAAAAGTAATTTTTATTTCAAAAGTAAAAAAGAGTTCAAAATCAATTAAATATAAATACACTTTTAAATACATAAGAGAGGTGCGTCTCCGTCTTGAAACAACATTGCGACAGTATCTAAAACTCATTAAAACTGCCGAAGGAAAAGGCGCTTCGGGTTCATTCTTCTTTTTTTGTAAAACGCCTTTTATGAATAGTTATTCTTTGGAATTTTTTCTTCATTTTTTCCCGCCTGTTACAACAGTAAACCTCTTATTGGCTGACTTAGATGAAGAAAATAATTTCTCAATATGTCTATATTTAATAAATAAGTTTTTAGACCAATTTTTTATCCTACAGTATTTGGAAACCCATCGCAACTAAAATTTTTGTGATTTGGATTTTTTCATTAAAATTTCTTTTTTTTAAATTAAAAATTAATTGTTAAAGGAAGAGATTTTAATATAATATAATATATATAAATCTAGGTAGTGATGGTGGAAAAGTGTATTATTTCATTTAACATTAACTTTATTTATCTTTTAAGAAGTCACTATTTGCAAAATTAACAAAATAATAACGTTATATTTACTCATTTTTCTATGTTTTGATATGTTATTTATATCAATATACTTTGATTTGATTCTTTTTATCTTTGTAAAATTGTTAACTTTAAAATTTATTTATTTTTGAGGTCTAATTCATCATACGTAGTTTAACCTGTTGGGTGGTAGAGAGGAGATGCCAAGAGCCAACCCCATGATAGCTTAAGATAATAAGTAGAAGGAAGATATATATTTGCGCGAGAATTCGCACTTCAATTAGTTTTTAGTATATTTAAAATAAAGTGGTTGCTTTGAGTTATGTTCAACATATATATGCCACCGCTTTTTGTCTTGTATTCAGTTAGATATAACAATTTAAAGCGTATTATGTAAAACATTGCTTAAATTTTTTCTAAAAGTTTAGCCCGTAAATTATTTTTATGTAATAAAATGTGATATTAAATAATTTTGATATATACTATATCAAGGCCATATAGTCAAGGCCTTAAAAATTTACATTAACTAATAAATAAAATTGAAGTGTCCGTTTTTAATATTACAATTATTTATTACTTTGTGATATTTAACCAATATATAGGTGAAACAAAAGAACATTGTTAACAATCTATAGGTGAAACAAAAGAACATTGTTAAAACTTTTTGTCTGCCAGTCTTGCTTTCCTATCCTATCTCTGGAATGACTGGTCTGATTTTTACTAGAAGAGTTTGTAACTGGAAGTAAATAAGGCCACCTTTTTTACAAAATTATTTTTCGGACGAATCGCATGAAGTCGTCGACAAGAGCTCGTATTAAAATAATTTAATTTTTTTTAATTATAAATATTTATTTTAAACTGTGCAAAGTTGCAAAGCAAAATGGCGCATGCACTTCATACAGTCTGCACTTGTTGGAAAAGACTATGCTTTAGAAAGCTTAGCCTCTACCGTTCAATGTTTGCTTTAAGATGTTATAGTGTTAAAGTAAACTAACAAAATAGCTTAAATATTTTATGTGTATTTTGTATAAAACTAATATTAAATTAGATTGCTAGAAAAATCTTACGTAAGTTGTTGCCATTTCAGTGTTTAAGATAATTGTGGAATAATGTTATTCAAGTTATCAATTTAAAAAAATTCACAGATTTACGCGATGCTTAAATGTATACATGCATTTAATTATTTTCACAGAATTTATATACATCTTTGGAAAGATTAAATAAATTATTAGCTTTGTTTCTCTTCAACAGCTCTCAGCTTTATTGATTTAAGACTGTCTGAATTTTTTAAAATTTGATGACCATGACATCTTTTCACATTGTATCTTAAAGTGCTATCGACCATTAAGCCATTACCATTATTTAATAAGAAGATTATAAATTAGCTAGTTCTTTCAAAGCTTTTATTCAAAGCAACTGTCGTATCGCTTGGAAAGAAATAATTTGTTAAGGTCCCAAATCCATGGGTTGCACACGATAAAAATGAAAAAAAAAAGCCTCTAAATCTTCCTTATTTTTTGCACATAAAATTTTCACTGCAGTATTTAAAAAAAATATCATAAAAATGTGAGGTCGACATAATGTGATGGTTTGAGTACTGCCTTTCAGTATCAGTATGTCCTATTTTTACCTTTTAGAGTCAGCTTAAAAAAGAAATCATGTAAACTGCATGCACGTCGCATACATCCTGCAAAGTAAACAAAGATTAAAAACGTTGAAAGCATAAGTAATGGCTGACATTAAGTGCACTTACACTTATACACACACATATATCAGCTAATTACAGTGTTACTCATGAAAAATAGATGCGGTAAACAAAAACCAAACTAAACAGAATAATTTACTAGTACTTTAATTTTATAGGAAGTTAAACTTATTAGTTCATCAATGCAAAAGGAAGTTGTAAACTAAGGTATTATTTGTTTTTCTCTTTATCTTTTCTATCTTGTTAATTTCTAAAGTATTAAAATAAACATCTAATGTAAGCGGTATTATATAGAAACCGGAGGTCGTGGGTTCGCATCTGAAAGCTGGGACTCAAAACGATTTCATTGCTGTTTCCTAGTTCATTAGGGCAATTTGGGCCCTTCACCTAACTGTCTGAAAAGTTAGAGGATCCATACGTCGGATTGGCATGTAAAATGTCGGTCCACCGACCAACCCGCATTGGACCAGCATGGTTGCACACGGTCCAGAAATCCCCTGATGGAGGCAGCAGGGGAGGCTTATGTCCAGCAGTGGACTACCACAGTCTGATTCATCTGTGATCTGTAGCCGTATGGGACAATTAGCAGTTGCTTTGTTAGATTATGTATATAACATAATCGATATGCGACCAGCGTCGCCTCCTATTTCACATTAAATATTTAATTTAAATTGGTATGTCTCGTAGCTGTTTTCTTTTTAATGTTTGATTCTTTGTGACATCATCCATTAAGATATTAACAGAACTGTTAGAGTGTTTTTTTATTCTTTCTTTGAATGTTTTTATTATTGATAATTCCATGTTTTACTGCGGTCATACTTAAGTCAATCCAAGAAAACAAAGGAAAGACAAACCAAGGAGTATGGGCAACTATTTTGAAACCTTTTAATGATTTCTATGTTGGAGTGAAAAGCAGTTTCCAGAGCTGTATTCCGTACTAAAAACAAACTTGTCGGGTTTCAGTACTGTTTTGTACACAGACGAAGACAGATTGAAGACGGCGGCTGATTAACGAGATAGATTATAAACTTATAATCCTAACTGCTTTCTTTTAGTAAACATATGTTTCTGCCAGGTTAGGCGTTTGTCGACATGTAATCCTAAGTACTTAACGTTGTTTGTCTGTGGAACCAATAGGTTATTAACTTAAATAGGCGGGCACGTGCCTCTTCTTAGTGTAAAGGTTACATTAACATATTTTGTCTTGTTTGGCTTTAATCTCCATTTCTTCAACCACGATGATAGATTATAAGCCCCAATTGCAGGATTTCTGCTGATACAATGGAGTCTTGGTGAGATGCTTAAATTGCTCTGTCATCAGCGAAGGTATCAGTGGTTGTGCTTAAAAATTGTCATATTAAAAATATTTTAACAAAAATGATGTTTTTAATGTAGCTAATTCGATTAGTTATAGTTAATTCGATTTTAAAATATTAGGTCAATAAGTTTTTATCTAGTGCAAGTGATACCTAGAGATTTTTTTTTTCAATGAATTTCAAAACATTTGCACACCATTGTTGATTTCAAATTGCACGAAAGCTTCCATATGCTGTCAAATTTTTCGACTTTTTAGCATTTTTCAGACATAAACAACATATGAGCTTTATATCAGCGAGCTGTAAACTATATATATATACACATTACATATTTTATATATTTCCTAACGCGGTCATACAAAAGTGTTTTAAAACTATCACCAAATTACTTATATCCAATATATCTCCATTTATCCTGTATATTCATATACATGACACAAAATTATTAAAAAACTGGGACTAAATGACAGTTATTCATTATCATGAAAAATAAAAATGAGCAAAATCGGAGCACGAGGAGCGTAGCAAGGGGTAATTTATATATAAATAAAGGATTGTGTACCTCTTTCGTTTGGGTAGTGGTTAAAAAATTAAATATAAGAAACATAATATAAATTTATAAACAGTATCTTTCAATACATGTTTCCAATTATTTTGGCTGGCAACAAATTTCACAAAAGATATTTAATCTCATAATTGCTTTTACTTTTTTGAACTGATCATCTGGTCAGTTGACAGAGCTGTTAAATTTTGCTTCAAAATCGTTTGTCAAATGACCTTTTGGGTTCTTGAAACGTTTGTCAAGGCTCGACCATCGATGTAATTAAAGTCAAAAGCACTGTCAACTGATCAGTGCTCCTCGGCGAATTATCTTCCATTTTAAATTATTTTACAACTTAAAATGGAATAAATTTCTGTGTATCCTTATATCTACGTTATGTAAAGCAAATAGTTTTTTTTGAAAATAAATGTTAGTTATTTTCCGAACCGTAAATATTTTTTGTTCATTTTTATTATTAACCTATGAATATATAATTCTTTTGTTTACGCGGATATTACACTATATTGAATAAAAGGATTCTGAAATCTGGCTTTGGCACTGGCAAAAAGACGCATGACATCTCATTCTATCCCGTGAACACGGCCACTGGTAAGTGTTCGAAACGTTAGAAATGTAAAATGTAAAATAAACGGACACCATTATTCTAATGTTAGAGCAAACCAAAGAGTAAGCGTCTATTAAATGCTGAGTAACCTGAAACTTTTAGTATTGTAACACCCCTCTGTTCTTTTCGTTCCCCTCTGATCTTCATTTTGAATTGGCGATTGAACGATTTAAGGTATGTTCGTAATTTATTATATCATACAATAGTTGTTTTTTATTTCTTTTTATTGACTACGCAGGCAGACGAGCAGTCGGTCCACCTGATGGGTAGTGGTCACCGATGCCCATAGACATCGGCAATACTAGTTGTATTACAACGCGCTGCCTACCGTGAGACATAGGATGTTAAGTCTCGTTTACCCATTAAATACGCTGGCTACGGTGCCTTCAAACGGAACAAGCAATGTTTTCACACTACTGCTTTGTAAGAAATAGGCGCAAATTGGTACCAACGGCCAATGTGAAAGGACCACCACCAGTAAATTCCTTACGTTCGACAATGTAATCAACTTTTGTTCTTTGTTTTTAACCCATGCAACTAAAACAATAATTATGTTTTGTGGTAGTTCTCTATATCCATTCAAATTATAACATTTTAAAAGAAAAGTAAAATTTAAAAAAAATAATAATTTTAAAACGAACCTCTTTTTGTATAAATTTTCACGATATCAACAGAAGGAACATTTTGATTAATCGTCTTAGTCTTCTATTAAATACCAATCCAATCGATTTGTATACCATTGCTATTTTTATTGTTAGATGTAACGGTAGCATCATCTAGTTCACTGTTCTTTTACAAAAGACATTTATCTAATAAAACATGGTTTTATCTTAAGCCCTTAAATTGTTTATTATAATGGAAAATAAGTAAATACAGCGCAAACGCTGGGTGGTCTCTAAATATATGAAACTTAAACTCTATTTAAAAAGTAAGATGACAATGAACTAGAACCGCCTTTAGATCTTTTCATTAGATTATGAATCCTAAACTCACTCGTGTCTTTGATGGCGCGAGCAAGCGACATTTATCCTAAGTCTCAAAGGTTTTTTGAATGAGTCAAAAGAATATATAAGCACGTATTTTATGCCAGAGTTTACAGTTTTAAATTATACAATGTTTAAAACGAATTTTAATACATATATAAACGATATTTGTAAAAAATATTTTGAAATCCATAATATACGTAGATAAATTTCTGCAACAACAGCAATAACTTTGGGTGTCATTACGTAAAAATTACTTTTGATAAAGAGTATTTTGGACTATCAGATAATAAGTTAAATCGAAAGTTTTTTTTTATAGCAACGTCAAAAATATTCCTCTTTATATTTCTTAAGTCATTTAATTTAATAAAATTTGGTTTGAATAAAATTTAAAGGGGTGGTGAGACCGAGGTTTCGATATTCAATCAAAGCACGCACATACCTTTTCTTACGTCTTATTATTTTAAATGAGGTATTTTAATATTTATCCGATTATGTTCTTTCTTTTATTGAAATAGCTTAGTGTATAGTTTTATGTTAACCAAAGAGGCTATTCGTATAATAGTTTTAAATGGCCTTTAATTCAACTATTTTCCATTTTAGTTGTCCAGGTAAAATTGAGAGAAAGTACAACCGGATTATATAATATAGAATAGAGAAAAATTCAACGTTTAAATTTTGAATTTTGTTTTTTAATTTGAAATGAGTTAGTTTTTAAATTGACTGGAAGATAATTTTTACTTTGAGGGCAAATTATGTGACAAATGGGTAATTAACCTGTGAGAGTTTGGAGAATATATTAAAATTAAATGAAAAACAATATTAATTAAAAAATAAATTTTAAAACCAAATAACTCACCCAAGAATAGGTTAGGATTAAAGATCTTTATTCGATTTATTTTATTTTTATTTTATTGATGTTAGTTAAATAAGCCCACCTCAATTCCAATGGAAACAGCCGGGTTGTTGGCATACCATTTCCCGCAACCGGTTGACGAGGATGATGGTCGACTATTTATCAGAAAATGCATAGTATTTTTGAGTGCAAAAGATGGTTTTAAATACAAAGTTCCCATATCCTTCGTTTTGATTTCCCAACCATAACCCGACCTTTTAATTATAGATCAGCCCCATTGCTTTAATCCACTAGGACAAACAACAGTAAAAATTGGTTACAATTGGGATTTCTCACCACTTCGATACCAATAAATTGGCATTCAGAATAATTTACCAATAAAGGAAATGAGTTAGACCCCGTTGTTGCGGGATGAGAGCTTGCCCCAAACTCGGTTACCAAAGATTTACCATAAACCAAGACCTGGAAACGTAGCATCCGTGTCACAAAAAAAGACGATGCTAGAAATAAAAGTTGATATAGATTTTCTTAAACATAAACCCGGTTCATAATTAAAAACGAGATAAATGGTATTTTTTAATTTTTGTTATTTTCAAAATTATACAGGATAAACTGAAAGAGAAGAACAGGTCAAAATCGAAATTAATTCAACATCGGTAAAAGCCAAAAAAACTTCCTTTACCCAATGATAAGGGCCCAAACAAAAAATCGATTTATCGGGTTTATCCACTTAATCAACACATATTATAAACCAAAGGAAAAAACCTGTTCCCGGTCTGTCTATTCGCTTCATGTTCCAAACCACTGAAACCCAATTTTAGGTTCATTCTTGAACAGATTCTGAGAAAATTAGTGATAAAAGGAAAATAGGGAAAAGTTTAATTAAAAATCAGTCATTTTCGAATAAAAGCCATAAATTTTTTGTTCATGGTACACATAAATAATAACATCTTATTTATATTATACGTACAGGAATGATACCGGGACGAAGTTCGGGTAAAAACCAGGATTAATATTTATTAAAAAACCTGATCTCATAACCTTTAACACGAGGTGTTAAATGTTCAATAATATTAGTCCATGCAAGATTGAAACCGGCATCCTTTGTTTTCTAAGGCGCAAGCCCATACCACCAGGCTACCTTGGCTCATATCTCTAAAATAGATCGGCCGCCGGACTTGGAGAACATTATTTATATCGTAATGTAACTCAATTTATGTTTGAGGTTTGATATTTTTTTTTGTGACTAAATTACTCGAACTAGTTTTATTAATTCCAAAAAAGGATTATTCAAACCCAGGCCCTGCATTATCTAAATAAGGTCTTGGACCGTCAATCTTTTTAGGAATCCATTTTAAAAAGACCCTTCGTTGTTATTCACTTTTGCCTGATCGTAAAATGAGAATTAATCGGGCCAAGGCGCACGAGATTGCAGAGCGAAGAAGTAGGTTTAACGGTTCATTTGGTTGAAAAGCTTTGACAGTTGAAATATATATATATTATTCGCCATAACACCGATTGGTTATTATTCTACATTGCAAATTAGGTTTTTAATGAATAAGACTGATGGAAAAATTCATTCAATTAAATTTGATGCATAATAAAAAAAAAAATATTTTATATCGGTAAGACCAATGACTGTTCTAAAAATTTATATTTATGGAAATGTACGTAGTTTTAAAAAATGGATAATCAAATGGCAGTAAATCTAGGGTGAACGCAAATTATTTTATTCCAGGTTTTGCCTTATAAAAAACACCATTACTTGTTGGGTTAAAAAATACACTTATAAGATCTGTCAAACACTCCTGAGCCGAAAAAGCAAAAAATTCCAATAATACCACCGGAAAGTTTTTGGAATGGTTTTTTATTTAATGGGAATTAGACTATTTTGGGATTTTTTTAAAAGGTAAAATTTTAATTTAAAGTTAATTTCTGGGTTTTTTCCCTTTTCTTACTCTTTAATTAGGAAAACGATGAAGAACCCGATGAACTTAACAAAAATAAAACAAATTTTTGGCTTCCAAATGTAACGCCTATTTTTGAAAAGGAAATCAGTAAACCAATAAATCATCAATAAACAAATTATTCTTAAAGATTTTATTTAACTGAACGGAAATAAAAGTAATACTCATAAACTATAGGATGGTTTGTTTTCATGTGAAAAAGTGGTGAAAGACAGATTACCGGAAACCGGAAAGTGATGTTGTTTTGTTCCGAACGTTCGACGAAGTAAAAGAATTCAAAATGGCTATAACCGCCATGACGCGAATCGAACTTTTAACGAAGGACAACTATGATAGGTGAAAGATCCACTTATGAGTTTTCGGGAAGCCTTTCTAAGTCCACAAAATGGAATGCACAGGGCTGAATTAGATTATTACTAGTTATACAGATCCTAAAATAAAAGTTTAATCTTATATTATAGTTAATCATTTAACACTGTTACGGGTTACTATGTTCTGATTGATTGCTGATCGGTTATTTGACTTCAAGATTTGGATTGTTCAGCTATGATTATTTTGTTTCGTTTTGTTTGTATTTCCACTTCATAACGTCAAATCCAGCTAAACCCATCAAAAACTTTGAATTTTTTTATTGCTTTAATTATTTCCAAAAAGAATTTAATTCAATTTGAAATTATTATTTTTTGCCCTTTTAAGACCCTTTGGTTTCAGGTGGGTTAGGTTTCAGGTCAAGTGGCGATTTTCAGCACCCGTTACCCAACCGTAACGTTAAGAATACCTGATTCCACATAACACAACCGTAACCGTGAACATTACTATCATCTTTTATCCGTGAGCCATAGCAAAGTTGTGAATTTATCGTTCTTTTAGATACATAAGGCTTGAGTATGTCCAACGTCGTACAACATTTATTATATAAATGAATGTAACAAAATAAATACATACTAATGAATCATTAAAACAACATTACGCAAAGAAACGACAGTAGCAAATCGAATCAGCTTTTAAAAAACCATTTCAATGATTTACGTTCAAATGAAGTTTACTTCAAACATCGTTTACGTCGCGCCGAGTAATGTAAAAAGTGAGAACCTAAGAAGACTATGTGCTTTGCCGTTATTCATTTGATAAATAATAAATTTGACTTAAAAACAAACAGTGCCTTTATAATTAACCTATAAAAACTTTTATTTGTTACTGACTTCCCACGAGTATTTTTAAACCCAACTTCAGCTCTTAGTAAAGATTCTCTGTTTTAGCTGTTTTTCTTTCGAATAAAAAAGAAATATGTAGAAGTTTAGACAGTACAATATGGTTAAATTGTCTTCAGATTCAGCAAAGCCTTTGAATTAACCTTTTTAAATAATTTGAGAATTGGCCAATTTACTAACAACAGATTAAAAGAATTATTTGGTAACGGTGGTGAAATTGATAACAAAATAAGAATTATAATGTTTTTATATTAATAATATTGTATAATGTATATTGTATACTTACTTTATATGTACATTACTTGAAATGATAAAAAGGGAAATTTTAACAACAAACGGAAGATCATAAACACTTACAATTATTTTAAAAAGATGTTACCGACAAATCCCTTCAAGCCCTCAAGACCAAAAGATCTTAATTAAGTGTTTGCCAGGGGACCCCGGCAATGAGAAGGTTCCTTCACCGCCCGGCCGTTAAAGTTCAAAGAAGGAGCCATGGAGGGCTGTGTCGGATTTTGCGGATAAAGGGCGTAATTACAGCCATCCCAAAACAAGGGTAACCAAAAACCAGAGAATTAGTGTTTGAAGGGAAATAGGTCAGCCACAAGCTCGTAGGAAACCGATAACGTTGGAAAGGTTTTGTTGGTGGTGTCGACGTACCCTCACGAGATGGATTAATTGGGATGGATCGCCCCGGCGGCGACTTATGGGGAAGGCCAAGGCCGCCGGGCACCCGGACAGGTTGAAATTTAAACGGAGACTAACGACGAGTACATGCCCTCTGCAAGAATCTATACCGCGATATCCGCACTGGGACCCAAATCTTTAATATCTTTTAAGTAATTAATTAAATAAAAAATCAAATATAACAAGTTTAATTCACGGAGAATGGGGACCCCAATGTAATAATTTTCATGGAAGTTTTAATTTTTGCTAAATTAAAAATGTTATCGTAGGTTATTTAAACATGCATATTGCTCATGAGATTTTTCCGGCCCATCTTGGACAGAGGAAAATAGTTTGGGTCCATCTCTTTTTTGAGATTATGGGTAAATCAAATGGGCAGGAGGTGGTGATTTTTTCATCGTTTTTTCTTAAATATATATTAAACTACTTATCACAAAAATGTTTAAAAAAATGTCACCCAAAAAAGCTTTAATTGAATAAAAAGTAAAAAAATAATGAATAAAAATAGGAGCCACTAGGAGGAAACAACAAAATAATAGAAAATATCAAAAACATACGCCTAAATTAAATAATTCTTTTGGGAAGACGGTCAATTAAATAATTAATTTATGATTAGTGATTTGACATTATTTAAAAAAAAAAATGTTTCAAAGTTTTTTGCTCGTTATTTATGTTTATTTAATAAAAAGTTAGAGTTCCTAAAAGTTAAAATTAGGACATAATTTAATACGGTATTATTGGTAAAATTAAGTATATTGAAATAAAAATAGGTATTTTGTGTGGTAATTGCCTCAATGGGAACATTCACACATAATCTAATTTAAGAACTATTTGGAAAATGTCGAGAAATTTAATAAACCCAAAAGAAAAATAAATATACATAAACAAGTCCCTACGGGTTTAAATGTTTTATAAAACCGAAGACTATTAAAAAATTAAATACACGTTGTTTTTATATTTCATATTTTTTTTTTCAAAATTAAAAATTTCCATTTAAAAATTTATATTCGTAATTGTTCGTAACCTTCTTAACTATATCTACAACTAAAAAACTGCTTTGTAAATTATCAATATAACGTGTGTTAAAATTATTCTAAAAGTAGCATATAAAATCATTAAATATAAAAAAATTATTAACAGTATTTCTAATTTCAGATCCTATACATGCTATTTAAAACGATAATAAAGTCATTGTGTCAATATAGTTTAAATCGGAAATTATGGAAAAAAATTAAATTTCAAAAGTTTGGAAAATTCCAAAAATAATTAAATTTTGGGAATTTTTGTTTGAAAATTTTTAATTTTTTACCTTTATTTAATAAGAATAAAAGAATAAAAATTTTATTCATCATTCCAACAGCTTGTTTAGTTTACAATAAGGCCACCAAAATTGAATGGCCTTTTTCAGGGAGTTTTGGGACCATCCCTACTTGGTCCAATGGGGTGGATTGACCTTTAATGCCTCATCTGACGACAGATCATTTAACCCAGGATTAATAAGGATTTTTAAGATCAAAACAAAAAACCTGTGTTTTACCCAAATTTCCCACACCTATTTAAAGGAAAATGGAAGGATGGTTTTAAAAAATTGTTTTTTAAAAAAGGCTTTATCGAGTTTTTTAAAAATTTAACTTATAAAATGGCCCCGAGATAAAATATCTTACATACAAAGTTCAAATTATTTATATCATATACAAAAGCCATAAGCCATTTGGTTAACTTTACCAATCAATGGAAAAATTTTTAATCATTTGAAGGAAACCCCGAATAATATATTTTTTCAATAATTTTTCGTTTGAAAAAAATTTCCCAAGAATGGAGTAAAGGTCGTTGACGATATATTTAAGAGCCTGGTTTAAAATAAAAGATATCTCTTTCAATTAATTTTATTTATAAGACTTAAGGTTTTACCAATAATATTAAAGAATTTTTATTATTTTTAATCAAAGGAATTTCATAAAATGGTTTTTTATATTTAAAAGGATTTCTGTAAACAAATACAATGCCATCGCTAAATTGGTCTGGAATCATTTCTGTTGACAAATTTTTCCCAAAGTTAAACCTTGGAAAATGATATATAATTTTTGTATATAGAATAAAGTTTAAGGAATATTTTACCATCAGTCTTGGTAAAAACCACTATTTAATCAAACATCATTAAAAAAGTTTTATTACTCTGTTTCAAATTTCACCTAGTCCTTTAATATTATATTATATCCTTTTTTAATGGCTGCCATTCCAAATCCACCTAGATCATAACTGATTAAAGAGAGTAATCACCGAGTAATTAGTTACTGAGCACAATAAGGGTGACATGGTACTGTGTTTATAATTTTGGTTTATTGCAAAATTATTATTATTTATTATTTGGAAGAAAAACTATTTTATTAAAACACGTATATTGGCATCTAAAATTTTTGCAGTAAAATTATTTAAAAAATTCGAAGAATTATAATCAAAGGAATTTGACCTTTTAGTCGATTCACTAAATGCCTTTAAAAATTTTGACACTTTACGAAAAATTTGACATTTTTTTAAATAAGATTGAAGGGATTTTCTTTTTACGTTGTTAAAAAGTTTTCCGGACTTTGTGTTTTGTTTGATTTTTTTTCAATTAAAAAACAAAATTTTCTAATTGGTCATAATCAATCATTCTAAATTTAAAGGTTGGAAATACTCAGACCAAAAGTTAATATTGCAAAGATAGGTAGTTACATACGAAAACCAGCTAAATAAAAGAAATCTTTTAGAGATTGCAAAATTGAAAGGATAACATACATAAATTAAATTAAATTTATTATTAATAATCTTTTTATGTACTTTTGTTTTAATAAAAACGTTTAATAGCTGAAGCCGAAAGGAGGTATAAAACCCCAAGGGTTCCCATTGCCTTGTTTTTTTTATTAAAATTTGGTTGCCACCAAACCCCAACCAGCCAAAAAAGGTTTATTACGATTTTTAATTAAAGTTTTAATTTTTTTACATTTATGTTTTTTGGGACCAGTACCATAAATTAAATTTTCAATTGTTGCGGGAATAATACTTATTAAATAAAATTATTTTATTGGATTTTTGGTACCAAAGTACCAAAGGAAAGTAACTGGGTAACCATTAGGATTGTTAAAAAATAAAATTTGGTTTTAGAGACCATTGGTAAACAATTGAACCAATTGGTTACAGGTCTCTTTAGGCCCTAATACTCTAAAAAAATTTATAAAAGGTTCAGATTGGAAAAATTTTATCTCCCGGGATTACACAAGCAACAAAGAAAATAATAAGATTTTTTATAACAGAATCAGTTAAAAAATAAGATGAAAATTGCATAGTTTATTTAAACTTTGTTGGTAAAAGGGAACTAACACCAAAATAAGAAATTAGTGGACAACAAACTTAGTTCAGTGTGTGTTAAACAAGTTTTTCAAAATAACATTAAAATCCAAAGAATTTTAATAATAATGTAAAAAAGTTAAAAATTGATTACTATAGCTATTTTAACAAAACCTAAAATATTTATACCCACCTTTATATGGAAAACTTATATAATCAAAATATAGGTCGGGCAATGCACAGATACTAATTTTTATTAATATATACCAGAACTTCAAAAAGTGTCCCAACGTTTATCAAGACTTTTTGATGGACTCTCTAGGCGTAGGATTAAACTTACTACCCATGAGCAATAATTGTTCCATGTACGTATTTTTTTTTGGCCTGGCCAGGCAGACGGAGCAGGTCGGGCCACCTGATTGAAAGTGGCCCGTCGCCCCACAGGCATAAAGGCCAAACTGGATTACAAACGCGCTGCTTCACCGTGAAAGTCATAGGATGTGGATGTCCGTTAACTCCACGATAGATTTACGCTGGTTTATACGCTGGCCATGGTGCCCCGGTAGTGTGACTTTGCGCCAACACCTTTTAGGGGTTAAGAGCTTCATGTTCAAATTTATAACTTCTTTTAGAAAACAGTCTTTCATTATATATACTTAAGCACTTGATTGAAAAAGGGACAGGCTTGAATCAAAACATATTGAAAATTTCAGTCCCTTTTTAAATGAAAAAGTACCTTAATCGCAAATTAAAATAACTTTATAAAACTCATTTGTTGAATTGTTAGATATGGCCCATACTTCTATACAAATCTGAAGCTTAGACCCTTAAAAAACAACTCCAAAAACGTGTACAACATTTTGAAATTATAATATAAGATGTTTCCATTTAATAAAGGGACAGATCTGAACCTTGGTGAAGTTTTTCGAGGAAAAGACAACGGAAAACCGATGAAGACTGTCAAAAGGAATACCGCCATCTTGGGACATGTGCTTAGACACCCAAGAAGAAACTTTAAAATTATTACCAAAAAGTGGCAGGAAAAACGCCATAATACAAGAAGAAATTCAGGCTGCAAAACATCCGATAATGCACTGCAGTCTTAAGTGCAATGAAACTTTTTGACTTCAACCAAAGAAACCTTGACTACTTGGAGAAGAATAAGAAGAAGATCTTCTACCCTATTCATAAAAGATATCTTATTTAAAAAAGGTAATTCAAAAGCAGTTAAAGAAAACCAAAGGTTATTTTGGAAAAAAAGGGTGAAGGGTTTTCTGACTATTATAGACACATATTTGAGGAAAGAATTAAAACCGGCCAGGCCATTGGAAACCAAGTAAGAATTGACAACCTGCTACAGATGGGTTATTTCTTTTAAGAGTTACAATGTAAATCAATATTATTCATTTCATAAAACTTACTATAAAAGAACATTCAATACACAAGGATTAACTTATTAAATGAATCAATATATAAGAATAGTGTACGGACTTTTATTGTAGACTTTTTAAAAAGCAAAATCGATTTAAATAACATCACAAAACCCCGTTTTCACTAGCAAACCCATGTAGCAATCTGGTAAATAATTGCTTGAAATAGAGCCAAGTTCACATCGCCTTTATTTTTAATTGTTCGTCTGTATTTTTACGCCTTTTTTGGGGTATGGAATAGAAGCAAGAATGTTATTAAGATATTTTTGAATCATAAATTCATCTATTGAGCACCAATGGAGGCAAAGATTTTAACCAATAAAATATTTATTCAAAATTATTGTGTTGATTTAACATTATCAATTGAAGGTTTTGTAGTGGACCTTTTCCATTAAAAAAAATATTGTTAAATAAAATTATATTAAACGTTGGGAACGTTTAACAACCCACCACAAGACCTGATAAAGTCAAGAAGAAAATTATATAATGTATCCGGTGACTGGTTTTAAATTCATGAACGTGACAATTTTCTCTGAGTAGTATTTATGTGAATAATCAACCAGTAATTTGTATATTTTGATGGTAAAACAATAAGGATAGTAGTTAATAGGTTAACAAAGCAGTGAGAAATTTCATGTTAGTACAAGATTAATTTTTTAAAATTTGAAAGTCAAAGGGAATTTTCATCATTTTTTGGTTGGTTTATTGGTGGATAGTGACCAAACTTTGGCAAACACGGGGCCATTGACAAAATGTATTTATATGAAATGATATTTTTCCAATCGAAACTTCAGTTCTTATGGATTGAAAGAAAAGATATAAGACAAAATTTACAACTTATAGAAATAACCGAAATTTTAAATTATTTTGTAAAAAGAAAAGTTTTAATATTAAGTCCCAAGACAACAAATTGATGTTTGTCGTAAATTGAGTTAAAGCCGTTTAAAAAAGGACCGGCAAAAATCAAGAAAGAGTTTTGAAAAAAGCTTTCCCCAGACTTTATAGAGCCATTAGTAAATAAATTTGCATAGTGTAAAGTTCTACTATAAAATGAGACCGACTTCAAAACAATGCAGTGCTTAAACATAGTGATCTCGAACTCGTGTTGACAGTTAATTGATTTGATTTTCCTTATTTGATACTAAATGTTGATAACTAAATAAAATTGTTATATACAAAGCTGCTCGTAATCGCCTTCAAAAATAATGCCTTGTATTGGCCAAGCCTGTTTATTTTAAGATTTTATCTTCAATTTACCAAAAGGGGTAAAGCCAAAAATAGAAGATAAAAGGGGCCAATTATAAATTTCATAAGGGATCCGGTGGCCAAATAGAAAAAGCTTATAAAAATAAACTACTAATTGATACTGAAATTTAACTGTTTTAACGCTTACTTTGGCAGCTTTAAGAAAACTAAATTATTAAAATTAAAAAACATTTTTTAACCAGTAACTGATTAATATGACATACAAGAAGGTTCAAATAAAATATTACATTCACAACTTGACAATAATGATCTTAGCAACTAATCGTGGCTGTCAACTTGTTGTGAACTTTATCTAAATGTAATTCAAAACAATTTCATCGTCTATATACTTACAAAATCGTTATTGACTTAAATTAAATAAATATTCCAGTTTCATTTCGTTAGAAAATATTAAATTCAAACCATTATAAACTTTAAGTAATCACTTAAAGTTCAAAATGGCTTTAGGTGGTCGGTTAATTAATGTTTGTTAAGGAATGGTTAATAATTAAAGGTTTCCGTAGCGTTTTAAAGATAGTTTAAACCAAGTTGATGCGAATACGTTTCAACGTTTATTGTGAACTATCAATTTGTATAGTAACATATTGTTTCGAGTATATTTTTGCATTACTAACCAGTCTCAACATTTAGGATATATTTCCTTCTTCAAAATACATTTTCTCTTAAGGATTACTCTACTTTCTATACCTTACGTCTTTAAGTTACCCCATAAAGCCTCTGAATTCTTATTTTTATTGATGATAGTAACATTTCATAGTATAAATATAATAATTGTTTTTTTAAATATAATAGGGGCAAATACCATTAAATTAACAAAAATCTTATATCCAAATTGAAATTAATTATGAAGATTTTTAAACGTAAAGAAATTATAAGGAATTTTGTTGGGAACGATTTTTTTAAACAATCGGTTAATTTTATTAATAACCACAATTTGGATTTTTCGTTACTTAAACCCCGACCTTTATTTTAGAATCCAGGATCACGGCAAACCATCACCACCAGCCCGTCCGTGACCCGGGATGCTGGAAAAGAGACCAAACGTCGGGAATAAATATATTTAATAACGCGAAAAACCCAAATTAGTGGATTTTATTATAATAATCGCGTAAATAAAAGAAATTATTTTATCAAATGATTTTAAGAATGGTAAAAATTTTTATTTTTGTTTTCTCTTTAGTTAAATGGAATATTTTCAAAACAATTTAATTTTATTATAGGAAACCAATTACAAATTTTTTTCTTTTGGGGACTATTTTTATATATCCAAAGGTCGGCATTGGTGACCCCGGGAATGTCTTTAAATTATTAATTGTAAAGTTTTATTTTATTCAATTTAAACGTTTAATGTATTAATTATAATGATGTTTTAAATAAGTATTTTGGTTAGTCCCTAATGCTTAATCTATTTTTTTCTCATAATACTTTATCATTTTAGCGATTTAACCAATAGGTCTCCAGTTTTAAACCGAGGGCTAATATCACTAGGGCACGGAGATGCCTTATTTCCTAGATCTAATTAGTGAAACTAAATTCAAAGAGGGGACTAGATATCAGGTAATTAGAGGAGGCCCTTCGATCTTGATACGACTATTGATGTAAGAATAACTTGTACTTGTAGAATGGCAAATTCCATTACTAAATTTAACAATGCAACTAAATGATTATTTAGTACTTGTTAAAAAATCTAAAAAACAAATGATCCTATTATATTCATATAAATAGGACCAAAATAATTTTAAAGCCCCATATATTAACGAGGATTAGAATCTTATAAAGGAAACAGATTAATAGTACTATTATTAATCACAATCACAAATCTCTGTGGTCATATCAAATTATATAGACACAAACACCCAGACACGAGAAAAGCACTATGTTCATCACACAATTTTTTTGGCGGAATCGAACCTACACCCTTTTAAGTGTTACAGTCAGGGAAAATGGAAGGAGTCGTCAGATTCTTATCCATTTGCCAATTCCACCAACATCAATAAAGGTAATAATTTATACACAGAAGTTACTACAATTAATGGGAGTATAATATTCGAATACCTCAAAATCTTCTTAGAAAATGTGATGGACGATCTTTAAAATGCCCATCAGATGCGTAAATCCTAATTAAGTAACTACTAACTTGCCATAGGAAACAAAAGCAACTTTATATTAAGTTTTAAAAGACCAGTCTTACTAACTATCACCATTCATCATTATCAAATGGAAAGGTGCACTGGGACATAGGCCTACCACCACCCTTTCTTCCATAAGGGGTTTTTGACCGATTCCAGCTGGTCCGACTTTTACATGCCCATCGGCTAACGTTGTTTCCCGGAGATCCGGAAACCCAAGATTTTCGGTTTATAAAGAAAGGTCCAAGGCCAAGAAGGGCCATGGACTTAAATTTTCAAGGATAAAAAAATTATTTGTCAAAAAGTAAATTATGTTATCCTTACTTATGTTTGTAATCTGGCCAAACGAGCAACGAATAATAATGGATTATGATTATCGGAATTGGATAGAAACAAATCCACCCCACTTTTTCATAATTAATATAATAATATAATTTTATTTTTGCACTTAATAGTTACTTACAAAAATATTATTTTACTAAAAATACAGCAAGAAAACTGCTTCTTGTTGAATATTTACGTTAGAGCAAGAAGCAAAAAATAAACGTTATAAAACTAATTAACTTTGAACGTTTTTCAGATTTATTCCTTTAAATAAAGTTTCCAGTGCGTGTTAGGATTTGTCTTCTAACTGGAGGCAAGAATTTTAAATGTTTCGGTAAATTTAAAAACTTTTATCGTTTGCCGAGTTATTTTCCAGATTTTATGTTTTTTTTGTTTTATTAATAAGTTAATTATTTTAAGGTTTCTTTCGTTTATCTTCGACTGAATTTCACGATGTTCCGGAAATTACTTTGATAAGGGTTTTCCCGGCAGGAATACCACGGTTGACGTTGGTTGGAGTTGAAGATGTTATTTAACCTTTAAACCACTTTGGATTGGAAAGCTGGTATCGGGCGGTGGCATTCGATGAGGCTTCTTGGGTCCGCAGTGGACTGACAAGGACCAATGTTGATTGATTGACAACTGAATTGGCCCATAGAGTGGGTAAGGGGCTTTGTGCTTTTAGAAAACGGAGGAATGGGTTTTAACCAAAAACCCAACTAGTGTTCCAGTTGTTTGGTTTGTTGATTAGGAACCATTTGGGGCCGATCACCGAAATGTCTGGTAAGATGACCATGGTCGGAATGGGAAGGTAAAAAATTAGGGTCCACCAAACTAACCTTCAGAGTCAAAAGCTTTCATCTCCACAAGGCACAGAGGGCTGATGGTTCTGACACTTTTTGTACAACCTTCTTTTAAGTGGAATTGGGTTTGGGTTAAAATAGGTACAGGCTGGGGGGCGCCAGCCTGTTCCAGTGACGCAAAACGAGCTTGTTACTTGAGACATCTGCGATTTGCCCGGAAAAAGTTTAGGCGGGCTTTGGGTGAATCGGTTTCCACTTTCTGGAGCAGGGTTTGGTCAATTACCTAAAGAAAAGGAACAGATGACCTTCACTTTCAGGCCACTCTAAGAACAATAAACCCTGTTGAAGGACAGAATTGGAAAAACTTATTAATCCCTTCTGCCCTGTAGCCCAGTGGTGGTGGAAATTTAGAAACCGGAGGTCGGGTTTGAATTGTCGCACCACAACAAATTTTTCCAGCCTTTAGTTTCAAGGACGGGATGACTGTGACGGATAGGCGGAGAAAGTCGGGTCAACCCATCAACCCGCATTGGATCAAGGTGGTGAAATCGGTTTCAGGTCCGGGTCTGAAACACAGGTTGGATGATGATTTATTTTACAATTGTAGGTTGACCGAGACATATTTTACCATCCTTAATGCAATGTTTATCTACTCACAACAATGGTGTTTTTCTCTTAGTATTTCTATAATCCTAACTACAAATATAATTTACAATGAGTCAAATTCTGTGTGTTCATTTACCCAAGACATTTAAGCCAAATTTTTAACAAAAAAATTAATGATTTAATGGCCGCGTAAAAACTATGTTTCCATGAATAAAATGAATGAAAAACTTTTTTGATTATCAAGTAATCCACTTAAAAGTTCTATTTAATTTGGAAAGATATTAATATTACAAAGAAATACAAAGAAGGTTTGATTTAAGATACCCTTATGGATCGAAAGTTTTTTAGTTTTATTAGTTTTACCTTTGTTTGGTCTTTTAGACGAGAATTTATAAAAGGATATAACGAATTATTAATAGAACACCGGGAAACCTTTTTAGATTTTTTTTTAGAGCAATTGTTTTTAAAAAATCTTGGCATTATCAATTATTCAAAAAAATATATGTGGGCCATTAGTTTATTTATCATCCCCTATTTCAAAACATTATAATAATTTTATTAATTTTGCATTAAACGTTATTTTAGTAATCCCATTTAAAATTCAGTTTTATTTCAAAATGCTCAGCCGCGTCATTCAACAAACGCGCTTGAATTCCACCCCACGTATTACGGGTTATTATTGGGTCGGTAAACGACCGGTCATTATCAAAACATTAACGCAAAAATGATGTTATTTTTGGTGTTTTTATTATAATATACGTCGGTAAAGGAAGACTACCCTTTCAATTATTTTCTTATTTTCATAGAATAATTAAAAAACGTTTAGTAAAAAAAATATTCTTAATTAACTTACATTTTAAATACACATATTGTTATCAAATGATGATTGATGATGATGATGAATTTAAACAAATTTTATAAAATTAATCACTGTAAAAAGACCAGGGGACTTAATATTTGGGTTGTTAAGGTGAAAACGTTATTTAAAAAATCAAATTATAGTTTACCAAAGTATTAGAATTTGTATTTCTTTTAGAAAAAAAAGTGTTTTTAATTTTTTTTGTTTATTATTACAAATACTTTAAGGTTTTTAAAATTTAGTCCAATTTAAATGATGGATTTTCCTTAAAATACAATCGGTACGTACAACGTTATGTATCTTATTTATCTTCATTATGGCGAATTGTTTTTGTTTTGAACAAAAGGAAATGTATGGAAGTTTTACAACCGCAACCTTTTGCAATATATTTTTTTTTATTGCTTTATTTACATAAAATTTACAAGTTTCTAAACGTGATAAATCGTTAAGGCATTTATACCATACTTAAATCAGCTTCAATGTTATAAAAATATTTGAATTAAGAGTTATTGAATTATTAATACATACACATAATCTGATAATATCATACTTTTTAGACAATTTTATAATCTTTATTTATTAATACATTATTTTTTTTGTCTGGTAACATAAACAAAAGAAAACTATATATATATTACACTGCCTTCTCAACTTGACGGATGCATTTAATTATCCGTCATCTTGTTTATCCATCATAATAATATCCTCCTATAAAAAACATGCTCCTATTAATAAATATATATAATATATATATATATATATATCACCACCTCAGTGGCACAGTGATCTAGCTCTTGCGTTAAAAATCCTAGATCGTGGGTTTAAATCCTACGGAAAAACAACTTCGGTATATTTGATTTTTAGAAGCAATTTTCTGAACATTAAGATGATCTTTTGATGAGTTTATAAGAAGTCGGTCCCGATAGTCAAGACCATCTTTGGCAGTCTTTATAGGATATCAGTGCTTTAAAATTCCATCATTCTAAACTATTTATTTTTGGCAACGCGGCCGGGGAGCTGGCGGGCCCACCCTTAATGGTACCCGACGCCCATAGAACTGGAAAACCCAGTAAGTTTTGCGCTCCTTCCCGAGAGACGTGGGGTGAAGTCCGTTTACCCAGTAAAAATTCTTAGGTGCCCTTTCCAAAAGGGCCAGCAGTATTTTCACCTTTCTACTTGCAGCACAAAATAGGGCACCGCAGGCAACCCACCCAGACATAAAAAGGTAAGTTGTGGAGGTCAGATACCAGTTGCTTTGGATAAAAACTATTTCTCAGGTAAATATGGAAGCATTAGAAGTGAATCCTATGAAAGCTTAATAAAATGGCTTGGAAACAAACGATGAAAAATTAAAATAATTATTTAGTGCGATTCTTCAACTAGAATGATTGCTTGAGTTTATTGATATATACATTACCTGGAAAGATTTTAAAAGGCAAAATAGACTAGCATTATAAAAGTGTGGTAACAATAAAACTATTTTAATGTGCCTTTGATTTTATTAAATTAAACATTTCCTCGTTATTTATCAGATATATAATTTTTAAAGACATTTATATCTTACCAAAATACGTCTGAAATGGTCCTTCCCATTCATATAATTATTTCAATCTCAGTTTTCGCAATGCTGCTAAAATATATGACTACACAAGAAGGTTGAAAGACGCCGGTAATAAATTTACATCTCACTTTCATAGTGGTTTAACGTTATTTACGCGAACATTGATTAAAATGTTATTCTGACTTCACGCACAATTTGATAGCTCAAATTTACATTCACATTTTCGATGTAGCCGTCGAAAATGTGAATACTCTTTTAAGGTTATAATAAATTACTTTTTAGTTAATTAATAGGAGTGTAAAGAGAAAATAAACAAATCGCAAGACCTACTTAATTTATATAGAGCAAATATATATTTTTCATGTAATGTATACATTTAAAACTACTGAACCAATTTAAAATCATTTTATTTAATCTATAAATATTGTAAAAAGAAAAAGAAATCGTTTGAAATAAATGCTGTTACCAATCCAAGGTGCTAATAAATAATGTTTAAGACTGATATAAATATATAATTTATGCCAAAAGCGTGAAGTAATAATCTTCAATACGAAACCACGATAGATTCCAAGATTTATACACAAAATGAAAAAAGTCCGATATGGTATTGAGAGGTGTACGAATATGTACACTCAATACAATTTTTTTTCGTAATACTTACTTTTCACATTTCATAGACCAAAGTTCTGCTTGTTCCGTAAGAGTACTTGAATGACATAGTTTTACGAACTATATTATGAAACTTTTAACGATGTATTAATTCATTGAATAGTTATGATATAAGTTGTTTAACAAAACAGTTTTATTTTAAAAGTTATCATTGCATACTATAGAAAAATTGATTATTTTTTAATTATTGCTACGAAAAATACTCTGAATAACGAATGATTCTGGGTTTTATCTTCAAAAGATAAAGTAAGTTATTCATTCGGTTAATACTAATTAAACGATCTTTGATAGATGATGATGATATTTGATTGATGTCCTTAAGCTTCTTTCCAACCAACTGTTAAGTGTCTTTTGCCTATGGATTATATCCTTGATATTTCAAGGATTGAACACATTAGAAATATTGTTAAGTTTTAAAACATAGGTAAATGCAAGAAAAACTTAACACTATACAAATAAACATTATAAAAAAATTGTGATTTACAAATAAAGTAAACTTTTAATATATTTATCTATTCTATTAAACAACATTACGTTTACTACTACATTCAACGGATTTACCATTGTCATTATTTCGTAAAATACAATCATAACATGTATTGTACACATTTGCGAGCCTTATCTGTGATCATAATTTTTTTTAATATAAAAGGTTTTAAATTAAACTACTGTTTTTTTTTTATACCAATTTGTAAATATAGAACTTTCTGCATATAGACAAGATTAAACAATGATAAACCATACAATTTAAAACCGTTCAATAACCTTGTTTATCAGAATGTTGTCTTTGTGTTAAACGATAGGAAATATATTGAACTTTGCAAACAACGATATACTGCGCCCTACTTTAAACATCCGTCGCTTTTAATCGTTTAGTAAACTGAGCCGTAGCGCCCACTTGCCTTATAGTGATAGCAACCAATATTCAACATAGTTGCCTAAACACATTTACAAAGCTATGTGTTATGCTTTAAATATAACTTACTCAGACACTAAACTGCTTATATAAATTTCTTATTTAAGTTAAGTAAAGTTTTTAGATTAAGATTAAAAAGAAAAAAAGTTCTTTCGTTACTACATTGCCGATGATTTCTCAGCCAATAATTATTTTCTTACTCGTTAAAACCATGCCAATAAATTATTTTCGCAATATTTTTAAAAGATATAATGTTCAAAACAACTGCGGTTTTTAGTAAATTCCACAATAATTGTCTTAGAAAAAAAATTATTAGTCCAGTTTGGTTTCATTATCATCACCATAATGAGCTTTTATCAGTCCACTGCCGCACGTAGGCCTTTTTCAATTAATGCCACGACGGGTGATCCCCTGCTACTCGCTTCCAATACGAACCAGCTATTGCACGGACATTGCATTAATCATAAAAATTATTATTTTTTCAATTACGGCGTATTTTATTTATTGTATCTATTTATTTTGACTTTCTTGATATACTTTAATGTTTAGCCTAGGCCATACTAGTTTATCCTATTGTATGCGCATGGATATTAGGATCCACTAGTTCGGCCTAATCTAAACTGGTCTCTTATCGGGCTAAGGACAGTTTCGAGTTTTGGGTAAAAGTTTTACTTAGTACTCATAAATGTTAATGACTTTGCATAAATTAGTAAAATTAGATCAGTTAAGTTGTAAAAAGCGGGTAAAACTTCACTAACAAAATAAAAAAAATATGTTTTTAAGTAAACCTGACAAAAGTAATAATTTGTAATTGATTTTCAGTAGCTAATTTAAGTACCAATTCAAACGTTGTTTGAATTTGTACTTAAATTAGCTACTGAAAATCATTAAGAATTATTTTTTTTTGTCAAAAAAAGTTAACATAAAATCTTATATTATAATTAAAAATAACAACTTCTTACTTTAATTACCTTGTTTACATGAATTTTAAGTCTAATATATATATATGCTACCGGCCAAATCCGATTTCAGGACAAACTAGTTTGGCCTAGGCTCAACTAGTTCTTCCCATAAGTAATTAATTTGTCCTTGTTATATATATATGTTGCCATTAACGCTTTGGGTTTCAAATCTGATAAAGAATTTAAATTTAATCTAACTTGAAATAATTTCATTGCATGTGCTTGATTTAAAAAATATTCGTGTTTAAATACGTAATTAAATAAGATTCGATTCAGAGAAGTAAATTTAAAGTGTAAACAATTACAGGTGGTCCGTTAATTTATATCCTTGTTTATATGTAATGAATATTAAACAAAGTTTACGTCAATACGGTCATATAATAAGCTATTAAATTGTGTAGTAACATAGTATTTTCGTCAAATATATTTCCTAAAGTTCATACCAAAGTTTCTCAGTAATATGAAAATTTAAGTTCGTTCACTGATACATATGTATGTTTTTTGTGTCATTTTTATTATACTTACATTTGCTATATATATATTTATACTATACAATTGTATCTTTTGAAATTTAACATGATTTTTACTACTTCGTGTGTCTTCTAAATGGAATTGCACATAGGCTATTATTTATATTATTCCATGTAGTAGTTTATGCAACTATTTACATATATATATATATAAGTTCGTTAGTAAACACAATACAAAAAAATTATTTGTAATAACTATATAATTATGTATACGGTACGACATTTTTTTACAAGAAATACATACACAAAAAAAAACCGTTTAAAGCTGATATATACAAACAAAATAATCTAACTAGTTGACATATATATGTAACCGTTAATATAATTTTGATATTATTTCAATATATATTTATGCCCTAACATTTTGGGGTTTAGATTCTATCCTGGATACGGACATAATAAAAGGGATCCATGACGCAGGCAAACTGTTCCACTTCCATTTTAACGTGCTGTATTATTTATGACTCGTATGACAAGTTTACGAAAAAAATACGATTTTAGTCGCATTTTTTTCTTGTTTGTTACGGACGTTTCAGACCTTTATCTCTATCGTCATGGATCTATGAAAACTGTATCTTTCCTATGAAATCTAAAGAATATTAATATATTTAATTTAATCATCATGTTACCACCACCTGTGGGTTAGTCCACCTTGTAGCCAGGCCCCCAAGCCGTGGCCCAAATGGGTTTTGCCGTCTCCCCCAAACTGGGCTAATGCCGGGTGAGGGACCATTTTTCCAAGCAATCCGCCGCATGGATTATCTTTTCTTGTCGAACCTTGGGATGATCTTTCAAATTGCCCTAAAGAACAAAAAACAGGAAGCAAAGTCGGCCCTAGTGAAATTCAAACCCACGACCTTTGGTTTGTAAAGGAAGGTGAATTAGGAGGGGTGAGAATTTTATCTTGTAACGGTAGTTTAAAACACTTTGTTTCCAAAATATATATAAATACTTACAATTTCATTTTTCCTTAAAAGAATAAAAATTAAAAATATTGACTTCTGTAAAAGTCTGTTTCAATTACATAAAAAAGTTTAAAGGAATTATAAAGTTTGTAAAGACAGTTTATAAATAATTGATGGATATTTGAGTTTGTAAGACTTGTTGTAAAAATTAAACAAAGTTACTTAATTGGGCTATGTTAATTGTAAATTTGGAAGAAAATTATCTTTTTTTATCTTTTGTTTAAGAATATTACAACCAAAAAGGGAAAAGTAAAATAATACGTTATATCATAAAATTCCTCTTTTTGAATAATGAATGCTAAAGATGTGTAAATTTATTTTCATCATCATCATCATCAGCCTGTGTCAATCCACCGCTGGACATAGGCCTTCCCTGATTAATACCGCTTCCAACTTCGGCTGTTTCATCCGGGCCCCACCTGCTACTTTGCAAATGTCGTGACCCATCTTGCCGCGGGGTCGTCCCCACACCAGTTGCCGAGCCTGTTCTACCTCCCCGTTTCCGTCCCCAATAGTCGTTAGTTCCCTGCAATTTGACCGGCCCTGCCACTTTAACCACCAATTCGGTGGGCTTATTTTAGGACTCTGGTTCTCTGACGGATAACATTATTTCTGGATGCGGTCCTTTCCCGGGAGATCTCCAGTATAGCCCTCTTGGTTAGCCTTCTTGAGCAATTTGAATTTGGGACAAGTCAAACCGGGAAGGTTCCGCACCGTGGGTCGGTAAAGGGATTATTTTAAAAGCACAAATTTTAGTTTACATCATACTTAACCTGATACCTTATTTTGTACCAGTATTTTTATATGGTTTTTAACATTGCCAAAAATTAAAATTAATAAATAACCAGCCATTAAAAATTGATGCACAAAAAAAATAAAATATTTTGACTTTCTTTAAGATTTTGTTTTCTTCGACCCTGAGTTTTTAAAAGAATTGGGTATAATACAAACATTTTATCTCTAGTCTGATATTTGATATATTTAAAATCGGAGATTCTTCGTTTCCGGCTGAAAACACGTCATTAAATCCAACTTTACCCCAAATGGTTTGACACAATTTTATAGGTGAAATCATTGCATTGAGATAATAATGATGCATATTCTCTATAACTAAGACGTTTGGAATTAGCATCTGAACTTTCTATTGCCACTAAATCTAACTAGTATTAAGGGGGGTGCAATAATTGTTTTTACCGTTTTGAGGACTTTTTTAAACGGGAAGGAATTAAAATTTGAACTTTTTGGGGTTATTTATTATATTTAAAAACAAAAAAAAAGGTGTCTTTTAAGGGGTATCCTTTGGCATCATTAAAAATAGTTTTAAGTCTAATTAATTAAAATCAATAAATAATACCGGAAGTTAACCCGGAAATAAAAGTTAACCAACATAATTTCACAAATGAAGTATACAACAAAATTTAAGATAATTAAAGTGATGTTTTAAGAACTTCATAAATTTCGATTAAAAATTAAAGCACTTTGAATATTTATAACGGAGTTCAGCGTCATCTTTGGGAAATTCCTGAATTTGCACGTAACTTCATAAATCAGAAGCTTTGATTATTTCGACCAATGCGCCCTTATCAAAAATTAACATAGATAAACACGGAAAAAACCAATTGTTGAAAAACAATTTACAAAATTAATATATTTATATAATAAATATTTAAATAAATTTAAATAATATAATATATAAAAATATATATATATATAATATATAAATATACATAAAACGGAATTTTAATCCAATCTTGAGCACATTTGCAACCTTCTAAAAAAAAACGAAACTTCCATTATCACTTTAACAACAATCCCTTATCATTGAATATGGACCCTTATTACATTTTCCACCGTTTTCAATTAAACTGTTAATTTTTTGTCACGCATCTTAAAATTCCTTCCTCATCATTTATTCATAACGCCCTAAAAATAAATTTTTTTTCAAAATGGCCTGTAAAAAAATAAATTCAAGACCCTTCCGGAAAAAAGTTTCAATTTGGAGGTTTCACTTTTTACAAAAATTAGTTTTACGTTTCATAAAACATATATCTTCTAGTTTGGCCCAAAAAAATTTAAAAAGCCAAAATCGGGAAATTCACACTTCAGAAAAAAAAGGTGGTTTTTCACCTTTTTTTCAATGGGTTTTCTTGGAAAGGGGTTAATTTTTAAACATTTTGAAGTTATTTCTTTAGGCGCGTTATGGCATCGAAGGTGAAATTTAAAAGATGCGAACCCAAAATTAAAGTTTTAAAAACGGTAAAATGTAAAAGGTATATTAATGAAAGGGAAAGGGATTTTGGTGTAGTGATAATTGGGGTTTCATTTCCGGATAGTTGTTGCCAACCTCTAGAGGTGGAAGGTTTTAATTGGCTTTATATATATATATTTTTTATTTATTAAATATTTATTTTAAATATATGTTTTTGTAATTGGGATGTTTATTCAACTTAATAAAATATTTTATTCATTTAAATATCAACATTGTTTAACCCATAAAAGGTTTTGGAATAAACCTCTCCCAAATCAATTCTAACAAAGCTTTTGATTTTAGTACCGCTCACAAGTAAACCAACCTCTTGGAAATTCTTTAACAACGGAAAAGGTTGAACACCGGAATATGAAGATCAAAGTACGTTTGGAATCCCAAATTTTTCAATTTTGAAGGAAATTGCCAATTATCTTTTTATTTTTGATTGCTCTTTTGGGTGGTGAAAAAAAAAGGCTTTCTTTTCAAATTACCATAATATTAATTATAAAGGTTTATTTTGATATAAATTAAAATACTTTTATTTAATATAATTAACACTAAATTATTATTGGAATTATTAATTTTAAATACTTATTATTGGTTTTTAATATTCAAAAATAAAAAATAAATTTAATAAAACATTTAATAAAAAGTTTGGATAAAATTAAAATTAAACATCAAATTATAATATAAACTTTAATTTTGCTTTAAATGGAATAAATAATAAATTTTAAAAAAAAATAAATTTAATGGAAAATTTTTGATAAAAAGATAACTGAAGTTCCAATTCAGAATTACGGAAGAATACTATGGAAGTGGACATTCATTTAATTAAAATTACAATTCAAAAATAAGACAATTTATGTTAGACTTAATGTTAAGAAAATAAATATTTATTTGTTTAATTTTTTCAAATTTAAAACCGAACTTTGTTGATTATCCTTTTCCAATCCTTCTAATTATTTGTTGTAATTAATTATTTTCTGCAATTAAAAACCATTTTTAATGATAAAAAAGTATAACTTCTCACGCGCCTTCATAATTTGCCCCCAAAATGTTTGAGGCCCAACGAAGTTATTACCATAAAGTAGATGTAAAATTTCATTGGAATTGGTTGAGAACTTTGAGTTATTACCCCAAATTTAAAAATGTTTTTGAGAAAAACCGGTTTAAAGGTTTTGACACCAAAAAACCCATAAAGGACTTACGATTAATCAGGACCCAGGGGAAATATAAAGTCCTTCCGGTACGTTCCCTTGGAACCGTTTTTTCTTTAAAGTTTCTGCAGACATGGTTTGGCGAGTTTGTTTTGGTCCAAAGAGCTGCCTGATTTTTCTTGACTCATTTTCCTTTCGTTTTTCTTTTATATGACATGGATTGGGCCAATCTTTTGGATGAGTTCCAAATTTGTGAGAAAAATTTAACCCATCATTGAACAACCCCGAGATATCAGATAGCCTTCTCTCTTGGATCTTCCGTCCAGAGTTGAGAATGTTTTGGACAAGTTGCCAACAGAGAATTAAACCCTTTCAATTGGAATTCCGAGTGGACCCTAAACATCTTAAACAAAGCCATCCCAAGATAAATGGCAAAAATTGGTTTAATAATTGAGGTTGAACATCAGGAGTAATGGAGTTGGATGTTAATTTTTTGGTTATTTCCCCAAAGCTTCCAGCTTTGGGCCCGCCAACCATATCCCCACCAAGGGCTAACAAAAAGATTTAAATGAAGTTTTTAATTGTATTAATGATAATTTTGTTTTAAAAATTAACAGGGATATTTTTGAGATGTTATTCTAACGATTTATAAAAAAAATCGTTTTTTTTTTTACATGTATAAAGTTAATTTTATATCATGAACACAAAAAAACTGTTTTTACAAAGTTTAAAATAACGCTAATCTAAGAGTAATAAAATCTAATTAGGGATTAATCAAAAATAATTAAAAAGTTTTAATGTGTTAAATTAGCATTTAATTACCGTTCTAAATTAATATTACAATTTTAAACTATGTCGGTTTATTAAAAAAATCTTATTAAAATCATCGCCTAAACGCGTTCCTCTTGCTAAGATATTCAATAACTTAAATTAGATTTTTCGAATTTTGCTTAGTTTTTGTTTTTAAACCCTTTTAATGAAAATTTTACTATATATTCCTTACCAGATGAATATCTGCAAAAATTCAATGTTAAATTTAACAACAATGTTAAATTAAACAAAACAAACAATTAATTTTATGTTATGTATCCAGCTGTGCGCTGTGAAGCTATAATTGAGGTTCCAAGCAAAAGATAGTTCCGGTAGTAAACGTTGATAGTAAGAACATGAAAGCCCAGGTCAATGTAATCTTGTTGTTTATCTTACTATGAACTTTGTAGCGCATTTTAATAGACTTTTGTCTAATCTGTTACATACGCTAAGTAAGTAATATTTGCACAGTAGTTGCACTATATTAGTGTCGAAAAAAATATTTTTAATCAATGAACGATTGTTTCTTCTATTGGTATAATAGCGACTTCAAATATTTTTGCAAATTGGGCAAACAAAAAATTGGACAAACATATTAAAAGGTAAACTTAAAAAGAGATATATCAGACCTTAAACTGAGCGAAATTATATCCGAATTACCTATGTGGTTACCCTTGGCAATAAAGAGGCGTCGTCTAGCGTTCTAATTGAATCATCAAGATTTCAATTACTAAGTGCCAGTTTTTATTAGATGTTTAGTGAAAAACATAGCAATTAGAAAATTTTTATTGAACATAGAAATAGACAAGATATGGAATTTAAAGATTATTCATGTTATAAAATAATCTTCAATAAAAATACGTTCCATAAAAAATAATATGCATTAAATACTCGTGACAACCAATTAAGATGAAGAAATATTGTCTCCTACCGCCAGGGAGAAAAGGAAGTCTCTTAAAGATCCGGGCGAAATTTCAATCAAACCCAAAGAAGGCGTGTATTAAGCAGAAGGTCCAGGTTCAGTGGACCAACACAGGCTGATGATGATTGTTGTCGGTTTGCTAAAACATCCTCTGGCCTTAGGACAAATTCAAGTCTATAATTCCGATTTAGCTATTTTGCACTATAATAATAATATACAAAAAAATAATGGAATTAAAGAGTGTATGTAACGAGTTATCAGTTTACATAATTTTAATAAAAGTTCTCTTTTAAATTAAAGTTGGGTGAAGAACATATGTAGTCGATAGACTAATTTATATTCATTTTCTTTTTAATATGTTATCTCAATCATTATGGACCAGAGGAACGAGACGATGTATTCTGTTGAGGTCTTATAACACAAAAGGGTTTCTACAAATTCGATTCAGATATCAGTTTAACAATTAAGTGGTATAACTTGTAAATATATTTTCGTTCGATAACGGGTATTGTAAGTAGATCAACAAATTAAAACAATAAGTAGCGTATGTATAAGTTTAGAAGAACTTAGGCTCGAGCAGTTAATATATAACGGTTACTTTAAGTTTAACGTTAATTTTATACTTAAATTCGATGGCGTTTTTGCTGCAAAAATGTAATGCAAAGTATATAAAAAATAAATGACTTTTAGCATTGAACGAACAAGACGGGTCACCTGATGGTAAGTGATTCACCGCCGCCCACGGTCACCAGCGACGCCAGTGCGTTGCCTACCCTTCAGGTAAGAATATGCTCTTTTATTGAATAACCAAATGTTGCAGTTGTTGGGGAAGATCGCTGATGGCATTGAATTCCAGAGATTTACTGTGCGTGGCAGAAAACTGATTTTAAAACGCATTTTAGTGGAACGCCAACCATCCAGATGATGCGGATGATAGTTCCGGCGATACGATCGGTTGCGAAAATCAGCCGCTTCTATTAAGTTAAACAACTCCTCGGAACACTCCCCATTGTTAATTCTGTTAAGTATACATCGGAAAGATAAATCCAAATGATCAATCCGATCGGCAAGTTCAGGATCGTCGACAATTCGAGATGCCCTACGCTGGATTCAGTCAAATGGAGATAGCTGATAGCCCGGAGCCCTGGCCCAAAATTGGAACAATACTCCATGTGAGATTTTTGCACCTGCGCCTTATACAGTTTAAGGTGGTAGGCCAGCTTATAGTACTGTTTGGCCCTGTTGAGTACTCCGAGTTTTTGGAGGCCATTGTAGCAAGGCTAAGTCTTGCTCCCCAAATGACTGCCCAACTGGACAACACTCGAAATATCGACGCCCAGAATGCTAATGTTTGGTTTGGCACAGAGGTGAGTGTTTCCAAAGAGTGATTTCAAAACATTGTGTACAAAATTTATTAAATCTATTTCTAGATATTTCAATATTTTGTTTATAAATTGGCATTCATAAGTTTTAGAACGTATTTAATTAATTGACATTTGTTTTAACCTACATTACATTTAATGTCATACTTCCTTTTTTATAACTAAAATATTATTATGTTTATGAACTGAATTGCTTAGTTAATGTTTACAACCTGAAAATCATTCCATGTCAACATACACATTCTGCTAAAATGCGAATTCACTGGAGCATGCGTTTAATTAATTCACATCTCACTTTCGCAGTGATTTAACGTTATTTACGTTGACGTTGATTGAAATGTTATTTCGACCTTACATACGAATTAAGCTGTGCATAAAATTTAAAATGCCGCTTAATGTAATAATAAACGAATGTAATAAAAAAATGGCTAAACGAAAACTACAAAAATAAAAAGCACTCATCGCCCTATAAAATATTTTTTTTATTGATGTTTGATACCTTCTGGAGGACTAGGTAATTTATATGTCCCCTTTTTACAGGCTCGGTCAAGGCTTCCGACGCGCCACCTGGGGCCGTCGTGTCTCGGGGTCTGGCCAGGGCCGGTATAGGTGTCAAGGAGGGCAACGACCCTAAATCGGAAATAACGATGATCTGACAGGGTCTCGAGGCCCGTCACCACCATCCAGTCCTGTATTTGGCGGCCCAGGGCGGGGCTAGCGAACATTACATCAAGGATCAACCCGCCCTGGGCCCGTACACACGTGTTTACCGAATCCCTGTTTAAGACTGACAGCCCAACCTCCAAGAGCCACTCCTCCAGCATCCAGCACAGGAAAGGGTCCGTAAGAAAGGATCATTGACTCATCACAATCCCACCTGGTCGAAGATAATCGACTAACACTTTGCCATTATCGGGGCCTCCATTTTAAAATCTTATCAGACCATCGCCCATTCGTTCTTTGGACTACGTTACCACTTCAATGAACCTTTGCACTATTGCGGTAACTTTCTCTCTTAGCCGGATCAATTATGAATTTAAAACTGAATATTAATTGAATATATTAAAAAAATTACGGCGTCGAAAACCTCAAGAGAGAGACTAAAACATGTTGTACGTAATTGTACTATTTGAATTGGCCCGAATAAAGCCCGCGCGAGCATCTGTCGATGTTTAATGAATAACCCACAAAAAGCATAGTAATGTTATTATATTACATAATTGCAATGAGGCATACTCAAAGCTCATTTGGGGTAAAACAAGTTTTTATTTTGCCTCATTGCAGTTTTTAAAAGTGTTCACATGTAATTATTCAAATTAAAAAAAATAAATGTGAAGATGAAAATAACTATAAAAATTACTATAAGAAAGAAGTCGGTCAAAAAGTAACCTAGGTTGGTCCCAGATTCATCAGCTATAGTTTAGATAAAATCATATCAAAATCTGACCAGCCATTCTTAAGCCTAGCCAGTAGTACAGACAAACAATTTGTAACAATATTATCATGTTTCATCTTAAACAAAAATATTTTTACACTATTTTCTAAAGGTAATAACTAGTAGAACTATAAACTTTTAATTTTTATTGCATAAAGCTATCCAAACTTTCATTTTTAATTCTTATGTTCTATATTTTTTTTGACGACCCGCTTGGCGCAGTGGTTAGTCACCCTGACTGTTGCGCCATATTGTGTGGGTTCGATTGCCACCCGGGAAAAATATTGTGTGATGAACATAATGTTTTCTTCGTGTCTGGGTGTATATCTATATAATATGTATTTGTTTACGAAAGAAAAGTAAGTTTTTATATTTATCAGTTATCTAGTTTCCATAATACAAGCTTTGCTTAGTTTGGGATTAGATGATGTTTTGTTTTTCGTCCAGAAATATTATTATTTTTATTATAAATATAATTGTTTGGACAGGCTTATTAAAATATTTCGCTTGTCTTGTCAAAACACAATGAATTATAGAAAATAGAGATAAGTATACTTAATTTATAAAAAGTATATAATAGCATCTCGACAACCTAGACCTCTTGTCTATATGTCACAAACGAAGTTAGTTCATTTATAAAATTCAACTGCATTCTATTGCATATAAATCAAATTATAATTTGAAAGGCATAAGTGGTTTAGGTAACTATGTTATAGGCTCGATATACGGCACATCTCAGCGAAGGCAATCGAATCATGTATTCTTAATTTAAGCAAAAAATCCTAAAAGTACCGGAACTAAATTAGTATAACTCTTTTGGTATTAAGATGGGAATATTTAATTCGGAGCATTTGTTTTTTATATATAAATGTTACCTCGTTGCTGCGCTCCTAATGCTCCGATTTTATTTATTGCCTTTTGTCATTTGGTCTTTCTTGTATTCGTTATTACCAAGTGTTAAGGACTATTATATAAAATATGTTTTACGGATTGACATGTAGTTTCTAATTATTACTTAAACCGCCTCTGTAGCCTAGCGGTATTGGCCCTTGCTTTATAAACTGGAGGAGGGTTGACTCAGCGTTAACTTTATGTTTAGTTTTTAACAACGTTTTATAAAATAGGCCATATTACGTAAGATTCAAAAAAGGCAAAAGAAAAACGATATTATGTAATTTCCTCAGTATTAGCAATGACCAACATGAAATTATTACTTTAACCCTGTTTTCGTCTATAAGTGTATGTAAGGTAAAACCTACTGGAAGGCCATTTTGTCATTTCTTTGATTTCTGGTGAAAATGAGCCGATCATCCATTTTGTAAACAAAAAGGATATCTTTGCATAAGATAGGCATGTAAGAAGTTGTTCCGATTGCCATTATATTAAGTCGTTGCATATTTATTTTTCTAGTTTCGCTTTATGGTGAAATCATTTAAAGTTTAATAATGACTGATTTCTTCTGGTTAGCAATTTAAATATAAAAAAATATTCACGAGAGTTATTTTTTTACCTACGTGCCTACTTATTAACATGACGTGCATAACTTCGGTAGCTAAATTCTGTCTTTTATATCATTAAACTTTCTTCAATTTCTTCTTTTCTTATAAATTTAGAGAATAGAACGTCTTTAACAAATACTGTTTAATAATTTTTTTTACATATATAATTATTTCGATGTCGGCTCGAGTTCTGCTTAAATAACGCTGAAATAGGCCTGTAATAAATTTACATCTCACTTTCACGGTTGTTAACATTATTTACGCTAACTTTGATTGAAATGTTATTCTGACTTCACGCAAAATTTCAACTTCCAAAATTTATAATACTTGCTCGAAGTAAAAGTAAATTAACTTTACTTAGTGGAACAAACCATTAATAAATTAAAGTAACATTCGATTTTTTTAAAATATACTTTTTTATATAACTGATTAACGAACATTGCTATAAAATCATATTAGTGTTTTTGCAATTTACTAAGATAAATATTGCAAAAAGTATATTTTATGTTCGTTATTAATTACTTAAAATACACTAATTAGTTAGTCCCATAACATGGAAGCTGACATAGGTCTAATACATAGATTATAATACAATGTTAGGAAATGCGCGATAAAATGTTTAATTATAAATTAATTTATGTCTGTAAATGTTTTATTTAAAAATTAATTTATATAAATGTGATAAAATTTAGAATTTTAAAAATTTAAAATGTGTTTAAACTACAATTATATATATGCATGAATAAGGATTATCTTTCTAAATATAGTCAAAAATGTATAAATAAAATGGGTTTGTACCATTTTATTTATGATGACTTTAAAAGAATTATAAAAAGTTTATTAAATAATTTGTAAACTAGTGAAATAAAACTCTTATTCTATGATTACAATTTCTTAATTTTGTGAATTTCTCAAGATCAGGCAACTTTTAAACATACATATAATACCCTCCGTTATTAATCACGTTTATCGGTACATAGCCTTTGTGTTAAACAAAAGTTAATATATCAGTCAAAGTGCGTCCTGTTATAAACGTCCCCCGGTTTTAGTCGTTTATCGTAATCTTAGTCGTGGTTATTAAATCTTTATTACGGATTATTCGCATGGTGAAAAAAGTAGATTTAACTGTGTAGATGTTTCTGTCTGTCTGTCTGTCTTTACTGTTGAAAACATTGAATTGATTTAGATGAAATTCGGTACATACTTAGAACAGATTCCGAGATAGGCTAGGGATTTAGACTAATTATTGTCATAAAAGGGTTGAAATAGGGGATGAAAGTTGAAATAGAAATCAGTGATCGTCGAAGCAAAAGCCATAAACCTTTATTTGTAATGACAGGCATATACACTACAAACACCTTATTTATATTTTACCATACAGAATATTTCAATACACCCTGCGGACTTTTATCCTATTCTACACACGAAGTCGCGGGTCACAGCTAGTACGGTTTATTTCAATACATCTCGGGGGTCTTTCTGCCATTCCATGCGGAAGAAGTTGTAGGTCACAACTAGTAGTAAGAATAAAGTTGTCCGAGCTAATCTTATACAAGGAAGCCGATCTATACTAGATATCAGTCAACTACGCAGCAGGCATTATAATGCACAAGTGTGACTACTACTTTATCCGCAAGGAATGGCAGAAGGACCCCCGAGATATATTGAAATAAACCGTTTCTAAAATATTATAATGAAATTCGGCACGACACGACCGGACGCATTTTACGTCACAAGAAATCAAGTGATCGGCCCACATTGCCTTTAACTAACTAGTTCTTATGTCTTATGGATTCTAAGTTATGTTTCCAGACCGGTGTCAGTGTCGTATCTTATCCTGTGCTGTATCTATGAATCTTACCGAAAAGTTCATTAGGAAAAATCGGTTTAGAAAACACGTTTAGTAAATGAAACTTTTACGAGGCTCTTTCATAACAATTGAATAGAACATAAATATTTTCTTTACAGTTGTCGATATGTTTTATATGATAATACCATTTTCTATCAAAGAGGGTGAAAGCGTATGTAATCCTCAACGTGTACTCAGTATTGAAGCGATTGTTGTCAAATACGATAACAAGTTTGATATATAATATGAATATTTTCGTGTCTAGCGTCATTTTATTTAAAGCTGTAAAAGTAAATTCGAGTTTTTCATAGGTTCTTATAGAACGATGAGATTTGATCATCGATTACTTATTACTAGTAAACATATTATAAATTTTTATGTATGGCATATTTAAAAAAAATCGTAAATGAACTTATTTGATAAAATTTTGCACTTATAAATAACCTTTCTGCGAGTTATAGCAAGCCAGGTAAATAAAAAATATTTCTTTGCAGAGATTACAGAATTCTTTTCTGAAACATATTTTTAATGTAGAATAGTTCTATATTTTCGTACTTCTTGCCACTTTCAAAATCTTTCATTTTGCATATTGAGTATTTAGCATATCGCTACCATTTTATCATAAAATTAAAATTAAATTTATTTGAGAATATCACATTTTTACATGGGTCTTCAATTTACAGGGCATTGCCACAAAGCAATAGTGATTCTATGTTTTTGCTTTCAACTTTCGAAAGCTCTCTAAGGTTTAATCTAACACATACGATAGTGTTTTTTGCTGTTATGGTTAATACTGAATGCAATGTTGCATTTACTACAAAAAGTTGCTATTTTACAAAAGTAACTAATTTGTGTTAATTGGAATTCTGTAGATTAGGTGAAACAGGTACTTAGTTCTAACAAAACCCTAATTGTTATTGAACCCTTATAACAATAAAGTTATTAGTTACAAATGGTAGTTCTATCCATGATTACCAATATGGTTGTTTGCAAATTGTAAACGTTTATTTGAGGTTGCAACGACGCTCTTAGGTTGTGTCATTCAGCTGAACATCCCCGTTTTTAACGATTTTGTGGATACGATAAGAGTAGTCTAATATAAGTATTTTGGGTTCATAAAATTAAAAATCTATGAACCATATCAATATACAAGTTAATAATTAACTGCACAAAAAACTGACTAAAAGAGTTAAACCTGGTTTTTATTCCATTTGCACTACACTACAACAGCACGAGTATAGCAATTTAAAAACTATTGCTTGGAATATGGCCAAGATAACGAGCTTTTCATTTTCAGTGGCGCTTTCGAAGTTGTTTTACTTGTCTCTTAATGGTGTTTGAATTACAATTTGATATTAATTTCAGGTATTAGCTTTACTTTCTTGTTATGTGCCATATAATGCGGAAGCGCTTTTACCTCAGGTGTTTATTAGTAATAAGCAGAAATTGCTTGAACGATAAAGTACATGTAAGATTATATTAATAATAAATTAAATTATTTCTTTTGTTTACGCGAATACTATACGTTATTAAATAAAATGACTTCTTACGGATTTTATCTCTTTTATTTGACATATTTAAATTCCCAGTCAGATAGGTTTATCAAGAGTTAAGTGTAGATGGATCATTTGTAGGCACTGGAGTTAAACATTGTACTATTGCTGAGTACTCAAACTCCTATTATATGTATCAAAGTAAAACGAAATCTGTCAGTTTATCTATGTTTGAAACGTCTACAATAATTAAAATTGATAAAACGAATCTTTTGAAATAGATTAATATGTAATTAAACTTGTTTAATCATACCGCTGAAATAAATTAAATAGACTTTACTATGGAAGATAAGAAATATACTTCTCAGTAATTAAAGCATATAAAGCAAAAACAATTTTTGTACATTAGAGTTTGTACTTTGAGCTGATTAGTTTTTATTGCATTTACAACCGCCTCTAAGAAACTCAAGAGATGGTTGCTTATCGGTTTATGGCGTATTTAGCGTTTAATTTTGCCCGATCTGCTTTTTGTTTTTATTCCGACTAATAGAGGAAGTTTTCATAGTACAGTACAGTTGGCCTAAAGTATTATTTACTAATCGTCTTGTTTCATGTTATTCAGTGTAAAATTATATTATTTTATAAACGTAATTATTTTATTTTTATTTAGATGAAAAAATTACTCAAACATCATCATCAAATTAATCATGCTTTAATAGAAAATGATTCTAAAACTGTACATGTAATTGAAAAAAAAAAAAAAATTCCTAGCCCTTGTATCTGTGGCGATAAGATTGGAGAAAATTTAGCTTTAACCGGTGGTCATGAATTTTTTGAACTTAAGAAACTGTAATGCCGATATTTATAATTTGGGTTATGTTATACATTTCAATACAAGTTATTGTTAGAGCTTTCTATGAATTGTTTTAAGAAATAAACAAAAAATTGACTTATAAATTTTAATAATTACGGATGACTTTACCAATTTATTATTAACTACTGAGTTTGCAAATAAATAGGTGGCTTTCTTTAAGAAAGGAAGAAATGAAAATACATCACTACCGTATTTTCAATACATAAGGAATCACTTTGCCTGTCTTTTAACACATTTTTCCTAAAGGGCTCATACGGGTGATGGTGCACCAGGTAAGCTTATTTAGCCTACCTGGCATTGGATCCACCGCATACCATACCCTTATTCCCGTCAGCTTCCTCTTAGATTCACAATAGCTAGACCAGCCCAATCCCTGTGGCAAAGATAAAACGTATCGTGCGGAACAGTTTACAGCCTTCAAGAAGAATAAAATAAAAGTATAGTCCTAATTAAAAAATGTCGACATCGGCTTCTCGACTATACGCAATAGTAGATGAATAATGGATCGTAAGGTAATCGAACAGGATAGACAATGCCAATAAAAGCCATTGAAATGCCCTTTAAACCATTTAAGCCTGCAATCGTGCTTATCTTAGGCGTGAAAAAACGCAGACAGGTGACCACTTTCTATCAGATGGCCTGACTGCTCATCTGTCTCCATATGCAATAAAAAAATGCTTGGAGTTATAAAAATAATGCTAAGCTGTAATTACTAAGTTAACCAGATTAAGTTTTTGGAATTGGTAGGAATTAAGGAAGCAAGTCGACTTTGGGCATATATTTCTTGGAGATTAAATCATTTTTTCCGAAATATTAATAACATTAACGATAACGATAAGAATTATGGGACTTTAAGGGTATTTTCTGCTTTTGTTACAACAAAACTTGACAACTCACTTCCAAATCAATTTGGGTTTAAAACATGTTATAAGTGTTTGTTATGATTTACTTAAACATTATTAATAAAAATAACTGTTTAAACAAGGAATCAACAAATATTGCAAAATTAAGATAAAACATAATATGTTTTCCGTATAAAGAAAAATTGTGTGTTTTCTTAACTTTTAACAATTTTGCAGCTACTGTTACGTTTTAAAGAAATTATAACAAAAAGTAAAAGTAGGCGCCATGCCGCGATGCACTCAACGCGGCGATTTCCGGAGTCCACCAGTACACCCGTACATACAGTACATACAGTACAGGACGTCTGGCCCGGGACATTACCGCGTCACACCTGGGACTAAAGCACTTTCTAATATTATTTATTTCTTTACCTCTTATGCATTAACAAAGTTTAGTTTTATTTTTCTTGATATAATCTGCACCCTACTTCTAAAAGATTTAGCGAAAATCAAAATCTTTAGCAGCCAGAAAGTGAAATATTTTCGTATAATGGAATATGATTTCCAGTACAGCGTCCGTTACAGATTATATTTGAAGCTTCTGAAAGGATTACTTTTTAATTTTGTCACCATTTTCCTTTTGTAAAAATTCCTAATAACACATAATTTACAAAAAATTCGTTTTTTATTGAATATTTGCAAAAGGTATAAAATGAGTAAAATATACACGCTTTTAAATTTAAGAGTAAGTAGGAAATCTGCCTAAAGTTATGAAAGCAAATGATAAATATAAAAAATAAATACCTATTTGTTTAGTTCTCTAAGTTATTCAAAGCCCGAGGACGTGAAACACCATTTATATAAAATTAATAAGATGCAAAAACAATGTTCTCCGAGACAGTTAAGACTACGGTTATAACTACCTTTCGTAACTCTTTTCATGTATGAGTGATCTTTGGATTCTTAAAGTTGTACTCATTGATATAAAAATTGGTATTTTGGTGTATTTAAGCTTCCTTAACTCACTTGTTAGCTTTATAGGCATTATTGTTGTTTACTAAAGTTTTCCTTTGTTCAATATTTACATTGTTGTAAAAGTTGTTTGCATGGCAAAAGAAAGTCGAATAATGACTTGTTTTCCTGTAATTGGGAAAACTTTGGACTTGTTGTGGTAAATGTTCACCAAGGGATAAGAAGAAAAGGAAAAAGTTCATTTTTCTTTTCTGTTATGTTAAAAATTCTTTTATTCATCCACGAAAACGAAAAATAAAATGGTAGCATTATGACATCACAGGCAACTTAACTTCCTCAAAATCTTTTTGTTTTTTACAAATTTCGATATAAGCCCTATTTATGATATAATATCTACAGTATCTACTTTATGTAATACCGCGAGTGCCAACTTTTCTTATAATATAAAGTAAAATACTGCTCTATGAACAACTGTAAATTCAGGGTTGGTTGGGTTGCCTTTGCTGTAGCAGGTTAAGAAATTCCAAAATTTTTGATTTTTTTTTGTTTATGTTATTAATATTTAAATTAATATTTTCTGTTAATATTATTGTGTTTTTTTGTACATAATGTAATATGTATTTTTTTTTAGATATTGTTTATATGTCTCAGTTTAATAAAAAGGAAAAATGTTCAAACTACCGGCTTATGTCTATGGCCTACAATAAAACGTAAAATATTACGTACTTTATAGCTGAAGACTTGAATTATTTTACAAAGTAGTTTAGTAGACACTTTAAAGCTTTACAAAAGAGACTTATCGGTTCTTTTGTGACAAACGACTATTTTAAATTACATGCACTTGAATGTAACGCTTTTCTCCAAAGCAAAGTTTGCAGCTCAAGCCTTTACCAACAGATAGCCCTAAATAGTCTTTAATCTTCTAGTTTGTTACCAAAGAGACTATGAAGTAAGTTTTAATTGATTACGATTAAAGTAAACTTTTATAGTAGGATAACATTAATCGGCTTTTTTTTAATTAAAAATGTAGATTCAGTTAATCAGTTCAATATATTTGACATAAAATTAGATGTCTATGGCCAAATTTGGTGCATTTTCTCAAGGCATCGTCCTTGACAATATGTTATATAAAAACCACCGTAGAATTTCTGTTTGAAGTTCCTCGGAACCTACTAGGGAAAGTACAATGCATGTATCATTTATATATTCTTTATATTATGTAAACAAAGATAATATTTTTTTAAGTTTCCTAGACTTGCACTTTTTTTTAAATATACCAAGCGACATTCCATAATTAAGACGGACTTATTAATAAAGACATATATATATATAATATTGAGATGTGCCTTGCGTTGCGTCGATGACCCGTTTGGTGTAGTGGTCAGTGCACCTAACTTTTGCGCCAAAGGGCGAGGGTTTGATTCCAACCACAGAAAAAATATTTTTTGATGAACATAGGGTTTTTCCCGTATCTGGATGTTTTTGTTAATATTATATGTATTTATGTAAAAAAGAAAAGTAAATCTATGTATTATCACATAGTACGAGCTTTGGATAGTTTGTGACTAGGTGATGTTGTGTTATTCGTCGAGGAATGTAACAATACTAGCTGTTATCCGCGACTTCATCCGCGTCAAATAGGAGAAATGTGCGTGGGGTCCACTAAAATATTCTTTACAGTATAATATGAATAAGGCGTTAGTATTGTATGTGCCTATCATTAGACACAGAGTTTTATGGCCTTTGCTTTGACGATGATTGATTTCTATTTAAACTTGCATCCGATATTTTAACCCTATTATCACAATAATGATTAGCCAATTTCCTTTCTCGACAGTAAAGGCGGACTGGCACACAAACAGACAGAGTTATATCACATTTATATTAGTATGGATTAAAACAAAAACTATTTTAATAATTTTACATTATTTGCATATCCTTTACTCTGCTCGCTATTTATTACAGGGATAGAAAATTTGCTTTAAATTTATATAGCATACAACAAGAAAATAAAGCTAATAACCGCAATGACACTCAGATTGCAATTCAAATACCGTTAAGAGACAACTAAAACCACTTGAAAAGCACCATTGAAAATGAAAAGCTTGTTAGCTTGGCCATATTCCAAGAAAAAGTTTTTATATTGCTGCACTTACTTACTTTTTTTAAATAAAAACCATTATTGTCAAAGTACTTAGTTTCTGGCCTAAGAAATAAAGATTTTGTATTTAAGTTAATTAGTTTAGTAACTTCGTACTTATGATTGTTAAAATAGTTTACTGGAATTTAGCACTTACAACAATATTATGTTAAAATTGTAGTTAAACTAAATGTATTAAAAGATACAGATTTATTATTTAGGTACAGTATATCCATAATAATATCTTTTGAGTCGATTTCGACTACGGTGGCTAATCTAAATTAGAGATCACGAAGAGTCAACTAAGAATTGCAATTTTTGAAATATGGAATGTTCATGTCAACAGATGAGAAAACTGAAAATTTTAAGATATTCAGGCGTCATTCTAGACATTAAATTGAACTGGCAAGATTATATAGCCCTATTAGTAGCAAGAATAAGGAATCTGATTTGGGTTTTTAGACAACTAAGATATGTTGCTAAATTTAAGACATTTCCGTTCCGATTCCGATCGAATCAGTGATTGATTAAAGTACAGAGGTATGGGGGTACGGGACATTTCAAACTCATCTTATCATTGAAACCACTTAAAAATTCAAGTTACTCTCTTTACAATGAAAGTCAAAACCTAACATTACGCTAACTAAGGACTATAAGTAAAATGCACAGGTCTTATTCTAACGAAAAAATTAAAACTTGACGCTTGCAGAAAAAATTCTTGTAGCCAATATATTTTCAGAGAGGTTTTACCATGGCTGCAATATACGGGTGGGCTCTTATTCATAAGATACAGGTGTTTTCTTTAATTCATGAATCAGAAATTTTATGAATTGTGAACTTGCTTGCCTATCAATAAAGTATTATATTATTATCAAATATTATAGCGCATGTGGGTACAAGGAGACGCAGATGCACGCTCTATTTCTTAATTCTCTATAATTTTTGTAACTGTTTAGAGATCGTGAAAAATCTAAAAGAATAGAAGATAAAATGTTTATATGATATAATTGTAGTGTATGCCATACGCTTCGCAATAACCCGCCATGAGCTCCCCTCGCGCCCTGGCCCGACCCTGAACGTGTTTGGGAACGCATAAATATGGATATGTTTATGTTGTTGGGAAAGAAGTTTATAACCGCAGTGGACGACATTCAAAATGGCTTGAATGTTTTTTAATGAAGAAAACAGATAGTAAATCAGTAATAAGTAAACTGTATAATATGTTTAGAAGGTATGGTTCGGTGAGAGTCATAGTTTCTGATAATCCTAGCAGATTTTGTTCGAATGAGTTTGAAAAATTTTGTATGTTAAACGGAATAAAACATGTGACTTTTGCCCCGTATCATCCTGCGTCGAATGGTCAGGCAAAAAACGCAGTTAAAACTGTTAATACGGGCTTAAAGGCTATTTTAAATAAAGATATTCAACTAAAAAATTTGAAACAGTTATTATACAAGATTGTCCCTCAGGATAAGAACCCATGTCCTCCGGTTAATAAATCACGAACCAAAACTAGTTGGCCATGGAGGCGTGTGATTGTTGACCGATAATGCGTTTTGATAATACTATTAATCTGATTGCTCTATGGAGGATGATAATTGAGTAATATATCAAGTATACAGTCAATTGTATACAGACTTTGATAAGCGGAATATTCCAGTAAACGCGTACATTTGAACGTTATGTGATACGCTCGTTACCTCTCTCTGGCTTGAAGCAAGCAACTACGAAATTGTGTGCGTTTATATTATTTGTTTAATTCAAAGTTATGGATAATTATGAATACACTTTGAGTTACGTATCGAAGTAGGAGGTTATACAAAATGTTTTGATTTATTTTAAATATGTTTTGGCATTTTAAATCTGAAGTTCTAAATTGGATTTTTATTTTTAAATTCGCCTTAAAATTGGCCTTTAAATTATTATATGTTCATTTTATTTTTATAATAATCATGCGCGGAATTACAAATATATTGTTTTCGTATTATTTTTCTAGGCTACAATATATTCAGTACAGATTTGTTTATAACTGAATCATTATAAAATCAAATTGTAAATTGTAAATCGTAAAATTTCCATGTTGTATTAATTTTTATTACGATCTCATATCAGATATATTGGTGATATAAAGTAATGTGGTGCATTTGCTTTGTTCAAACGCTGAGACAAATTACCGGAGCGAGTGAAAAGGTTTTATACCGTTTACACTTGTAGCAATTCGCTAACGCGGTCATACAAAAGTGTTTTAAAAACTATCACCACATTACTTATATCACCAATATATCTCCCTTTACCCTACGTTATATTTTTTATTACGTAAGTTTTTTATTATAAAAGTTTATGTTTATAGAGCCGGCATAGATTTAATAAAGCGTATTAAAATGTATGCCGATGTTAGCCTGAGAATGGACTTCTATTACTTTTTCGTAAACTATAACAGGATAGTAAACCATTAGGAAAATGGTAGGCGAAAATATTTGTTGATGTTGTTGATGTTGATAATACTCAAAATAATACATAAATTCTCAGCTTGATATTTTTTCTTTAAATATATCAATTACTATAATTATTATACTAATTAGTATACATTTAAAATTACTATCTGATTATCTTGAATACTGTGATTAGAGCGAGTAAAGAGATATTTTAATGGTAAAACGTTTTAAAAATACATTTGAATATTTAAGGTAATAATTATATCAGTAGTTATTCTCACAATTGAATTAAAGTTAATACAATAACAAATTCACTGCTGCTGTAATGGTAAATATGTAAAAATTGGTTCTACCAACTATGCCCTAAGTAAGAACCTATACTGGGTTGATTAGAAAAACTTTTTGGTAACAACTCGAGTAAAATAGTTTTATAGGCTAATATTTTTTGCTTGAATATTGATATTACGGTCTCATTCGCGATTGTTGATATTTAGCACCTACCTATATAAATGTATACTTGTAATGTGTATTTGATTAAGAAGACAAAAATGATTGTTGAGTTTCTTTCGCTGGTTCTTTTTACGTCAGTAACGGCGTCTAAACTGACTCAAACATAGACTCATATATTTTTAAAGTTTTAAAAATCCCTGGGAACGGGAAGAGTACCTTTTTCGATTATTATTTATTATTACCTCGTTTTGATATTTGTTTATTATTCTTTTGAAATAAATGACTGTTTCCAGCTTCGTTTACTTTAATTTTTGTGCAAGTATTGATTTGAATACAAAAGCAAAGATGTCTCTTGAACAAGATTATTTTATGTGACTATGTATGATAAAAATATCATTACATATATCTATTATTATAGTAAAACAATAAGTAGTATTATTGGAATACGGTTCAGAAAAAGATTCAAAAAATTGCGAAAGGTATCCTTTATAGCGATTTGTAATTAACCTAGTTTTTCTTTACATTAACAGTTATAAGCATTTTACATATCAGTGCATTATCTATCATTTGCGCCAAATATTTCTATTTAAGTACCGACTATGTCACCAATTGAGTTAACTTAAGAATTCAGTAAAGTTTTATAAGATTGTGTAAGTAGATATCTCGAAGAGGCATTTTGAAAGCAGATAAAATAATAGTAATTTTATAATGCGATTAGTTAATAATTTAAAAAATATGCTACATAATACTTGAATATGCGCTGCGAGCTTAACCGCAAATATTTAAATTTAGTGCAAATAAGCTTATTAATTAGCCAACCCTTTAAGCTTACTTACACTTAAAGTTCAAAATATTCTGAATTAAATATGGTTTAACTCTTCTGATACGGTCCTATTTTTTAAATGCTATACATTATATAAATCCAGCACCGTTAATTTTATATCTATTTACGTAGTACTGACATATGTACGGACATAAACTTAAATATCTCAAGAGGTTCTTAGCACGATATTAGCTACAGTAAACAACCAATTATTAACGAATTGGAATGCAGCCAAACCGGCTCGTTTAAGGCTTTTGGGATGCCTTACTAATTATTATGTGGTAATTTAACTACCTTTTTCTAAATTCTGTAAAAGATCAGCTTACAATATTGCAAAATATTATTTAGTTTTAACACACATATTTTATAAACAAACTTAATTGAAAATACTAGGAGTGATTATTCAACATGGTACATTTCATAATAGATAGTTTTTTAGTTTCTTAAAATTTATCAAAACATTTTTACTAAATTGTCTCATCGATCATATGAAACAAACTGACGTCGCCCAAAACCGGACCCCAACTTGAACGGCGTTAGATAGAAAGTAATTTTTTTTCGAAACGTTAAATCTATATCTATATCTATAAATAAACTTATAAGGAGGAAATATTTGTATTTTGTGTATGTTTTTATGATGATTTAAAATTTCTGTGCAGATTGTGAAAATTCTTCCACCATTAGAAAGCTACATTCACCTTGAGTAACGTAGGATACTTTTTCCCTGGAAAAATCTGAAAATAACACGGACAGAGTCAGGGATGTACTGATAGCTTTTGTTAACATTTTATGTGACAGATTAAAGTATTAAAAATATATTAAAAAATATAACAAGTTTTTGCTTTAATGGTCAACAATGTGATTTAAAAACATTTTCCATGTATAGAAAAAATCGATTAGCGTCGATCCTCTAACTTTCTCAGAAATTGTTAAAGCAATAAAATAAGTTTGCAACAGTATTTGGCACTCTTATAAAGAAAACTTAAAATTACCTTATTAGAAAATTACTTTGTTTTCTTTATATTGATTTATTTACGTAATGAAAATGAAGTACTTAAGATACTTCAATGAAATATTGTAATAAAATAAAATGTTGTGTATTCTTAGATGTACACACCTTTACAAATTAGTTAATACATATCGGTAGTAAGATTAATTCTTAGACCACGCAGTCTATCAAATCATAATTCTTGATAAACGTTCTGACAATTTTGGAGGGTCAGGAACATATTTAAAAGGATTATATCTGGGCATTGCCCCTACCTATTTTGATTAATATAATTTATGCTAATATTAATCGAAGTCAACCGTTCTAATCAGTTTGTATTTTTAACGGTTTTTACTACAAAAGTTATTGAAATATAGATTAGACGTATATTTTAAAAAATGACATATTATTTTCGCCGACAAAGGCAGCCAACACTCAAGCCACCTGATGGAAATAGGTCACCGACACTCATGACTTTGGCAATATCAGGGGTATCACCAACGCGCTTCCTACCTAATAATACGCTGGTCACGGCACCCTTCAAGCCGGAATACAGTAGTATTTTACACACCACCGCTTGGCGGCAGAAATAGGCACCGCGTAGTACCGCCCCAGACGGCTCCCTGTGAAAGGAAACCCACCAGATATAGTATAATGTAGGCAAACTGTTCATGACTGGTATGAATAAATAAAAAGGAAAGCTGTATTCAATGTATGAATTAGATGTCAGAAAATTTGATGGGTATAATATTTGTAACTACGAAAAAGTATTTTTTGAAACTGAAAACATATTTTATGGCTTACTTACCTGTAAAATCTCGGGAGTTATATTTATAGAAGTAGTGAGAAATTATTTTCCTTCGGGAAAGCTCGCATCTTTAACGGAATACGATGACACCCGAACTGTCAATTGATGATCGCATTAGGTGACATTTTTATATCAATTAATATGAAACTTTATAGTTTACTGTAAAATGTCAAAATAAACAGTTTCATTGTATTAGTACTGAAGCTTTTTTTTTTTTTGATGGATCTCGTGCTCTGAGGAAGAAACCTATTAGAACATAACCGGGTTCAGGGGGCCCGTTGCCACAGGCGCGTCTCCCCGTAAGTGACTAACTTCACCAAGGGGCCCCAGAAGGGGCCTAGGCTTGGGTTGTCACTCTTCTGATTCCCGTTAGCATGCTGAATCGAGGGCTGCCCAGGTGGGCCGACACCTCGGCTCGATTCAGACGCTTTACCAATGATCATTTAATAGCTAGAAGAGCTCGATCTAACATTACTACCACTTTTTAAAGCTTTGGCGCTGGGAGAAGTGGCACAAGAAACACCAGCAATGCTCTTATCTAATATATGTTAAGCTACAGTGTCCATATAGCAAAGGGTGTGTAATTATCGACCTCACCGGTGGGGCCGATGTCGTGAGTGTGTGTGTATGTCCTACACTCTAAGTGTAGGGTGTGTCTAAGCTACTGCTAGGGTGTCGCTACCTAAGCCTTAAGGGCAGTAATTAAATTCTTGTATTTAACAAGAAGGAAAACCTAACCATCGCGTCGCCGGACGGCGCGCAACCTCATCTGCCTGATTAAATTCATCTAAATTAAATAAATCTAGCGATTTAAGGAAGGACGCGGCGTTGTTGCCAGTGCTGCCATTCTTAGGCTAGCATGCTGGCTCTTTGAAGGCAACGGCGGGCCGCTGTGCGCTCGAGTCGGCTCCGGCGCTGGCTGTTGCCGCGGGGCGGAACTGCCAAGCGTTAGAAGGACGGAGGGTGGGGAATGCGGTGGTATTGGACGGGATAGGTGGTCGCCCTGAAGAGGCTTCCCTTGGGATTGCAGGAACTCTGCGTTTTGGCGCCTTAGGGCAGCCGAGGTGTTGGCCGGTTGGCCGGGAGCGCGGCAGTTAACGCACGCGGGAGGTTCGTAGGTGGAGGACTTCTTTGTCCTTGGGTCTGGGACGGGATGCGGTACCGTGGTCCCCGGGCATTTAACGCAACGGGGGCGCGCGAAACAGTTCCGCAGCGTGACCGAATACTGGCGGTTGTGACACTGCCCTGGCAAACCGTTAAGTGTGGCCGCTCAAAGAGACGCCGATCCCACACGTTGCTCGACGTCGTAGATGCGCCACCTTCCTTGGTGCGCTCGAGCGTGACTAGCACCATCCATAAAGCGTTTGGTGCGTGGGTGGTACCCGTTGTACCCTAGGACTGGAATGTCTAATTCTTTAATCGCGAGTTATCTCCGCGCATGGGATCCTTGGCACCTTTGACCACTGTCCTAAGTACCGCGCTCATCCGGGAGCGCGAATGTGATGGTGTTCCTTTTCCCGGAGGAAAGTGGTCACCTTTTTAAAGTCGTCAGTCTCTAATTGTAATTTGATCCCCTGATTGCTATCAGGGCCTCAAATTTAAATCTATTGGATAGCGAGCGATGTCAGCCATTTTCCTTCTCGCGGAGGTGATCGGTGGGCGTTTCCTACGGGTAGTGGGGCGGGGCGAGGGCCGGGGGCGCCTGGGATCGCGGGATGGATGGTTGGGTTTTGCCGCCTGGGAGGACGACGGTTTGGGAACCTGCGGGGGCAGGGGTGGGGATGTCAGGCTTTGCAGCGCTTCGGCGGGTAGGACAGGTGTGGGTGAAGGGTGCCTTGCGCTTCCTCTTGGATTGGACGGTTTGAAGCCGTCGTCCGGATTGATTTTAGCTTTAGAATGCCTCGACCTCCATGTCCGATTCCGTGCGGATGCTAACGTCGACATAGTTTCGTCGCTATCATCGTCAGGGAATGGCCGGACGGTCCGGGCGTTGAAGGAGGACTGGATGGTCAGGTAAATACTCAGATAGAGCAGGGTGCACGGCGTCGGTGGACTATTAATTTTTACCGAGCTTTCCGTGTCCTTGAGTGTCGGGACCAAAGCGAGTAGCGAGCTCCCAGTCGACCATTATGCCGATGTGTCTTGTCTAGCTGGGGCGAGACATTGGTTTGCGTCATCCAACGCCAATCGGTGAGTCCCGGCGGTTGCCAGGCTAGTTTCCTTACCGCCCGCCGGCCGGCGGGTGTGTCTGTTTCTCGCCGCGAAATTAAAAACGTTCATGGGCCCGGGGTCGTTAAAACGACCGTTCGGCCAAGAAACAAATTAAAACCCTAAGCAAGATTTCGCTTAGCTCAAGGGAAACACTGTGTTATGCAAGAGTTGCAAAACACGCTGCGTACGCCACCGCGAGGTAGCGAATAAATTCCTCCGCGAGCGCGGCGGTGCGACAAACCGGCAGGTGCCCCCAAAACGCAGATGGCGCAGCGAGACGGTTTCCGGGCGGACGATGACTTCGCGAAAAGGTTGAGACTTCGGCGCACGCGGTCGGACCGCTGCTGGAAGCCTCTGTGATTGTCACAAACTTTTTGAAAAAGTGATAAATTCGTCCGTCCGAGACAAAGATTTCTTTTTTTAAAGAGTTACGCTGTTTGCTTCTTTATCCCTTTAAGTCGAAAGCGTAGGATGATTGGCACTGATTTAATCCCCGAAAAAAGAAACCCTATAAAGACCTACACTTCTTTGTTTAACATTTTATTAATCACGAACTTTTGAAGGGCACCACGGAAGATAAAATGTAAATTTTTTTCCAAACAAGTTTCAAAAAAATTTTTCAAAACTTCATGTTTTGTTCTCAACTTCTTTTTAACGGCATGTGATAAACGAAAACGACAGGTCTGATATTCATTGATCGATACATTGCAACCAAGCTTACAAATTTTATTAAAGATAATTGGGTGTTAAAGAAAAAGTTAAATTTAAAGATTTAAAAATAAGAAAAAAAAAATTAAGTTTGTATCTTGTTTTCAAAACATTTTACCCCTCATTTTATTATAATATATTATTCGAATCAGTAAAAAACTTTTATGCAAAAAAAAAATCCGATCCAAAACATTTGGGTCAGCTTTACTAACTAAAATAAAACCGATACATATTACAAAACAACGCTACAAAAATGTTCAATACTAGAAAAAAACGGAAAACCGGCTGGAACATTAAACATTCTTTCCAAGAACAACCCACTGGCATTTCCAAGTTTATTGGCTCAGCAAAAACTGCACTGATAATTAAACCTTTAATTGCAGATTACTTGACATTGGGAAAACACTTAACAGTAGATGTTGTGGATGTGTTAGAGTAGTTCTTGTTGTAAATATTTAGTATGTTAAAGGTCCTTTTCATACCTAATGAAAATTCAATAGTTTGTTTATATCAATAAAGGCGTTGTAATGAGGTTCCTACACGGATTCCTTCTATATACCAGCGTACGAGTATATAGAATAAAAAAATGGATTCCACAACGAATAAAATTAGGTTATAGATTAGTTTAGTCTTTTGCAAACTAACACAAACTAAAACTATGTCATTACTATAAAACTTTGTTCAAAAGAAGTTAATAAAACAAAACTTCGAAAAGTTCAATGAGTTTAGACGTCCCTTAGAGCGACGGATTGAAGTTCCTTATTTTATTATGAGTCATAAGTAGTTATCAATTTAATAATTTAAGCAGTGCTAAGTAATCAGTCTTATGTTAAACAGCAGATTCACTGTTTATTAATTTTTTTTAGTGGTTTTAATTAGATCACATTGTATTTATTATTTTAATTTCATACAAAGCATACATGGATAGATGTAAAGATGAATCAAAACCTTTTTATTTTTCTCGTTTCAAAATGCCTAAGCATACCTATTTTCGTGGGGTAAGGACAGGTTATTTAGGACTCGCACAGACTAAAACCATTAAGTTGCTCCTTCCTGGTGCCTAAAAGGTGGCGTCAATGGAACTCTTTTGTTATCCTCTGTGACCCTACGAACGCTGGTCGCCGAAACAGCTTACTCCACTTCTGGTTGCGCCGAAACTAGCATGTCCTTCGTCTTAATCCAATATTCGAGTCACAGATTCCCCTATATTCCATATACACAGGCCATAAAAGCCACAAATATATATATATGTAATGCACAAATATATCATTAATTGACAGACTATTAATTTACCGGTTTTTAAAAGATTTTTTCGAATTAATTGCTATAAATCAAACAAATTCACCTTTTAAAATCAAATTAAGTGTCACTTCTGTCCCATAGTTTCAAAAGTTATTATATAATACAATTATACAAAACCTTTAACAGACAACATTTTAACGCCTCGATAAAAGAGCATAGTCATTAGTGTTATTGACATACTAAACGTGCTTAATGAAAACCTTTTCAAGTGTCGTTCATTGCTAGATGAACAAATAATAATAAGGGCTTATTGGAAAATGGAACAAGCTATTGAATGCAATGTAATTAATTTTCAAATGTTCTATCAAATGACGAGAAGTCTTAAATTAAAATGTTCACTAAAGAAGTGTTTATAAAAGTATTCCGTTTTTTTTCGTATGCTTCCTCATAAATTAAATCCTGTAAAAATTCCTTTTACAAATCACATTGCATTTATAAAAATAAATTGACTTATTGGGAAACTACCATCACTTTAAAACTGAACTTCGTGGATACCTTGTTAAAAATATATACAAAATTGTTAAACCGAGGAAGTGATAATGGGAATGAGTCCCTACAAACCTGGACGTAACGGCTTCCCTACCGTTCATAGGCTTTGCGTCCGTTTACCAGTTAAACGCTGGTTCTTGTATTCAAAGGGAACACGGTAGTGTTTTTACGTTACTGCTTTCAGGCAGAAATATATATTGTTCCCTATTCTAACGGGTTCCGTTTTCGCTACCTTTTTACCTTTACCCCGGCTAGACGACATGCTCACTCAATTCCATAAGTCACTGTTCATAGTTCCGTCGTCATTCTTATCATAAAATATCTTCTTACTAGCCGCTCTGCCGTCATTATATAATTTTGATGAAGTGTTTCACTCCCCCATAAACCGATCTCGCACTTGTACGACTACTACCTCTCTTTTTGTTCTTACCTTATTCTAATACATAAATTATGGTTCACTTTTTAACTGTTAAATCCAACTATCCTTATATTCTTTTTACGTCAATTATCTTGTTACACTTTTATTAAATCCTTCTACCCTAATCCCTACCGTCAGTTATTCCTCTTATTTATGTCTCCCTTCGTCTGCAAGACTAATGGATTTTTACTTTTATGAAACATCCACCTCAGTTGCCCAACTTCGCTACTAGTCTTTAGATTTAATATTAAAAACTCAAGACACGGTAGTTCCACAAAACCCATACCATTAATAGTCCATTAGCTAATTATAACAACCGATTTAACGAGTAATCATTACAAAATACATAAGAAGCGATATTGAAGTGCAACATAAACTTCAATCACATATGAATACAAGGCTGTCTTAGAGTCAGAGATTTTGATGGTACTTTTTAAAGGATAACTTATGTAACCGAAAGTAAGTTATATAGGAAGCAATTCATTATTTTATTTATTATCCACCGGAAAGTCCGGAGGAACAACTACTTATATGAAAATGGTTGGTGACTCCTATAAACCTTTTCCCAACCAGTTTAAAAACAGTATCATAACAGTTAATACCATATATGAAACACACTAAAGAACTTATATCTAAAATTATCTGTAGCCCGCGCCTTTTTTACAAAAATGTTTCTTTATATATTACCACGCTGATAATCCAATAAGAAATATTTGTCTAAATAAAAATTTAAAAGCTATGTTACTACCAGTTAAATCAGCAATCCTCAAGTGAAAGTCTTGTTTAATCGGACCAGTAATTCCTAAGATTAGCCAGAACAAACAGACTGAAAGGCAAATAACTATTTTTATGACAAGAAGAACTTATAAAAGAAATTGTAAAAGATATCTATCAATTATATAGTGATATATGCACTGGAAATAAATTTCTAAATATAGTCGTCGAGACACAACCGTAACCGATAGCCCGTGATAGCCGTCACCAATAGCCGGTGGGAGGCGTCCGACGTGACGGCACGAAATGGTTGAACGGCGTGGTATTGGACCAGACTTAGACATTGCAGCATTACTTTGGTTTTCTAAATAAAAGAAGCGTAAGATACCCTTAACATAAACCATCCCGGTGAAAACCCGTCCAAATTGATCCAGCGGTTAAAGATTACTTTTTAACAGAGCAATAAGAACCGAAACCTAGTTTAGAAAAAAATAGAGGTTTAATAGATATGTAACTTTTCATTTTATTGAATTATTAATAACAGAACATACCATTTGTAAAATATTGATATAACTAAAAAATATAACCCAAAAATTATCACTATTAATTCCTCTTACATTTTAAATTTTTTGTAATTCTCTGTATAATAAAATAAAATGCTTTTTAGATAAAAAATACTATTTAAATACATTTGTTATTTTATTCAATATAATTTTAAAAAATTTCTTCCTTGACCTGTAAATACAATGGATACCAACTTTTTTTATTGAAATCTGTTTCAATGTCTGTATCTTATATTATTTATGGAACTTCAAATGAGACCAGAATTACTTATTTTATAAACATTTAAACATTAAATTGCACTAAGTAAATACAAAAAGTTCTTTAAAAATATACTGTTACTGCTTCTTTATGTATGAGACTTAATGTCAGCGAATTTCATTAAATTTTCATTGTTGTTTCCTAGTTGGTTAGGGCAATTTTGATCCCCAATTGTCTTAAAAGTAAGATAATAATGCGTCGGATGGGTGGCCAAAGTCCGGTCCACCCACCAATCTGCATCTGCAATGATCCATAAACCCTAATGGATAAGAAAAAGACTTGCTAATCTTTGAAAAATTTGAAATTTCCTTTCATAATTTTTACTAAATTGTTCAGTTCTTAGAAACTTTGAAGAGAAAAGAAACATTTTTAAAGTAAGATAAAAAGCTCTTTCCTCTTAAAAATTCTTCATTTTTAAACCAAAATTCAGCATGATATGCCATCTTTTATATACTACAAGTATTGTGGAGAACTTCAACTGAACTTTTATTTAGTATATTTTTATATACCCATTCAAAGTTCAGCCTACGTTTTATACCTACTTTATTTGATACGCTTTAACAACCAAACTTTCTCTAAATTACTCAATCCGTCCCGCCATCTTTACCTAAAACTGTCGCGCCGTTTTTTATTTTTGGGGGTCCAATATGTGCATGTTTTAGTCTTAAGAGACTCAGATATGTGGCAGATGTGGCATGCCCAGTCCTGTTTTAATGTTGCGGCTAAATAGCCAAATGGCTCACGTCTGCAATTTGTGTAATTGAACGGGCATGTCTTTACTTATATGGTCTGTCAGCTTGATGCATAGCAAACTACGTTCGATAGCTCTTTGGCTAGTCGCTATAGTGGACTCCTGCTTATCGGTCAAAGACCGAGTTTGTGTGCCATACCTTAGAACATCTGTAAGTCTCCGTTTAAACTTTATGAAAAGTCTAGCTTTAAAGCTCTTTCATGGAGCAAACAACTCCTCCAGGCGTTCTCTATGCGCCGAGAAATCCCCTTTACCTGCCTCGTCTGAAGGGATTCGATTTATACCCGATAAAGATAAGAAAAGAAGATATTACGTATGCGACGCATGCGATTCCATCGCCCCTATGTGTAAGTCTATGAATAAATGAAAATTAATTTTATTCAATTAATCATTTAATATGTCCGAGGTAAATTATAAGCGTATAATTTTTGGCGGCTCGCGGTACAACTGTGTCCGCGAATTTTTTTCTATAATCGTAAAATAAGGTTAAATGTAATATTATATTAAAAAGAATTTATTTAAATAGTTACGCCAAAGAAAAATAATTTCATAAATAATAAGCACATACAATAAAACCAACTCATTAGTACTATCCTATTCCATATTAATATATAAATTCGAAAGTAACTCTGTCTTTCTGTCCGTCTTTACTGTATAAACCACTTAATCAATTTAGATGAAATTGTGTACATACCTATAACAGATTTGAAGACAGGACATAGGATTATAGTTATAGTAATAAAAGGGTGTAAATGGGGGTTGAAAAATTAAATAGAAATCATCGTCCGAGCAAAAACCATAAAACTATGTGCTTAATGATGGGCACACACAAAACATACACCTATTTAATATTTACTATATAGAATATTGCGATACTCCCCGCGTTCACTTCATATTCTACGCAGATTAAAGTCGCAGGTAACAACTAGTTTTATATTTATATATTGTATTCTTTATTAACTCAAAACAATATGGCTAAATTAATTCGAAAAGTGAACTAAAAATTATTGTAGTAATCCCTAACAGAACAAATTTACTGTTCATGGTAATATTTAAAATTTTATCTTTCTACAGAGCCATGACATTAAACTTATTTAGCAAAGTGCCCTACATCCTAGGTAGGAATCGGAGTTCATTTGCAAGAATTTGCGGTTTGTCAAATCTTGTATAGTGGTTGGAGTGGTCTAGTACATAGTCGGATACTGCAGACTTCTTCGACCTGTATAGGGATTTTTGATACCACACTGTATTATTTGCTAAATAAAAAAACAATTCTCCTATTGAATCTTTGCCCTAAAAAATTTAAGAATTTAGAAGGTAATTTACTATACTACAGATTAACAGTTTATCGTAACAATAAATTAGCAAAATTGTAATTATATTTCTCTGATTTTTCAGAAAAGATTACCTTTAAAAAATAAGAACACGTTATAATTATACGAATAATAATACATGTTAATTAATTAAAAATTTAGTGTTTTGATCTTACCTCGCACAAATATAAACTTTAACGTCAGTAAAAATCAGGGTTTTTTAGCTAAATAACGCGCACTGGTTTCATTTTACATAGGTATGAGGGTACACTGTTTGTTTTACCTTAACACTAATTACACAGAGCACTTCACTATGCGTAGTTAAAAATTTAGACGGGTTGTGTTTTGAAAAAATTAATCGCGACTGGAAAATTTTTAGAAGATCTAAAGAGACTTCTTACAGTTAAAAATTATGGGCCATTATGTGCCTCGGATTGTTTTTCTTAAATATTTTGAGACAGTTTTAACTAAACTATTAATTTTAAACTACTTCTTCTAGATTATACATAAAAACTCTTATCAAATATCATATTTTTAACAAATTATCAAAATATTGTTCGAAAAAGGTTGACAAATTTTATAAGACAACTTTTTTGCCTTTAGGCATTTCCTCCCAGTTAACACGTTGACGGATAATAAGTATTTTATGTTTTAATTGTCTTTCCACGTATAATTTTCCTTTCAAGACATATTGTTAATAAAATCTAATGCATTAAAAACGTGTTGGCCGCCATTCAGTAGTGACGTATTATGCTTGCGAGTGGGGCCAATTAAATTTATACTCAAAATTATGGTTGGGTTGGCCTAATTTAAAAGAAATATCATTAATTTACTACGAAAGATTGCCATTGAATTTGCTATGTTTGCTGCTAATAGACGGATTTCCGTGACTTTTTTGAAGATTATTACCTAATTAAATTTTTTTTTAAATTTGGAAAATGGTTCTTAAGAAAAATTGAAAAAAAACTTAATCATTTTGGAAAATCACACCTATGTAGGATCTCTCTGGCTTTCATCTTAATTCTAGCTAATACTTAAAGACTGGACTTAAGCAAATGTCCTTACAATTCCCCTAAATTAAAAAATCAATGGATAAAATTATAACGAAGGTAAGAATAACCCTAAACATTTAATTATTTTCAGGCATGAACTTTCAAAATGAGAAAAATTTTTATATATTAATTCATCATAATATTAAACCTTTTGTGGTCCACTGCGGATATAGGCCCCTAATACACCCCTATTCATTGGGGTTTTTGGACCATCCCACCACACTGGTCCAATGCGGGTTGATGGGTGGACTGCCTTTTTACCTTGCCCATCCGGATCGGCCCAAACTGTCCCTAACCCTGAAACAACAAAAAATTTTTTGAGTCCCCGCAAGTTGAAACCCACACCTCCGGTTTCTACAGCAAAAGCCAAACCATAGGGAGGTACTGGATCTATTGTAAACGTTGGAGGTAAATAAAAGGGTTTTTAAAATCAAAATTCTTCCTAAAAAACCTTAATGTATTTAAATGGTATTAACAGATTATATTAAAACATATATAAATATTTTTATTAATTAATACTAAATTAATACACGTCAAATGAATTTTCCATGAAAACTTATGGGGTGAACGTAAGTTTTGGTTATCGTAAATTCATTTTGACTATCCTTGCATAATACTATCCAATGTTTCACACTTCAATTTTGTGTTTCTATAGTTTTGGACGGACTAATTAAAATATTACGCTGGCGTCACACCAATACAAATTACAAATCAAATTCATCATCAGAGGGTTTTATTTCGCAAAAATTTACGAAACAATTGAAAACGTGCCGCGCAAAATAGCCATATTAAATGCTTTCGTAAACATCAACACCATTTTAATAGTAACCCTCGTTACTTTTAAATAGCCTACCTACCAAGTAATTTGACACCTAGGTTTCTCAGTCATATTATATAGTCGTGCAAAGACAGTATTTAAAAAAATTATGAATACAAATCATACTTCCTGTTTCATTAAAACAAGAAATAAATTAGTATAGGACTAAATAATGTTCTGTTGTTCATCCAATAACATTGTATATTTTATTAATAATATAAATAATCAAAGAAGCAAGTAATATTTATTTTAAAATAAACGTTAACAACAACTTAAAATTTTTAAGTTAAAGAGTTTAAGCTTTTTTAAACTTTCAAGTTAGCCAATTCAACGTTTTTGATGTCCTGAATTCTATAATATCAATTTAAACTATGTAAATGATATTATCAATAAATTAAAAAAATTAGTCTTAAAGCCTTCATTTAAAGGGCTGATTTATAAATTTCCGATGTTTTTGTGCTTGCCTCAATTGCGTTTTTATAATTATTTGAAATATTTTGCAGTTATGCTTAGTTTTCAAACTCTTAGCTACTCAATGTAAATTATAAATACTATTATCAAGTTACTTACGCGTGCGTACAGTAAATGATACATCTACTCTAATTGCAGCTTTTGCAGTTATTGAAGAACAAGTGTAATTAGAAAATGGCATGGATATAAAAGTGTTTGTATAGGAATAAAAAGAATTTTCGATGCGTTAATTCCATCATTAGATTAATTCTAAGCAATACGGACGTCAGCAAAAGGGCCAAGTCTCATTACTGAAATTTTCAATAATCGTGGTATGTTTGAAGGGCAAAGTTAATTCCCTGTTTGTTTCATGCGTATGTTGTAGTATGTGTATCCTGCTACCGTTTTATATAAATTCCTTTCTTGTTAAAATATTTAATACAGGTTTGTTAAAAATATATTATCGTTACGATTTGCGCATAAACCATATTTCTAAAATTATATTAATAAAAATATGCAAAAAAATTAAAAGTAAATTTAAACATCATAATTAAAAACCGTTTAAAGTTATTAGTACGTATTGAATACAATAAAAAGTTTAAAGATAGTTATTATTTGCCTTAATTTCCACATTTATTTTAAAAAAATGTGCTCGATGTGTTATATTTAATTTATGGATCTGCGGCGTCTTCATTTGGGCAGGGTCAGAATCGCTGAACGTCCCACTCGTCTCATCGCTTTAACCAATAAAAAAATATTTAACTCGCTGGATCAATTTACTTGCAATAAACAATAATAAGGAACCTGAAATAAAAAAAATAAAAATAAAAAAATCCTAGCTAAAATAACAGTAACATGATAAAACATAACAGTAGTAATTATTATAATTTCCTCTTTTTTCTGAGTTATAATATCTTAGATCGTGAGGATTCATTGTCTTCAAACTTTTAATGATATTCCGATAACCTACTTTAAGTTAGACCTTGCCTTAATAATATCTTCAACGTAATAATTTCGATGATTTGATAACGATAACTTTTATTTTCTGATATCTTAACGCTTATAAAAACGAAGCGAATCTAAATTCGTTTCAATTTAACCTCAATAAAGTATTAAATAAATATTTGCTATGGTTTCAGATTGAAACATGGAACAAACAAAAACATAAGGGTTGAAACGTTTACACCCTAGCCCCGTAAATACAATTCGTTGTGGGTTTTAAAAATATCAAGGAATAAAAAGTTTTGAGATTCATTCTCGGTAGTTAGTGTATTGGATTAATTAGCCCGAATCTAAACTAGATCTTTGACGGTTTTAAGTATCTTTAACTTAGATGTACGACGATTTATCTTTTCGTAAGCTAGTGTTTCTCATGAATTGCATTTACGATGCTATAATTTATTCAAATGTGTCAGTTTATAAAATCCGTACAAAACATATGTATATGTTTTCAAAATCGTTTGGTAAGAACTACAACGATTGGATAAAAACTTCACTTGTTTTCACTGATTTTGGCATAAAACTAAATAATTTATATTAATAAAGCTACGAAATGGTACATTTACGACTTGGCATTTCGGTTGCCTAATTTAACGTGTAAGTGAATTTCACACTGAAGGAACAAAGAAACGATTAAAGCAACTTTAAAATATCATCAATAATTGGGTTATTTATGAAAGGGGTTTAAAATCTTCACTAGGCCAATAATATGATGGTTATTGGCATATGTTTTTGAAATGTTAATATTTTCTATTCGTTTATCACGTGCTATTAAATATTAAGTCAATGTGGGAAATTAAAATAAAACATAGGGGTTAAAAAATTTCCGAAATATATCAAATCCACAATTTTGGACTTTTCCCTTTAAATATATTTATTCCGACGTTTTATTCTATCACTCCATGATCCCGGAGAACTAAGTTGGTTATATGTCTTGATTCTTATAGAATAAGATAAAGAGTTCGTCGAGTAGCCGCCCGGAAGATTCTTTGTGCCTTCCCCATGGAAATACTAACCAAATTAGTCTGTGGGTTGCCAAAATATTCTAATAGTGTTGGGTGTAGTAGTGCCCTAGGCAAGCCCAGTCCGAAGTCTTTTAAGACTTAACGAAGATAAGACGATGACGGTTTGCGAAACCGTTGTTTCCCGTAAAAGGGGAAAGAACGCCCGCCGCTGTAAACCGCGAAGGGCCGCGCTTTCCCTCAAGGGCCTCCGAAAATTAGGTTAGGGCCCACTACCGGGCGGGTTGAAACCGCGAACATTTATATGGCTGGAACGTAAGACCAAAGCCCCCGCCAATTTCATTCCGGCGGGTTGGTACAAGAAATAAATTTATGATTAAAAATAAGTACTATGACGTCAAGTCTAAGGATACGCGACAGGGGACCTGCGTAAACTGGCCGGTAGATGATTTCCGTGGTCCACACTTTCTGCGGAAAGCCTTCCGGAGGACCAAATTGGTGAAGTTGCCGATTTAAAAGAGGTGGATATCCAGGTCCGTAAAGGCCGAATCCTATCTCAAGGGATATCCTAGGCACTGTGCGGAGGCTTCACCCAAGGGTCAAAGGGTCGTCATGGACCTTCTTATGTTAGAATTCAATCTATTTGATTATCCGGGATCCAAGATAGAATTCTCCCTAGAAGACAGGGTCGTTGCTTGTTGAACGCCAAAATTTCGGCCTTACCGTGCGTAATTGCCATTAAACCCGTGTTTGTTAAATGTTTCCGGTAAATATAGCACTCCAGATTCCCACGGCCAAATATACAACAGACCCCCTCGTTAAGGAAAAGAAGGTCATGGGTTGCAGGGGCTGGAAAAAACCCCAAAAACCTTCTGAAATAAATTCTCATTCCAAGAATGGGTTCCGGTAAAAAAAACGAGGCAAAAACATTGCTTTTGTTTGGCACCGATGCCAAACAAAAAATTGGGGGTTAAGCCCCGTAATAAAAACCAATAGGTCCACCCCAAAACAAGCGCAGCCACCCACTTAGTACGCTTTTATAAAAAGCATTGGGCCTTTTACAAACCAAGGGTTTAGGTTATTAAATAAACCGACCGCAAGGGTAGGTTTGGTAAATAAAGATGGAAAATTCCTATGGGGCCAAACTCTTACCAATTTCGTTTCTTCAAAGCAAACGGGTTTTAAGGGATTAAAAGCAAAAATCACTAAAATTATATAGAGGTTATTTTTGGGGTAAAGACTCCATCTTTAAACCAGCAACACCGGATCCCAAGATAAGCGGATACAATATTATTAGACACTATAGGCTATTAAAGCCCCAATAGGCGGAATCCCAATCTATTATAAAAGACCCAAACATCAATAGAAGTGCCATTACCCACAAACCAAAACTTCGGCGGCATGATTTGCCCCTTACCGGCCATAAGCCCCGCTTGGACTTGCCCCAGTGTATTGGCCCTAAAACCTTCCAAACAAGTTACAATCCAGACCGGTTGCTTTGGCCTAGGTTCATCAATTATTCCGCTGGCTTTAATTCCAAACACTGTGACTGGAACGACAGCGGAAACAACTCAAATGGGGCACATTTTGGCAGGGTGCCAAAAGTCAACATTAATAAATTTAAGCCCCCACTAAAGATATCTATCAGATGGAAGAGGGTGCCCAGCACCCAGGTTCATTTATTCTAAAGGGTCCCTGATGTCGTATTGATAGAGACACCAACACGAATTAGATTCCAACCACAGGCCGGTTCTATGTAAATTTGGCCAAGGCGCCGGTTTGGCCCTGTATTAAAACCGTAGTGGTTAATCCCTTTGTGGCTAAACCCCGGCAATGAACCCCCAAATTGTGAAAAACATCCCAGATGTAGTTTGTTAATCCAGATCAGGCAAACAATGCCATTAACAAACATAAAGACACATCCCATCGGCCATTGAAGGTCCGACAGAACGGTGGAAAGGACACTACCGGACTTGCTTTTCGAATTGGATGTCTGATAAGAAAAATGTTTCCCAACGAGCGTACCGGTGAAATCGGTCCGAAACAAACCGAGCATTATTTGGGTATTTAAAACTTCAGGTTAGAGAACGCCAAAAGACTACCCGGAAACCTGGCAAAACCTAACGGAAGAATTAGAGCCATCGCATGTTGCCTTCCCGGCAATTGGCCCGAAAATCTAAAGTTAGGTTCACGCATTCAATTCCACCCGTTATCCCATCCCAACCTGGCATTAGCCTTCGATGATTTTGAAAAGCCGAATGCTTAGCGGACAATTTAAAATGCGCATCCTGCGTACACCTTTTAAGTTTTCATCTTGGGAGGTGGATTTGGCACCGTAAGAAGGTCTTACCACCAGAGGGCGAACGCTTAATACTAATGACCCCGGGGAGGTCAAAGATATTAAAGGGCTTAAAACCCAAAGACGAACCGCCCCTATTACTTCTCTTCCTCCCATCCCTTATCACCAGAAACCCCAATGTGCAATCAAAGCCCTAGGGCTATTGGTTTCCCAATGGAGGAATTTGAGGAATCCCAAAAGGTGTAAAATATACTTTAAGTGGTCTTCCTGTCAGAGCTGACCTTATCTCCATAATCCTTCCAAACACCGTACCAAATGGCCTGATGGTAGACAAACACTCGGGCAATGGAACCTCTACGGTAAAATGATCCCTTGGGGAATAAATATTTAGGTGCTACTTTCGGGAATAACAATATTTCCAAAAAGCCACGTCAAGGGTTAGGAAAAGCAGCTTATGCGCATCGTCTCTACTATCTTATCCAACACAAATATCAAATCCTTCTTTATTACAAATTTTTATTATAAAGAAAGTTATAGGGCAATAAAGAATGCCGCCAATCTTTTGCCCATATATCCTCCCACCCCTTAAATTTCCAACTACAGGTGGTACAAAATAAATTTTATTCTTGCCACTGGGAAGTCTTACAAAGAAATGTCGACCTTGCAAAGTTGCGAGGATGCCGACATTACGCGCCCATTTTAAAAATTTCCAAAAAATTCTTGGAAAGAATGGAAACGAAAACCCTCTGATGGTGGGTTTCAAATTATCACCAGACCCAGATGCCTCTAGTAGGAAACGTCGTCCCGTAATATATTCTTCCAAGATGAAGAAAGGGGCTTAGGAATTTGGACCAACCAAGTAGGGATAACACACACACACTTTTGGGTCTACTCACTCAAGAGCACGGCAGAACTAACACACCCGTACACGAGATACACCCGCGTTTCCAAGGCGGTTCCCACCGCCCCAGGTAATCAATTAAACGGTCAACGAATAAACTTCCGGTTACCGAGCGTCGATCATCCTAAACCCCTTTTTCAAATAACCCCGCATCCTAAATTGTGGCCCAATTTTTAAAAGTTTTGGTCACCAAGTTCGAGATTCTGCAATCTCCGAACTCAGTAAAATAAAGCCCAACAGGCCACAGGCCCAAACATAACTTCGAATACAAGTGAAATAAAGATAAGGTGGGTATATGTCTTATCTTAAAAAGTATCTAGTTATTTACCAAATCCGATTAATTTGACATAAAACCCTTCGGAATGACAATATTTTAACCGGGCTTAACTTTTTTGAACCAATTGGTTGGAATAAAAAAGTTTATTTATAGATGTTAAGGGGTGTAAGAGCCCACATCAAGGTTCAAAGGTTTTTATAGACTTCCCTTAGCATATTTTACTTTTTTGTTAACATATTTGTTATCTAGTTTACGTAAATCAATATTGTTCGTTCATATACATTTTGAAACTTCTTACCTATATAATAAATTATATAGTTCACGCGAATACTACACATTATTGAACAAAAAGGATTTTTAAATCGCGTTTATTTTACATCTTTGATTCCTGAGGTTTCAAACCCACTTACTACGGCCTGGTGGCAGTTAAAAGTTTCAATAACTAAAGGTTATTGAAACTTTTTTTTTTGATAAGTGGGAGGTATGTCTATCTTTAACGGTTTTGGCAGCCTTCGTACTTTATTTTTTTTTTATCATATATGAATAAACTATTGTCCCACAAAATTAAAAAAAATGGACCAACCGGAAGCTAAATCCCAAAATTTAAAAAAAATTAACAAAATCGGAGCTCTAAAGGAAACAACCGGAATACAAATATTTAAAAAACATAATCTCTAATCCGCTCAGATCAGCTCCTAATTGTGTACCTTCTTCTTTCGGGAAGTCGTTCAAAAATATAAATATATGTATTCGTCCGATTTTGGAACAGCTCGTCTTGATTCGTGCAATACGTCTCATCGCCCACAACGCCGTGTCAAAGACTGAGCGTCAGGCTTTGCACCTGCCCTAGCAGGCCTCCCACCGTCAATCTCCCAGTAAACAAAACCTGCCCCCTCTATCCATTCCACCGATCCTAGGCCTTCCTCCGCTCCTCGCCCTGCCCCTACCTTACCAGGCGCGGAGACCCATAGGGAAAAAACCCCCACCGACCTAGTTGCACGAGAAGGACAAAAGGTTGGAGGATTTGCTCGGCACCATCAAACAGCATAAAGTTTAAGGCCTCGGATAGCAATGGAGGGTGATCAAACTGCAGCTGGAACAACCCGATGAGTATCGGAAAGTGACTTCCTACGTTCGGGAAACGGAGCACTATTTCCACACATTTGAGGATGGGCAAAATTGGGACAGTGGTCAAAGACGCACCCGGACCACCCCTTTTTCCCCCCTCTGCAGCTGCAAAATCAGAGTTTTTACGTTTTGGCGCTTTAGGGCTGCCGAAACACAGTCGGTTCACAGGAACTCCTGAGAACCCTAGGGAACCTGTTCATCACGACCACATCTTAACCCATCCAACAACACTGCGTAACCACGCCTCCGTCCTTACAACGCTTACCGGTTCCGCCTTGCTAGCAACAACCTGCGCCGGAGCCGATTCCAAACGCACAGCGGCCTGCAGCCACCTCAAATAACCTCTAACTTGCATTTGTTTCATGCTATGGCTAGCATGAAACAAATGAGAAGGGGATGGACCGTGAAGTTATCCCTTTGGTTGTTATAACAAAAGCTTGAAAAGCAAAGATAGAGTACGCATTTATGATGCACCACCATGCATTGAAGAAAGTCATCAAAGTTTTGTCGACATTCTGTTTACCGACCAAGATTTCGACGATTGTTTGATTGTCTCATTGCTTGCTGGGGGCAAAGCGATGGTTACTACCCTTGAATGCTTGTAAGTCTTGTAACCTAATGTTAACGTGTAATAAGAAAGTAGGAGTAAGGCAAAAGGTTTCTACGCGTGTGTTCTATCACCATTATTTAACTGTAAATGTAAAGACAATGAATAAAAAGAGTAAATAAAGAGAATTTTTAATATTTTCCCACTAATACTGCTGCACACTTCTGCTACAAATGTCACATTATCAAAATTTTATTTGAGACTCCCGATTTTCATCCTTGGAAAATTCCATAAATTTTTATTACTTACGTGGACAGAGCCCTGTACGGATAACTCGAAGCCCGTATTTACCTCTTATAGTGTTATATTATATATTTAAATTGGCAAAACAAATACATCTTAATTATTCATTTTCGAAAAAGCATGCAATATAATCTAAAATTTCTGATGAACTTTACCTATTGTAAAGAATTAACACATCATTAATCTACTAGTATCAGTGCCACGTTACATAATTAAACACAATCGAGAGAGAAAAAGCTGATATTCAAATACTATTTCGATAGAGTTAAACGTTCAGTCATTCGCGAAGTTTGGCTCACATTCTATTTTTTGCTTCAAATTGTTTTCAAACAAATAAAAAGACTATTCGAGCGTTAAAAACATGTCACACAGAGATTTTCATTTTTAGTTCTATGAAAACAATTGTTACGTTTAAAACATATAAAAATATCTGATATTTTAAACACAATAACCCCGCTTTACGCAAGGGTAGATTTAGTGTTTTGAATACTAAAATGCTAGTCCAGTTATAGAATACCATTAATTTAAAATATACAGTTCAACATTATAGCTTCTTATTTCTATTGTTTTTTCTAGGTTTCTCTTTATTTTGCTCATTGACTTTGTAGCTTAGTGGCATTGACTTGCGCTTAAGAAACCGATTGTCGTAGGTTCGAATTCTGTCCCCCCGAACAGGTTCTCGCTTTATCTTTCTTGAATTTTGCGGGGACACAACAACTTTTTATTGTCATTTCATAGGGCGTTGGTCAGTCCGGGCAATGTGGGCTGAGTACTCGATTGCTGTTAAGTAAAATGATCCCTGCTTTGGATGGGCATGTAAATAGTCAGTTCATAAATATTGTTGTTTTAATAGTGTACTAGTCCATATTGCTAAAGAAAGCCAATTAAAAACAAATATTTTTATTCATAATTTTAATAATCATCGTACACAGTTTCCTTGATATATATGGCTGGCTAAATTAGTTTAAGTTAACCTTATTTCTATATTTTTAAAGAACCAAACTCGATTCCCTATAGTATTAAGGCGGCATTACGAAGATTTAATCCTAACTTACTCAGGTAAAGTATAAACGGTTAAAATTTTAATAAACATAAAAATTACCATTTCTAATAAGATTTCCCTAAAGCCTGTATAAATATTAAGATCCGTATAGAACCCTCATTTTCTTTAATTTTCCTATTAAATACCTAATTAATATTGTTTCATAAATCTTTTTAAATATAATTTTTTATGGAACAGAATCTGTAAAAGATATTCAAAAAGATGCGTATTACTCAATCTTTTGTTTGAGTTTTATAAAACACTGTCTATCTTAACAAAACGCTATTTAAAGTCAATTTTATCGTCATATTTCACGGAGATGTAAATAAAATCAATTATTAAAGTGCATTTGTTTGTACAACAGTTGTCTTAAATTGAGTTCATAAATACCGATTGTCTTTTATATATGATTCAAAATATTTACTAACAATTCCTAACATGTGTAGTATAAATTATAGGTGATTTTATTGATGTACCGTTGTTGATGCAACACTACCCTTACTTTAATGTAATATAATATATTTTTAAAAGACTAAACATGTTGTAATATTTTTGGTATAAAATCCTATATTTTTTTTACTATAATTATATTTATTACTATAATTTCAATAGACACTAAATAAAAAACATCAGGCTTTCAATAAAAAGAATTTCTGATCAGCAGTAATTTAAATGCTTTGTTATGAAATAATTTTAGTAATTATGAACCCAAATTGCTTATATCAAGTTATTTTAAATTAAGACTTATAAAACAAATTTGACTAAATATACAAACAGTCTGTGGTCCCAAATTAAACATCATTAATTTCGAATGCGGAATATATCTATCTCTTTTATGATTTATGTCCAAAAGCGGAATGTCAGTAAATTGCACTAAAGAATTAATTTGTTATTAAGCAATATTAAGGCATATCAAAAAACATTGGATTATTATTAATTATTGAACAATATGAAAAAATGATATTTTATAGAATTGTCACTCTTTTTTACTTTTAAAAAATATTTTTACACAGTCATTCCGAATATTGAATTCATAAATAATCTAATATTGTAAAGATATTTTGGGCAATTATTAAATATTTACAAGCACTAAAAAAACATTTTGCTTAACACGGTAATTATCAAAGTATTTTTTGTGTCAAAAGGCCCGGTATTTTTTATAGATATAAATTAAATAAACCTTAGAATGGTTATTGGAGTAACACGTTTCTGAATTTTGTCCGTTTATTTTCCTTTATAAATTAAAATTAAAAATTTACTTATTTGAGTTTAATATTCGGTTTGGTTTTCATTAAACCTCAAATCCAGGTAGTTACGGCATGAGGTTTAAAAGCCAAATTGAAACCCCAATCACACTGCATTTCCAAAGTCCGATGGGTAGAATAACCAAACACGAGAGAGGGTCAAGCGCAATACCGTCGTGTCGAAAGGCTTGCCAAACAAATCAAACGTCACGGGTAGGGACAGGCTGGAAGGGGTTCTGCAGGATTTGTCCGGATTGGTTTTATGTTAATGAGCGTTGCACGACTGAATAAATAAGTTCAGCCGTCATGAATACTGTTGTATAAGCAGCCAATTCGTTTCTATTGCGTGTTCAGTTTTAAACTTTGATTTTTATCAGTTTTTCTTAAATTGTACTGTTCCTTTAATTAGCAGAAATCGGCGGTTGAATTATAATTTTGATTATTTGTACTGAAATCAATATCTTGTAAAACAATTTTATAAGGTTCAAGAATTGATTTTCTGAAAAACTTACATTATTATTTACCAGCAAAAATCATGTTTTATGCCTTTGTTTTTCAAACCTAATTAATAAGATATTTTTTAATTTTGAAGAAGTGACAAAAAAAGGACGTTTTGATTATAAGACCGACGTTATAGTAAATCATATGTCAATTTAACTGCGTTTTAAAACTTTTTCGGAAATAATCAGACAAAATATTTTTTTTTATGCATTTTTAAATTTCAGTTTATATATCGAGGGTTATTTTTTAAAATCAAATTTTCAATTTTTCCTTTCCAAAAATGTACTTAAAATATTTAAAAAAAAAATAAAAGGTTTAACAAAAAAAAACCAAACTTGGAAACAAAAACAATTTTCAAACAAATTAAAATCCCCCATCAAAATCTCTCTTCTTTTTTTCCCCTTTCGATCCTTCCACGTTTTTTACAAGGCGGCCTTTGTGATGAAAGATTCCATGAGTATCGTTAATTTGCTCCCTAAGATTTGAAGAGTTCTGTCGCTTTTTCATGGACCCCATTATTAGAACCTAACCAAACTCTTATCAAACTGACATTGGTAACATTCTGTCTATTAAATAAATAAAAGAATTATTGAAAATCGATTGGCGTGATATTCAGCTATTAATTGTCCATTTAAAGTAAGTAAGTCCGGTTAAAAATAATTACGCCGCAATAGAATTTACAGTCAATTAGCCTGGTATTTCCCCATTAAAGGAGCCCAAAGAAGAACATTCTCAAAAATGACTTCGAACACCTAAGAAGACGGTTTCTGGAAACCCTAAGTTGGTTGGGAAAGGGAATTATCTTTCGCCAACGCGTTTTGAAAACCTTTATTTCGCCGACGACATTAAACTGTTCTCCTCGGTTCGGGAATTAGTCAAAATGCTAAAAGATTTGAGTTGTGCAAGTCTTGAAGTTGAACTCAAAATGTTATGTCAAAAAGAACAAAATCATGACCGAACTACCCGGCGACGAGTAGAAGTAGATGACGTCGAATTCCGTAAAAGTTTTAACCTTTCAAGGAACATTTGCGATTTCGACCCTTCTACTGACTAATCCCGGCTGGGTAAATAAATTCATAGAAAGACGTCCAAAAATGCCTTTAAGAAGCATTGGTCCATGAAAGAACAAATTAAGGGACCTTCCACTGGCCTGAAAGAGAAAACCTTTAGGGTGGCCAAACCCTTGGTCCTTACCAACGCAGCACGGCGATCTTTGATACAATACAAAAGTCCGAATTAAAGGGTTTGCTTAGCGAGCGTCGAACGAGTTTCCTCTTCAACCAAATCTAAGACGTAGCGGAAAAAAGCAACATTGATGTGGGGCTGGGGGGACATATAACACCGGGCCGGAGAGTTTAATGATTAAAGATATGCGCATATTGGGCAGACCACCTAAAGATGGAAGTAAGAACCCCTTCGCCTAAACGGACAGTTGGCGGCGATTGGCACAGAACGGCAAGAATGGAAAGTGTTGAGAGGCCTTTGTCAAGCAGTTGGAACTACAGGCTGAATCCATTCATTCAATATTATGAAAGGCAACCCTTTTCTTTTCTTGGTTTTCTCTCATGAATAAATTCCTTCTTGAAAATCAATCCATCATTAATATTGTTACACTCTAGTTGTCCCGTTTTTGTAACATTTTTAGATGGGATAATTCGTTCCAAAAACCTATCGTTTTTGAAATAACTTTGACAAAAGAAAGTAAAAATTAGAATAAGCTGCCACAAGTATTTTTTTTTAAAAAGTTTCCTAAAAGGAAAGAAAACATAAGAATATAGACCCTTGGGTAAAACCCTTTGGACTAACCTGGGAAAAGAATAGTTACAAAGGGAATATAAGCCATTTTATAACGGCGCCATTTTGACATTCATAATCATAATAACTCTGATTAATAGATTATATTTGCTAGCGTCTGTTAGCCTTTTGTCAAGTATGATATTGTTCGCAAGTTTGTTGCAATCTTAGATATTTAAAATCTGATGATTCAGATCTGTTGAATTAAAACGAGGCAAACTTATTTCTATTTTGTTAGGCAAACGTAAATATTTTTATAAAAGGCAAGCAGTCTCTAGGCAAACTCACAAGTCCTTCTTTTTGCTGAAATTTTAAAAGGTGAGCGTGATATTGTAATTCGTGAGTTATAGTTATTAAATTATATATAATAAAATATTTTTGTGCATAATTTCTTACAACGTCCAATACATTTTCCTCTTACATCCTGATAACAATATTGACGTAAATTTTTGCCATCTGGACCAATTTTTAAAATTTATCATGTTTTGTTTTAGTCTCATGCCTAAAAAGAATATGTAACCAATGCAAATACATAGAATGTAAAACATCATATAACTGTACGATAGATAACCAAAAGTGTTTTATTTGACAAACAAACGTTTATTTTATTCTATTAGACATCATTTTATAAAGTAAAATATGTAGATATATTTAAAATGTTATAAAAAAAACTAATAACGTTTGACTTCTATTTAATTGTATGTAATTTGTAATCATACTTATTCTATTATAGGTAATATTTGTTATCTTAATTGTTAATGTGAGCCGTAATAGTAATCGAAATAGAAAAAAATGTCTTTTTTAAATTTTTTATTTTTATTTAATTATTGCATTTAAAATAAAAAGTCCATACCACCAAATTTCCTTAAGCTTTTACAAAATATATTTTTCCTACAAAGCGTTTAAATATTATAAGGTATTGAAGTTAATAAATTTTAAATCTTTTCATAAAACTTCTGTCTTTAGTCCAATATACTTTTGTTCATGATAATAAAACGGTGCTTACATACTTACACGCATAACAAAGAATGAAACGAACCTTTACTACTGAGTTACTTTAATCTCAACTTTATTAGTCTATGCATAAGTCGTCATATGACTCAACTAAAAATAATGAACGTTTATTCCCATTTTACGAGAGCTAGACAAACTGAAAATCATTAAAGGCCCATTGTTATAACTGGTTTCAATTTAACTTTCTTAATTAAAATAAGAACCCTGTTTAATTCACGTCTTAAAGTTAATAAAGAAATAATTTTCAAATTTTGAAGAAGGAAACGATATAATTATTTACAAATAAACAAATTTCAATTGGAAATTATCATTCATCTCGTTATCGTACTTAGTTATATTTCCTGCATGTTAGATAGAAATCGGCGGCAGGTACAGGAACTGAAAATGAATAAGTATATATAAAATAGAAAAGACCTTTGTTAAGAACTTGTAGAAGTAGTAACTTTGTTAATATAACTTTTCAATTTATGCTTTCAATAACACAAACTTTTTTAATATTTCTGCTCAAACAAGGCAACGAAAATGCTGTTTTGTAGTTTTTAATTTTAACACGAAATTGAGTTAACTAAAAAGCTTTATTCTTATTAGTTCATACTTGTTACCTCAGGGCTAGTCCAATTGTTTATATACTTCTTAAGCTAGCTGTTATCAAACAAATATGAAATTACCATTGTCATTGCTAATTTAGATGAAAAGTTTGTAAATTTTTGTAATATTCTTTTTTCATTCGCATAAGCCTTTTATCGTCCACAGATGGACATAGGCCTTTTAAAGAACGCCGAGATAAATGTTCCCATGCTAATCGCTGCTTGAACCGGCTACTGAACGGAGATCGGCATCCCATCTGGTCGGGGATCGACCAACGGTTCATCATCCTAATCGCGGCCTTAACTCAAGAAGCTTATTAGCCTACCGACCATCGGTTCTTCTGACTACGAGACCAGTCCATTGCCACGTTACATGTTAAACTAATATTAAAAATGATTGACTTCAATTGCTCGGTATTTATAAACAATATTATCTCCATGTTCTATGTAAAATACTGCCCAAATAAGAGTATTTGGGAATTCAAAACTACTTAAATTTTATAATGCTATTGATTGTAACATTAAGACTTTGATATAACAATTACACGTCTTTGTTACACATAACATATTATAATATATTTAATTCTATGAGACCTTCGGAGATCAATTATTTTTTTAAAAGATTTTTGTGGAGGTAACATATACCGAGACGTCTTATAATTACACATATGGTTTTAATAGCTATAAAAAACTTAAAGATTTATTCTTTTGATTTAAACAATAAAAGTTTTTTGTAAATATGTTACATATTATTTAAAATAATCAACATCATTTTAAACAAATCTTTTATCCAAAAAAGTATCTAATGGAACTTAAAAGAATCAATATGTAGCTAAGAAAAGACTTGAGTAAGAAAATGAGTAAAAGGGCCTAATATATTCTTTTAATTTAACTATAAAAATTAACTATAAACAAATTAACCCTAATTTTATTTTAGTACATTTAGTTACAGATTAGTTAAATTAATTTATCAGAACTACTAAGGATTCAGTATAATTCAAAAAAGAGTAACTAATAAGACGATTTGTTTGATAAAAGGTTTTGACGAAAAAATCTGATATTTGCTCTTTGTAATTTTAAAATGTAATAAGCCATATTTTGTTTAATCTATTTATTTGACAATTTAACTTACAAAAAATATATAAGTAAGTAACTTTTAAATGTTATTATTTTTAAATATATAGTGCGATTTTATTAATATCCAGTTAGATACTTATATCAATTTTAAAATATTCAATACAATGAATTCTAAACAATGAACTTATTAAAAAGAATAGGACCATTGAAAATTAATAATTCATTAATGAATTAGAAATTATTAAAAGAATAGACCAGTGATATAAGAATCTATGATTTAGAATAATGATAGATAACAAACTATATGTAAGCAACGAAGTAAACATATAATAAAATATTTAACCCTTGTGGGAAGTTGTTAGAAGAGGTATAACAGTTAATAGCATTTGATCATCATCATCATCAGCGTTTTCATAGTCCACAGCTGGACATAGGCCTCCTAATTGAACCATGCCATAACATTAGGGATTTTGGACCTATCATCACAACAGTCTTGTGTCCAACTGCTGGACAAGGTGGACTCGACTTATACTTGCATCCATTACGACGCTGGATCACTCACTGCTTTCAAGAAAATTGGGTGATCGGCCCAAATTGCCCCAACCAACTAGGAAACAACAATGAAAATTTGTTATGTCCCCGCAGGATCAAACCCACGACCTCCCGATTCTAAAATACACGCCAATACGACTAAGCTACGGAGGCAGTCCGTAGTGGCATTTACGTAAAGTAATAAAAATTAAATACAGTTTCTTTTTTTCTTGCGATTTAGTTATTTGATAAGTTCTTTTGCTTACAATAATTCTCAACCTTCAAACTCTTTGCATCGTACATGTATGTATATTATATGCCTACTCTAAAGATTTAGGAAGAATTGTTTTCATTTTAATATTTTTTAACTATATATATGGTATGGTTTTTTAACTATGTGTACGGGGAATAGTAGGTCCATTCCCCGTTATTTTTACCATAAAGCAATAAATTCCTAAACTGTGGCGCGCGGCGCTAAAGACTTTTGCAAAGCTATCCGTTTGTATCAAAATATAATCAAAGAAACGTATTCTTGCCTGGAATGTTTCATGCTATACAGTAATATATATACGTAATTTATCACAGAATACACTTAATTTCGTTGTCATGACTGCCTTCCAGCATTTCTTTAAATTCAGTCCGAGTTACGCATATTGAGCTAACAATTATCTTCTGAACCAGCAAGACTTAGATAGTGTTCTTGGGTGGTTTCTGTAAATTATTTGATCCCATTTAGTAACATTCTATCCTATTCTATTTTTTAATTTTACAACCTCACGTATACTATATTAAAAGAAGGCCTATTTTTAAGATGGACTATACGGAAATAGCAGGAATATTGTGAATTATATACAACACGATTGAAGGTCAACGCCTATTAGGGTCATTCGGCAACTACTCCGCACCGAATCAACGCGTACAAATTTGTTAACCAGGCGCAGTCGTGCAAGACATTCAGGCGTTAAATGGTCAACCGCGTGTTTACAACAACTGGACGCCGCGTTGAGGCGATGCGTTACGTTGTGGTAGGCGTTACATCAACCTTTGTTATATTTAATTTAATTAAAATTGACTAAAAGTGAAACTTAGGTAACACATGACCAAAACGAAGAAGGCATAAAATTTACTGTTTTATATATTTTTGGGTTTTAGGATCCTTAAGGTAAAACGTTAGTTGCTATGTTTTTTCTATATTATACAAGAGAGAGCTAAATTAAAAAAAAAAACGCAATCTCTCATAACAATATTAAAAATTCACATATTTGCTCTAGACTGATTTGATTTACTTGTTATGTGATAAAGGCATATATATATATATATATATATATATATACTCTTCCGTTCACCGAAGTTAAATTTAATATCCACGCAATAGAATGGTCAACCTATATTGCGCGAACCAATTAGGACACAATGAGAAAGTTATGTAGTCCCCGCAGGACTAAGACTAATCAATTTGCTACCGCTAGCACTAGCAAGCACTAGCACTAAGTGTCTAAATTATAATGATAAAAAAAGCTGAAACAATATATTTTTAACATAATTCAACAGATATTTTATCAAAGATATAATATAGAACAATATGGAGTATGGTTTTCGCCGGTCACTTTGGTAAGCGACTGAGTCCCGTAAATCTGCAAAAAATCCATGCTCGCATTGATTTATTGCTCACAAATCATTCGTTTTAGGGGCCATTAAGCAATAGAAAATGCTAGGAATATAAACTTACTTATATTGCGATTAAGATCTGGTTCATCTACAAAATGTAGTTTGCAACATATAATCAATATGGATTGTGCAAAGTGAATATTAGCTAGTAGTATCTCTTCAGTGAAATTAAAGTCCAACCCGCTCAAATTTATAACCAAATAAAAATGTAAGATATGAAGTATAAAATTGCTTATATTGCGAACACTGGCTAAACTAGGCCATTAACGAATTAAGTAATATTTTATTAAATAGAACTAAAAAAAACAAATGTAGTTGTATCTTCATGCGAATATATGCATGTAATTTTATTTTTTGGTTTAATACCAATTTAAATGTTTATAATTTATGTGAAATTGTGACCCAACTTATGCTCTCTGAATTATCCAAAGGTCGATATGGATACAATGCCATTGCCATGTGTAAATGAAGTGTAAATAAATAAAGAAGTTATCAATGGCAAATATTAAAATGTAAGAATGACTATGAACTATAGGGATTTAAACTAAATGGTACATAGTAGATATATCCTTCTCAATGTTAGCAGTGTAATAGATATTTTTACTTATTCTTAAATATTTTTAAAATATTATTTACGTTTTACTCGTTATTACTTTTGATAATTATAATTTATGTATGCTTACTGTATGTATTATATTTATTGAGTTACACTTCTGACTTCTAACTATATTATTTAATTATTTTACACTTTTTCCACTAACTATGCACAAAATCAGCTTAATTCTAATAGCATTATATACCAGTCAACATTTATTATCTGTATTATTTGAAATAAAATGTGCGTAATATAAACTCAAGACGAAATGAAAAACCCATTTAAATATTAAGCCTTTCTCAAACATTTACCTGTTTCAAAACTGTTCTAGAAGCTATTCACTCATTTTACAATAACATTAAAAGAAAATGAAGGGAAATGAAAACGTTATTTTAACCGACTTGAATATCCAAGCGGGATCAAGGAAATGCTATTTGAATTGGTAATACTTAGGTTCGTTAAAACTTTATCCACTTGCCTTGGAAAACTCAACAATTATGCTTAGCCTTAATTTTTCATATGTTTGCATGTCACAGTAAAATTTTATGATACTATTATAATATGTTTTTGATTGTGAAGTGTAACTCAAAAAGAATGGACTTTCTCCGTGGCCTGGTTGTTTTGGCCAAAATTTTACAAAATGAAATTCATGTGTTCGAATCTTTCGTGTCGACCACTCTGTGTTATTGTTGTTTTTTTTGTTGTCTGCAGAAGTAGTATGTGGATCGTCACACTAGTTTCCTGTTAAGTTGTTGACGGTGTAGTAGTTGGTGTTTTATTTTTGACATAACCCAAACTATCCTGATGGTCACTCTACATAAAAACTAATATGACGGTTATACTAATATAGTCAAATAGTTTTTTTGAATTAGCTCTATTGGTATGTTTATATTTAGTATGGGCCTCTTGCTCTATAAACCAGAGGACATGGGTTCGAAACCCGCGGGGAAACAACTTTGTGTTATCGTTGTTTTCTGGTTGGTTAGGACAATTTGGGCAATTATCTGAAAAGTAAGATGATCCGTGCGTCAGATGGGCATATAAAAAGACGATCCACCCTGCACCTGCATTGGATGCACGTAGTAGGATACGGTCCAAAAACCCCCTAATGGATAAGGCGTGCATTAGGGGAGACCTATGTCCGAGCGTAGACTACAGGCTAACGATAAAATACATAGATAAGAAATCATTTTTCTTTTCTGAACTTCTAACGTCAATTATAGACTCTAGATGTTGAGCTCAGCAAAATCTAAATATTACAATTATAATTGATATAATACAATTGTATTTTATATGACCCAGAAAACCTATGCTATTTTTGCTATTAAATATAACAATAAATAATTTTAATGTTGATTATTTTAAAATAAAGTAAAGATAAACAAAAAAAGGGTTTTATATCATGTGTTTATTAACATGTTAGCTTTAGGTATGGACTATTAATTTAATTATAACTTAAGTTCGTTTGACTCAGATTTAAACTATTAAATAAGTATCTTCAATAAGATTATGATATTTACAATTCATTCATCAATTTATGCTTTATGCATAATTTATGTATTTTTGTAAGTTAATTTATAATATTGAAATAAAATTAATTATTTATTTAGTCTAAACAGTGTGTCAAAATTAGCAATAATTACTTATATACATGACCCATTGTTTTTCCATTAAATAATCAAAGGTCATATTCTATAGCGAGTTTTTTAATCTATCTATATGGTAGATATATTGTTGTTATTATTTAAAATTGTTGTATATTTCATTTACTCTTACAGTGTTTTTCTCCATTTTAAATTCTAAAAATGGTCGGCAGTAAGTTAAGAATGAACGTTTGAATATTATAAATTGTATTTATATTGATAACATTTTCAGGTAGTGTGCTCGTCTTGGGTTATTTTAAGTGTATTTAGTAATTTTAGCAGTATTTGAAATGTACAGAACTATAAACCAGCATTTATCCTAAAGGAAAATAAAGACACGACAAGTTTTTATAAAAATACTCTGTACATAGTTTGTCTTTGTTTTGTTGTTTTTTTTTATTTACCACAATATGCTTGTCTAACAGTCCCAATAGTCGATTAAGATATGATACAAACATAATAAACTTTTTTTCCGAATAACTAACTTCCTCCGACAAAATCCTCAAAATTTCACTACAGTGAGCTAAATTTATAAGTGGTTATAAAACATTGCTTTTTTGTTTTTCAATAAATTTTTAATTTGTCGTAGTTATATTTATTTATATAAATATGTTTCTTTTTGTCGGCGACATCTTTACTGTTAGGTTAGTTGTAGAAAAAATAATGACCGTGGCGTAAAACTTTATAATATCTTAGTGACTCAGATGTGAATTATTTAACATATTTTATAATATAAATTAGAGATATAGTATTTGAACATTTTACAATTACATTTTACTGCTATAGAGCTTAAGATTATTAGTTTATTTTATTTAAAACCAAAATAAGGAAACATGAAATAGGTATATGTACATAAATATTAAATATTGAATACATAAAAATAAATAAAAAACTGTAACGATAAAAAAAGTGGACGAAATCCTTAGAACCTGTTTCCCTTATACAATATTTATCCCAGATTTGTATTTGATTCATAAGGCTCAATTTGTTCGACGTCGAAAGATAAGATTAGGAATAGATTCTAATAATGCTGTTGGCGAATTTTTTTCGATCCTTTTATACAATTTTCCTCAATTCATACTATCTCTATGACCCGGAGATAAAAGTTTAGAGCTTTAAATCTTACAAGATCTGAAGAAACCATATTTATATAGTTGAATGGCTAGTAGTTTTGTACTTTGGTACAAAGTGTGGAATAATAGATTTTTTAAGTATTTTTAAATTTATTTCTTCTAACATATCCGTTACCATCGGGTCCGTTTTCAGTATTTTTTAAGTGATCGTTTTTGTTTTTTTGTATCTGTGCTTAAGATAAGGATTTTATAGCGTTATTGGCCCTTGCTTCTTAAAACGGAGTGAGGATTCAAAGCACGCTGAAACAACGCTAAAATGGTTGAATCATTAATTTACAAATGTAATATAATTGATATCGCTTGTTTTAGGTTGGTAAACGCATTATAGACGGATCACCTAATTGATAGTATAATGATGTAAGGTCGAGGACCGTATTTTTACCTATAAAATAGGTCCCGATTGCCAATCTTGCAATCGTTATAAGATGCCAGTGCCGTAAATTTACTGGCATCTAATTTGTTCTTACAATACAGTTTAACTTTGGGTCGCGGGCCATTAGCTCTGCGTCAAAACTGATAATTAGGTAAATCTTGATGTATTAGAAGCTGAACCTAGAAAACTTGGGAAAATGGCTAGGTGAAAGAGTCAATAATCGAGATCTTTCACTTTCAAAATGATACTGATGTGAAATTTACACATCATAAATTGAAAATATTTTAATAAACTCTCGTAAAAAGGGTTAGAATCCATCACGAAACAGGATAAAAAGTTTCAACTTTAAAATATACATACATTTCCTTTGATAAAGACGATGTGATAGAAAAATACGTACATATATGTATGCCTCAAACGGAAAGATTTACGAAGAATGTTTTATACTTGACTGATTTGATAGCATGGAATCTATTTTATATTTCACAATTCAATATTTGGAAGTATATATAGTATAATTTAGAAACGCCACTTGAATGATGGCAATGACCCTTAATTAAATTTTATTAAACAGCCAAACTTAGGAATGGCTCAGTTTGAAAAGCTCAGTATTAAAGTGATTTCTTTTACTTTAACAGACAGTTAAATAACTTCCAACAGATGCTACTACGCGTAATTTTGTCTACTGCCAATTGGATTGACAATATTAGTATGAATTTATTTATGCATACTATAAATAAATAAATTTAAATATAAATGTGTGTTTATGGCCGTTTATTAACACAAAAGGAGTTGCTCAACTTTATTAATCAACTTGCAAAATATCTTTATCATACCAAGTGGTTTCTTTATTTAGATTTATTTGATTATTACAATTTTATGTAGATTTGGGTATGATTTCGCCGTATTCATTGCAATACTAAAAATTTAACGATACAATTTGCCTACTTTTGTTACAAAATGATGCTCGTAACACAATTCATAATGTCAATGGTTCTTGCTTTTGGGTCCGTACCAGTAGGCGATTGTAATTCATTAATAAGCGTTCAAACTTCAGTATCAACAATCGTTTTAGTTATTAACTAAAGGATAAAATAGACTTTCAACTTTTCAAGAATCCTAAGAAATTTCTTCACGAAGCTTAAAGGCAACGCAAGTATAATTAGAGCTGCCTAATGTGATAAATAATATTTGGATAGTGCCAAACTTTACAAAACCTTCGCTCAACGCATTATCGCCTGCTTCAATGTTCTATTCACCGTTCTGACTTTATACACTCGTCATTTTTTGTACAATCGGTACACATGTGGAATGAGTTACCTCTGGAAATCAGGATGGCTAAAAGTCGTAGAGAATTTAAGAACAAAATTCGTGAGTACCTATTCAGTCAATTACAGCAGTAATAGCTAGGATTTATTATCTAATATGAATGTATGATTATTCATGAAGTTTTTATATTAACATCTTATTTATTAATTTTATATGTATTTTTTTATTAGTGCATGTAGTTTTATGTATGTAGGTAGTGTATATGTTATCGTAGTATATGTATTAAAATATTATATTAAATTTATAGCTTGGTCTTGAATTTAAATCGTTTTTGGCTACACCTATTCAACTTTCTCTAAACCACCTAATGGTTGACTGGCAGAGAATGCTTTTGCATTAAGTCCGCCATTGTAGTATTTAACTGTACATGAAGCGTAAATAAATAAATAAACTAGTGAACAAAAAACATGTCCTGCAGTCTAACATTGATTGCTGGATAGAAATAAATCAAGTGAGTTATTCGGCACCTTAGTATCAGTCGCAGTGCTCACACAGTTTCACTAGTAATTCTAGTATATCAATACATAGGTATATCAAGAAAAACATAAGTAAAATATAAATCCTAGCACAGACAGTTTAAGTTATTTTAGCACAATTTAAATTAGAAACCACGATCATAGCACTGTAGACATATAAATGCTTTCTAAAACAAAGACAGCAACTTGCTAACTTAACGAGCATTGTTGCAGTGGAAAGAGTTTTCCTTTTAGATTTTAGCAGCGGGAATTGTTATTTGCTATTTCAAGTCCTAATGGGAACTTTGCTGCACGAATTTTTTTTATGTGAGTAGTCCTTTAAGTTTTAATTTTATGTTTTGTCATTTATGAATACTCAAATCACGTCCCAGTTATGTATTAATGTTTTCAATACTTTCCTTACAAATATTAGCGTTTTAAAACTATACCGATACGAAAAAAAGTTGACTTTTAAAATTGACATTGTGGTGCTTGGTTCACTGTAAAAAGTAGATCTATATAAAATAATTTCTTATAATGATGTTACTTTTTAATTATAACATTTTTTACATGAAATAAGGATAAGACGTTTTTATTTTGTTAAATGTAGAAAATGTTCAATTAATGGAATTAATCCATTAATCTAAGTTTACTTCAGTAAATTGTGTGTGTATATCAGTGTTTATGTAGGATATGTTTTAGAAATAATATAAAACAAAATAGGCATACAAATAAACAGGTGGCAACTCATGTAACGACGCTGTTATTTAAATATTAAATTCAAACCATTTTACACGGGTTTGAACATAAGTTTGTAAGAAACATATTTTTCCCTAACAGCCATTTCCTAAGCTTTAGAGGGGATTAATTGTATCCAGATTTACCTGATATCCAGTATTTACGCAAAATGATTGGAATCTAACCTCTAAACCCAAAGGTGCCTTAAGGCAGACCGTTCACTCATTCACTGTTTGGAAACATTTGTTTGCATCGCCCTCAAGGAATAAATATGTGATACATTAAATGTCACAACCAAATGAAACGGTTTATTTTTATTAGTAAATTGGCTAACTAACAGTGAACACATATGTTGTTGTTCATATTAATATTTAAACGACATTAGGAATTAATATAAAGGCCTAAATATAGTAGAAGTTTTGTGATTCATTCATTTGGTTTAATATTTCCATGTCTGATAAAATTTGAATAACTAAAGATTTTACTAGTAGCATACCTTATGAGGATAACCAGTCCTTACATTATTCTTCTATTTTATATGTAATATATGTAAAAGTAACTGTTAAAATGTAATTTTTTATAAAAAATACTCTTACATAGTTTGTCTTGTTTTGTTGTTTTTGTTTATTTACCACAATACGCTTGTCTACAGTCCCAATAGTCGATTAAGATATGATACAAACATAATAAACTTTTTTTCCGAATAACTTCTTCCTCCGACAAAATCTCAAAATTTTACTACAGTGAACTAAATTTATACGTGGTTATAAAACATTGCTTTTTATTTTTCTTTCAATTTTTAATTTGTCGAGTTATATTTATTTATATAAATTGTTTCTTCTGTCGCGACATCTTTACTGTAAGGTTAGTTGTGAACAAAATAATGAATGTGGCGTAAACTTTATAATATCTTGGACTCAGATGAATTATTAACATATTTTATAATATAAATTAGAGATTTAGTATTTGAACATTTTACAATTACATTTTACTGCTACAGAGCTTAAGATTATTATTTTATTTTGTTTAAAACAAAAATAAGGAAACAATAAATGAGTATATGAACATGAATATTAAATATTGAATACATACATACATTATTAAATAAAATTACTTTGGATTTTATCGTTTATTTTACATTTTAATTCCGACGTTTCGAACACTTTTCCAGCGGCGTGGTCACGGGTGATGGAATGTCATCGTCTTTTGCCAGTGATAGGCGGGTTTCAGATCTTATTTTATTAATTATATTTAATCTAATCCGGACCCATGCAAACGAACTGTTTTATCTTTTTATAGAGTGGTATTATGCTTGGGATTAAATTTTAATTTATTAATTATGGATCCCAAGCAGGTGGTAAACCAACCATCTTTCTATTGAAATTTGGATGTTTTAATCTCAATAGCCTCACGGATCATCCTTGGTAGGAATCGGTGTTCTTTAGCGAGATTTGTGGTCGATCAAATCTGATGTAATGGTTTGGGTGAAAGGTATGGTAACAAGCCGACTTGTTGGTCTTCTATGTTTGATATTAATCTAAGCCTAAAGAATCGTTACAACGTTCAAACGGAACCAAACTTTCCCAAAGGAACCCAGCAGGTAAGACGGTCGGGTTTGTAATCTGTCACAACAACACTGGGATGAATCGACGGGTTGAAAGATTATCAAAAGGTTTAAATTTGCCCGAAACGAAAACCTTGGGAGAAAATTGGTAGTGGTGGAGGATTGTTTGGTTCAAAAATTCAAAGAAAAGGAAGATTTGGAGGCCATCCGACAAGATATTTCGTCAAAAGGCGGTCGAAGCAAAGTGCCGGAAACCTAATTTCCCTAAGGATGAACTTTTGCCCAACAACACGCCAAAACAAAGGGTTAACAAACCCTGGAGCAGACAAAAGGTAATTTACGGTGATCCTGGACACGTCAGATTATTTCAAAATTGGGAACAACTTTGTTTAATGGATGGAAACTATTTGTTAGGAAGGTCAAAACTGACCCTACTACTAAAACGCTCCAAATTAACTGGCGATCTTTTAAAAAAGCACTCCGAAAAACTTAATCTTGACGTAAATTATTACCTTCGTTCCAAAGCCCCAAAAATTGAGGGTTGCCTAAAAACAAAATTGAATGTCCAAGCCCTTATTTAGCCAAATTGACTCACCTAACTTAAAATTGGCTCAAATTTAATAAAAAAATCCTCTCACCACTCCAGGGACAAAACAAGCGCGTTTACAAAGGGTTATACCATTTTGTTAGCAAATTAAAAACATCCTACATCTTGTTAAACAAAACTATGTTTAGTTTTTGATGTTCAATCTTTTTTACATCTATAATTTATAGAAGATTCAAATAATATTAACCAAAGAAAGTTAAGAGGGAAAATAAATCTCAATAGAATTGCATTTTTACAAAACATTTGCCTAAATCTGGCTATTTTTTGTGGAAAGATGGGTTCTACATACAGATGGATGGTGAAGCAATGGGTTTCCCAAGGTTCTATTGTTGCTTTAATTTTTATGGAAGACTTTGAGGAGAAGGCCCTACCATCTCCCATTATCCAAATTTTATAAAAGGTATGGATGATACAACCATTTAATATGATAAAAAAATCATTTTAAAATTTCATTAATTCAAAAACAGTTTACTTTGGGGTTAGAAAAATTTTTAGCTTTTCTTGATTTTGGGTTATTGCAATCCAAAACCGGCCATACTGTAAGGAAACCAACCCATACAAATAAATATTTAAATGGCACCACCACCATCCATCCCAGTTAGCTACCGGGGCAAACTTTGTTTGAGAGCACAGGGTCGATGATGAACACCTGGCGGCTGAGCACCCGTTGCAAGACGGACACAACGCTCCCGGGCCGGCGGCACAGGACCGGGGAAGGCACCCACAGGAGGAGTACCGCTCCCTACCTTTTGTGGAGGCTAACTGACAAGATTCACATTTTGAGGCGGGTAATCAAAACTTTTTGCCGTGAAGAAGATTTCAATTCCACCACCGTCAAGTGCAATATTCCTTACAAGACCCAGGAGGTAAAGTTTGGATTGTATGCGGCCTCTTATATTGGACAAACAAAGAGCAATAAGAACCGCGTGAAGGAAATTATAAGCTGAATCAAAATAGAAACCCAACAAGTCGGCGGGTGACCATACCTTAAATCACCCAAACCATTACATCGATTTGATTGAACAAACGCTAAAGAACACCGATTCCTACCAAGGATGATCCGTGAGGCTATTGAGATTAAAAACATCCAAATTTCAATAGAGAAGATGGTTGGGTTCACCACCTCTTGGGGATCCATAATTAATAAATTAAAATTTAATCCCAACACAAACCACTGTTGGCTGTAAAGATAAAATATTCGTTTTGGATAGGTCGGAGTACAGATTAAATATAATTAATAAAAACTAGATCTGGAAACCCGCCATCACTGCAACAAGACGCATGACATCCTAGTCACCCTGTGACCACGGCGCTGGAAAGTGTTCGAAACGTCGGGAATTAAATGAAAATAAACTGATAAAATCCGTAAAGTAATTTTATTTAATAATGTATAATATTCCGCAAGCAATAGAAATAATTATACTACATACAAATGAATAAAAAACTGAAGATAAAAAAGTGGATGAAATCTTTTAGAATCTGTTTCATCAATATTTATCCCAGATTTGTATTTGATTCACATAAGGCTCAATTCTGTTCGACGTCGAATACGATAAGATTAGGGAATAGATTCTAATAATGCTGTTGGGCCGAATTTTTTCGATCCTTTTATACAATTTTCCTCAATCTCATACTATCTCTATGACCCGAGATAAAAGCTTTAGAGCTTTAAATCTTACAAGATCTTAAGAAAACCATATTTATATAGTTGAATTGCGCTAGTAGTTTTTTACTTTGGTACACAAGTGTGCGAATAATTAGGTTGTTCAAAAAAATAAAATTAGTTTTTATAGGTATATGCGCCCTAAAATGATAATCTCATATAGGACTTATGAATCAAATGAAGTCTTTTCCCAAACAGACAGGTAAATAACTTCCAACAGATACTACTTAGCGTAGTGCTTGTCTACTGCCAATTGGATTGATAATTTTAGTACGTATATCCAATATTAGTATGAATTTATTTATGCATACTATAAATAAATAAATTTAAATATAAAAGTGTGTTTATGGCCGTTTATTAACACAAAAGGAGTTGCAATTTTATTATTCAACGCAAAATATCTTTATCATACCAAGTGGTTTCCTTTATTTAGATTTATTTGATTATTACAATTTTATTTAGATTTGGGAGGATTTCGCCGTATTCATTGCAATACTAAAAATTTAACGATACAACTTGCTCACTTTGTTACAAAATGATGCTCGTAACACGATTCATAATGTCAATGGTTCTTGCTTTGGGTCCACAGTAATTGTAATTCATTAATAAGTGTTCAAACTTCAGTATCAATAATCGTTTTAGTTATTAACAAAGGATAAAATAGACTTTCAACTTTCAAGAATCCTAAGAAATTTCTTCACGAAGCTTAAAGGCAAAGCAAGTATAATTGAGCTTCTAATGTTAAATACAATATTTGGATAGTTCTAAACTTACAAACCTTCGCTCAACGCATTATCGCCTGCTTCAATGTTCTATTCACCGTTCTGACTTTATACACTGTCATTTTTTGTACAATCGGTACACATGGGAATGAGTTACCTCAAATCAGGATGGGTAAAGTCGTAGAGAATTTAAGAACAAAATTGTGATTACCTATTCAGTCAATTACAGCAGTAATAAAGGCTAGGATTTATTATCAATATGTAATTATTCATGAAGTATTTCTATTAACGTTTATTTATTAATTTTATATGATGTTTTTATTAGTGCATGTAATTTATGTATGGTGTAGTTTTGTTATCGTAGTATATGATTTGTATTAAAATATTATATTTAATTTATAACTTGGTCTTGAATTCAATCGTTTTGGCACCTATTCACTTTCTTAAACCACCAATGGTTGACTGGCAGAGAATGCTTTGCATTAAGTCCGCCATTACTATTTAACTGTACATAAAGCGTAAATAAATAAATAAATAAACTAGTGAACAAAAACATGTCCTGCATTTAACATTGATTGCTGGATAGAAATAAATCAAGTGAGTTATTCAGCAACCTTAGTATCAGTTGCAGTGCTCACACAGTTGCACTAGTAATTCTAGTATATCAATACAAAGGTATATCAAGAAAAACATAAGTAAAATATAAATCCTACCAAAACAGCTTTAGTTATTTTTACCCAATTTAAATTACAAACCACGATCACAGCACTATAGACAAATAAATGCTTTATATATAAAGGCAACAACTTGCTAACAACGAGCATTGTTGGTGGAAAGATTTCTTTACATTTAGCAGCGGGAATTGTGTTGCTTTTCAAGTCCTAATGGGAACTGTCGCTGCACGAATTTTTTTATGGAGTAGTCCTTTGTTTTAACTTTATGTTTTGTCATTTATGAATATTCAATTCACGTCCAATTATTTATTAATGTTTTCAATACTTTTCCTTACAAATGTTGACTTTTAAAATTACACTGTAGTGTTGGTTCACTGTAAAAGTAGATCTACATGAAAAATTTCTTATAATGATGTTACTTTAACTATAACATTTTCAGTTGAAATAAGATAAGACGTTTATTTTGTTAAATGTAGAAAATGTTCAATTAATGGAATTAACCTTAATCCTAAGTTTAATTACTAAATTGTGTTAATAGTATTTATGGGATATGTTTTAGAAATAATATAAAACAAAATAGGCATATAATTAAACAGGTGGCAACTCGAACGACGCTGCTATTTAAATATTAAATTCAAACCATTTTACACAGGATTGAACATAAGTTTCTAAGCAACATATTTTTCCCTCAGAGCTATTTCCTAAGTTTTAGAGGGGATTTAATGTATCCAGATTTACCTGATATCAAGTTTTTACGCAAAATGATTGACATCTAACCTCTAAAACCCAAAGGTGCCTAAAGTCAGACCGTTCACTCACTCACTGTTTGGAAACATTTGATTGAATCGCCCTCAAGGAATAAATATGTGATACATTAAATGTCACAATCAAATGAAATGGTTTATTTTTATTAGCAAAATTGGCTAACTAACAGTGAACACATATGTTGTTGTTCATATTAATATTAGAACGACATTAGGAATTAATATAAAGGACTAAGTATAGTAGAAGTTTTGTGATTTATTCATTTGGTTTAACATTTCCATGTCTGTTAAAATTTGAATAATTTTACTAGTATGCATACTTTATGAGGATAACCAGTCCTTACATTATTTTTCAATTTTCTATGTAATATATGTAAAAGTAACTGTTAGTTCAATTGACACTTATATTCCTGACTTTTAGGCCACATCTCAACAATACGTTTGTAATTATAAATTACTTCTAGTCCCGTTAGCTTCATAGTGGCATCGGTCGGTAACTTTAAAATTTGGTTTTGTTTCTTCCAACCTAATAGAACGGCCTTTATTTTGCAATAGCCCCCGATGACAAAAATATGGTGTCCTGTCCTGATATTTGGACTTCGCAAAGCCCTGAAACGTGCTACCAGACTTTGTACAGTTCTACCTCCAACTCGGCCAAGTATTTGCCTAGTTTTAACATTTATCCGTTGTACGTAGCTTCGTCAAGGTTATAGTAGTAACGATCCGTTGACCAAACCGTGGCCAGGAGTACTAGGACAACTAAGACCGCTAAGGGCGTTTTCTTTTGTTGGCGTCCATCAAAAAGAGGTGTTCATAATTTCCATGCTAAACAGGCAGATCGACAATTGACTAATTGCAGGCGGCAGGGTCTAATGCCTCCGTAGCCTGGGGTGAGGCGTGGCTTAGAATCCGGAGGTCGTTTCGAATCCTGCGGGGACCCAACAAATTTTCATTGTTGTTTCCTAGTTGGTTAGGGCAATGGGGCCGATCACCCATTTGTCTGAAAAGTAAGATGATCCATGCGTCGGATGGGCATGTAAAAGTCAGTCCACCCACCAACCCGCATTGGACCAGCGTGGTGGGATACGGTCAAAAACCCTAATGGATAGGGTGTATTAGGGAGGCCTGTCCAGATGGACTATCAAAGGCTGATGATGATGATGATGAGGGTCTTGCATCTCCACGCCCCTCTCTTTATCCATTGACTTTATTTAATTCGATAAAAAATTCTTAATGGCTTCTATAAATTGCGTCATATGACCTAGACAAGTTATTTTTGTAGACCCTATGTAGGAATAGGAATGTACCTCTTGGTTTATAACTTATTCAAGGTAGACGCAACTAGATACTTCTAACTAAAATGCTTTTATTACTTATTGCCAGATTTAAAACAAAGAGATTTTGTATTTTTAGTATCGGTTTGAAGTTTTGAAAAAAGATATTAAATAATTGATATTTTTAGTATATATGCAACGACAGCGTCATTTTAGGAGTTTTTAAATAATAAATATGGCACTTTTAGATGACAGTACTAATAATTTTAGTCCTTTATTACGGCTTCACACAATTAAACATGATTAATAGCACTCTCTCAATGGAAGGTAAAGGCCTTTGTAAACTTATTATGATGCGAGAAAAAAATTTTTATTTTTATTTATTTTATTTATTGCACTCTGAAATTTTGGTGTCTTACTTGCAACTTTACCGATTCGAACTATCTAAATGGGCTTCGGAAAGGCATTTATTTGAAGTGGATACGATTTGATACCAATTTAAATTTATTTAATATAAAATTGTTGTGGTATTAAAATATACTTGTGCTTAGTTCACAATCACAACTTAGGTGCTTGTCATCAATTTATTAGTTGCATTTATATAAAATATACTTTAAATAGCTGTATTTGAACGTTTGATAGTTAATATAACCAATGTAATTTATATAAAGACAAAGGCCTATTAATATATAATATTATTAAAATTTTTTGGCAGAAATTCGCCACATACGATCACGATAACTCGAAATGCAAAAAAAATACATCATTTTGACAGGAGATTTTAATATTGATATCTTAAAGAAAACGAAATACTCACAGGATTACACAAAATCTTATTAGATAATAATCTAAAACCACACAAAAATGCCAACAAGACAGAGGCTTGTTTGATCATATTTCCAACAATGTAAGACACAATAGGTGAAGTACACGAGCTGGTCCTCCGATCAAATACAGGTCAAACAGCTACTATTCTAATAAAGACAAAAATAAATTAAACGAAAACATTTGTTCTTCTTTAAACGGGACTATAAAATAGATAACGTAAGAAAATTTAAGAAATTCTTCAAAATCTGTCATTTTCTGACGTGTACCATGCAAAAATTTAGACATAGCATTTGATATCTTTTATGATATTTTAAAAATGTTTTATGCCTATGCTTTTCCAAATATAAAGATAAAAGTCAAGTGTAATAATGCTCCCAGATGGATAAGAAAAGGAATTAGAGTATCTTGCAACAAAAACGAACTCTAGTTCAACTATTATAAATGTAAAGATCTAGAAATTATTTAAAAAAAGATATAATGACTATACGAAAGTGTTACAGAAAATTACTAATAATAAAATCATATTAAAAACTAAAATAAGTGCAAAGCAGCCTGGACAATTATTAAACAGAAACAGGACAGTTACAACTATTTTAAAAATGACATTACCAATATAAATTATTTCTAATGAAAATAACTGAAAATGAAAATCGCTAAATCGTTCAATGAATATTATATCAATGTGACTAAAGTGGTACTGATTACGATACTAAAGAGTTACACAAAAAAATACGACTAGTATTTTCCTTCGGCCCTAATGAATACGAAATAAGAAAAGTGATTAATAATTTAAAACCTAAATCTGAAGGTTTGACAATATTTCAACAGTGATAATTAAGCAGTGTTCCAGAACTATCGCCAGTCGTAGCATTCTTAGTAAATCTGTCCTTTTCAAGCGGAAAATTTCCTGAGTCCTAAAAAAGCTATTATAAAGCCACTATATAAAGGCTGAAAATGAACTGACAAACTATCGACCTATAGCTCTAATCCAGTCTTCTTCAAAAATATTTGAAAAAGTTAGTATTCAGAATATATAACTATTTTGATAAACATAAAACTTTATAAAGAACGAAATGCATTTCAAAAAAACATCAACAATATCGACAGTGTTCTCATTGACAAATGAAATATTAGTTCTATAAAAGGAAGGCTGTATGCGCCATATTTTCGATTTAACAAAGCTTTTGGTTGTCATCCAAACTATTATTAATAAACTAAAACTCGGTAGAAGAGGCCCAGCTCTATCGTGGTTCAAAGTTTTGTTACCAATCGTGAACAATGTGTAGAAATCACGGGACTCGATACAAATATGATAATTAAAAATATAGATCTGATTTCAGAACCAACCATAGTGGAATTCTGGTGAATTTTGGGACCACTTCGTTCTGACTTACTAAGATCTCCCTTAGCAATAAACAAAGTGTTATTTATTTGTTGACGACATCTCGGTAGTTGTCAATTGTACAAACCAAAGACATACAACACGGAAATAAATCAAACGGTGCAAAGTATTATGCACTGGTTAAGTCAAACTATTTATCTTGAATATAAAGAAAACAAAATTTATCCAATTCAGTATAAGTTCCGAAAAGCAATTAAAATTATATATGATGGACAAAAATTGAAGAGGTAGAAAACAACATTTTAGGTATTGAATTAGACCAAAAAATTTCATGCAAAATCACATTGAACATTACAAAAACATTATAAATTTATTTCCGCAAGAAACTTGCAACGTGTGTTCACAAAAAGCTTGCAATAACTGCATACCACGGATATGTTTCCTCCAATTCTACGCTAGGACTGATAATATGGGGCTCAGTACATATTCATAAGGCATTTATATGCCAGAAAAATGTATACGTGCAATTTGTAACGTTGGCCGTTAGAATCTAGAACTCTCTGTCCCAAGCTTGGTGTCTTAACGTTAACAAGTTTGTATATATACGAGTTAGTGTATTGAAAAGAACAGCAGTCTTTTATCAAACATAGCGACATAACATTATATAGTAGCCGATTTGTAGAAAAATTAATTGCACCTAACACAAAAACAAAGAAAAACTAAAACTTTATAATATGCTGTTAAAAGTTTATAAATCTGCCCTCTGACATGAAAAAAATGACTACAACACTATTTAAAAAGAAGTTAATAATTGGTTAAAAACGAATGTTTTTATTCTTAGGAGAATACTTTCTTAAACACAACCAGACATCTCGTTAATATCTGGACAATTTTGTTGACTTTTTATTTATATTTATATTTTATTTGTTTGTTAGCTTGTTAAACTTTATAATATTTTTTTATTATTCAATGTACTATAACTTATGATATTTAGTCAATATTTCGTAATTAATTTCTATCTGACATTCAGTTGAAAATGCGTTAACAATTCTTTCGATTTTATTTAAATTGATGTTATATATTTTAAGTTATAAATGATTTCATGCCAATGTGGTGAAATGCGTATGAACTAAATGTGTGTTTAAGATCTGAATTTACCGTATTTTAGCAAATAAAGATAATTTGAATTTGAATTTGAATTTGAATGGACCATAGATTTTTTTATTTAAACAGTTTGTCGTTAACTTCCTAAGGCTATAGTTACAAATAACCTACTATTATCACTTCTATAAAATTAAGTTAATTACAGATTGTTAAAGTTGATTATTTGTCCAGTTAAACCTAAAAGTGGTTATTGTTGTTGATACTGAATGTTATATACTTAATGCAGTCATATATATGTATATTGGATGCAAAAGTAAATCAACTGTTTTTGGAGGACGTAAGTACCTTTTAATAAGGAACTATCAAAGATGAGAGCCTACTTAGTATTGCTGCCGCAAATCTGTAGCGTGTACACACCGCTATATTTCGGTTTCAAGGCACCGTTGCCAGCCTTATTACTGGATATACGAGATATAACATATTAAACCCGTCTCAAACCCTTCGGCAGATTTCTAGTGTCTTATGCTGCTTTTATTATGGACAGGGTAAATATCACTTACCGCCAGGAGAACAACCTGCTCATCCCATTACTTTAACTTATTAAAAAGCAAATAATTTCATTTATTAATAAAAATGATTAATTAAATTCCTGCCAATTACAACATTAGTATAGCTACTAGAACCGATAGTTTTAGTACACTGCATTGAGTATATATGTATAATCAAAACCTTTAATTTATAAAGGTGCATCAGTGAGACCTACAGGCAAATTTTGGCAAAAACCCTGATAATAATGAATCGCGATTAAGTTACAAGTTTAAGGAAATTTAAGATTGTTTGAAACTTTATCAAATATCTTGGGACGATAACACAACACCGTCTAGTCCCAAACAAAGCAAAACTTGTACTGTGACAACTAAATGACTGGTAAATATGTGAACTTAATTTTTTTCATATTAATAAAATTAAATATAACTCATGTACTTAATAGTCAACCATGTTTTTTTCAGTAATAACTATTTAAAAAATTATTTATTCACGCGAAACTTGAATATTTGAAGATAACTTTCTTAGTGATAAGAAAAGAAGAGAAAATGGCAACGAAAATAAAAAGAATCTATTCTAAAGCTCAAAATGTAATTTGTATCGGATACTGGACTAGAAATCTGATTACCATTATTAGGATTTCCCCCGGTGCTCCTGGCTACTATTGGATTTTGTATTTCTGTGAGAGAATTTAAAACATGCTGGTAATAATGATGTTGTTTGTCGTCTTTAAATAATAGTCGCCTACAGTAGTAGTAGTGTAGTGGACACATGAATTTATTTAATTTGCAAAACATAGTATATTAAGGCAATATAAACATATTTTCTGTTTAAATGGATTATACTTACAAAATCATCGAACAATCTCTTATAATGGTGTATAAATTTTTAAAATATCTATCACACCTTATTCTCTTTTTTTAAAAAATATGTAAAATTTCAGTTGTTTTGTAGACTAAAGCTCTATATGTCTTCAGCAAAGATCGATATTTTTTTAAGGAAAACATGTAATTTTGCATTAAAATAAAAAAAACTGTGCGTGTGCACACCAATTATAATAATGTATTCATTCTGTTTATTTATTCTGGCTTCGTTATATTCAAAATTGATAAAAATACACACAAACATACACATAGACAAGGAAAATTAAAAACAAAGAAATGTATCTGACAAAACCACAAAGGATGCGAGATGAATTGCTAACATTGTATTTGGCGCAATCACGCTTCAAGCAATGTTAGGTTGTACTATGAGAAATATATTATTTACGTATGTTATTTATTGTTTAAATTATAAATCTTAAATAACACGTTGTGATGTGATATTAAAATTATATCGTAATTACTGTTAACTTACTTTTATATTTTTATAACTAAAAGTATCTTACGTTAGTATTTATTATGAACTGTAAGACTATTATATTTTGCATCTAATTAATGTTTTTGTAAATATAATGTGATAGCCAAAAAAAACTTCGCTTATTAGTAACATGTTTAAATCAATAAATATCTGAAAGTAGAATATGGTACTCAAACTTTAACTCATGGCGTTATCAAGAGTATGTATCACTGTTTTATCACATACATCACATACACACATCCACGTGGTCGGACTCACAGCTATAGTATAGAGGCTAATCGAAAGTGGTCGTCAACGAAGATAGATTGCTATACACAATAAAGCTCTCTCGCTTTGTGACGGATATGCCGTACGATGATTGTATATCAAAGTCTGTTATTGGGCACCACATTAATAAACAATTCATTATCAAATGAATATTTTATATTGTCACCAATTCAACTAAACAGACAGCTAAAGTATTATTTCTATTTAAATAAACTTAAACTTACTCAACAAGTCCTGATAGTTTTTAAAGATTTTTTGCATACATAAGGATCACTATAAAACTATGATTTACAGTTTTATGCTAGTAATAAATAGCTCACAATTAGGCTAAATTCCAAGAAACAGTTTTACGAATTTCTTACAACAACACTTCTTGCAACACGATGCAGTTACATAGGAAATTTCTTAGAATTTTTTTTAGTTAATGGTCTTGGTCCACTATCGAAATTTTTTGTTCATATCTTTGTACAGTAAAAGGTTGTTACTTCACATTCATTTAATAATACCCACTTATTTTTTAATAATTTGTAAATTCTTAATCATATGAGCGTTATTATTAACCAATTTTGCATAAGAAGGAGGTACTGAATTCAGAGCGTATTTTTTTTGTTATCTCTTTGCTCCGTTCCAAATGCTCTGATTTCGTTCATTCTTTTAACAATAATAGGTACTAGCTTTAATTTGGTCCAATTTTTTTAATAATTTCGTAACAAGTTTTATAAATATTTTAGAAAATTACGGTGTAAACATCACAACCTCGTGCGATTAAATTGCAATCGCTGCCGAACAGTATACATGACATTTTAATTAAATGAACAACTTAAAAGATATTACAGATTAAAAATAAAGTGGCGGAAATCGCGGAATAGTTTTTACATAGGGTACGTTGTCACCATGTTATATTGCGCAAAATGGTTATATACCGTTTCAAGTCAGTCATATTTTTTGGCTAAAATTTCATTTGTTTAAAAACTGAGTATCAATAAGAATCGTGAAATCAGACTTAAAACAGTTTACACCAATCATAATGCTGGTTTGATCGCATTACGATTGGTATAAAATACCATTCTATTATTTAGCAATTTTCCCTAGTAATCATACATTCGATATTCCATGCAGATTTACTTAAATAACAAAAAAGTTTCAAAAAAAGTATTTACCTGGACTTTTACTTCAAGCCACTATCCAAAAAGTAAACTCAAACTAAGCACTCGTTATATGGATTATCATAAAATTTATAGTTAATCCTGTTCTAGATAGACCACTCACCAGTAAAAAGATCAGAAAAAGGAGTTGAATTTAGGACCTTTGATTTGTAAATCAAAGGCCAATACAACAAGGTACATATTAAGCGGAAATCCAACATTCCATACACATTCAAAGTCACAAGGTGTTACTTATAAAAGTACACAAGACATATTGATTTATATCGAAGAAATAATGTGATTAAGATACTTAAGTGGGTAAAGATTAATGTTCTATTATCTAAAATAACTTCGTAAGTGAGCCTTAACTAACACCTTAACTAACCTGCATCACCCACCCGCATAGGACCAGCGTGGTGGGATACGTTCCAAAAACCCCCTAAATGGAGAAGACGTGCATCAGGGGAGGCCTATGTCCAGCAGTAGACCAACACAAGGATGATGATGTTGATAAAAATAATTTTTGTTGCTATTCGTGAAGTACCCAATACCATATTTTTTTTTCAAAGCCGTTAAAAGGTGTAAAATACTTTAGTACATTGAATTCATTTATCTAATGGCTATTATTTTATAATAGTTTTATATAATATTAGTTTATAATAATGCAAAGTTAGAAATCTTTAAATTTCTAACGCATTCAAGTCCACATTAAGGTTCATGTATTAAAAAATTATTTATTCTATGAACATAAAAGGTGACGTGGACGTTATTTTGATAAAATATGTACTTTGAGACATATCGGAGATACAAAACGCAAGGCAAAAATCGTGAGGCAGTATGGCGCAAAGATGATGTAAAAGACATTGCATTTCACATTTTCTTAAACCAAAAATACTGAAATACTTACATCTTACGGCAGTTCCAAGATAGTTTTAACAACTTAAAAGTTTTATTTGGAAGGAAAAGTTACTCTGAAGATTCTTATCCATTTGTTACTAAAGAACCAATAAATAAATTTCTATTGCAACGCTACAAAATGTCGTATAAACGCTACAGAAATTCTCTTGGCATAAAGTAAAATTTACCGTTGAAAATTTCCGTATTTGCTATATCGGGACAAACGAATCTTATGTGGAATATGTTAAAAATTTCGTTGAAATGTGATAACTTATTTACGTAATTTGGCTTAATTTGATATAAATTAAGAACAACTACCAAAAAACAGTTTATTACGTTTACGATATTTATATTTTATTGCACTAGTAGTTTCTTTAACTATAGAGAATATTTTATATTAATGGTGTATTATGTTCAACGAGTGGTAATTAAAAATATTTAAAAAATATTTTTAAATATAATAATTAATTTAATTTAAATATTGGATATAAAGTAAAGATTTCTTTTATTTAATAAAAAATAATTAAATTAAATGTTTTCAAACGCTTTGGATACTGTTTCGTCTTATTATCAATCTTTTGTTATCAACAAGTTTTTAAACAGAATATAGAACAAATCCGTCAGGAATCACAGTTTTTGGTGTACATGAGAATAATATACAAAAGAAATAAAAAGTTTAGAGTTGATTCTGCAAAGTGATACTTTTTAAACACTTGTGTGATTAATTGCAGATTAACTTTAGCAGTTTTCCACATTTACTGTAATCCCAAAAACGACCTAAAATCTTGATTTAGTGTTCAGGGTGTCGCCACCGTAACTTATGAACGACTGACAGAAATTGTACCACTTTTTGGCTTATTTTTTTCTTTTTCTATTAAGAGAAAACCTTTAGTATATACTTTATTCTTATTCTAATACTTATTTACATAGTATGTTAATTTAAAAAATGTAATGTAAAAAATATTTTACGTATGTATATTAATAGTTCAATGTAAATCGTTTCATAAAATAGTTATTAGTGTGGTCGGATCAAATCACTCGAGTTGCGTGACCCATTTAATATTTTCACAGCAGAGTCTTCATTAGGCAGCGACCTTTTTGGGATAAATAAGTGATTTTACCTGTTACTAAAACGATATTTTTTGACCTAGCCTGACTACAAGGCAATGGCAAATATATATACGTACAATCAACACAGTAATATTTAAATTTCAGACATTAAATCACTTAGTTTTAGACATTAAATATTCTTGTATAGATATAGTGAGAAAGATTTTCCTTCGTAATTTTTCGGTAATGTTCGTATTATCATGCCTCTCAAGTACAGTATCTATACATCTCTATAATATACAGTGTCATTATTCACTTTGACATTAATTAATCAAATTTCATCTAATGGTTATAAATACGTCACTCACTTAATACGATCATTCATTGATAGTTTGAATGCCATCATATTCAGATAATGATTCGAGTTTTCCCGAAGGAAATTAATTTCTCACTATATCTATATTATACATCTTTACATAAAAAGATTCGAGACTGCAAAGTAATTAAAATAGTAGTATTAAGGCAAGCATTTTTTATTAATTTCTTTAAGATACGGCCATTAGAGATTGACTGCCATAGTAACATATATATAGATACGGCTGCCAAACAGCTAATACAACATACAACGGTTACTTCCGCAACGTCTTTGAATATGTTCTAGCTTGTAGCTAGTCGTAATAAACAAGAGAATTGCCAGTTGACAATCGCATTATGACAGCTCTGTGAGGTCCAATGAATGAGAATATTTTGGGTGATTCTGAAATATGTATAATGAAAACAAGTTTTGTATGAAAATATTTAATCGGATAGTATATCAAAACTTTAATTAGCCATAGAATTATTTTAAAACTAAAAACAATGGGCATTGAAAAATTCGCTTCTTCCTATTACCAGTATCTGTTCTGTCGGTTTCCCGTCCCGTCGGATCATAAAAAAGGAAAAGGGAGTGCATATGCATCAGTGTTTGCGCGTACATTTTGTAACTTGTAGTCCAAATGAATTTGGAGAATATTTTATTATCTTACTTACCAATTGAATTTTTAAACGGCTAATTTCTTGTCAAACTTCTTAAATATAATAAATAAAAGAAATAATGTTTGTCATACATTAATAAAAGATAATAATGTCATCTAATATATCGACATAAATGTTACTATGACGAGGTTATAAAATAGGTCTTTATAAGTTTAACTGCATTGACTGTTATTTTGCTTCATTTTATCAAATGATGTATGAAGCTATGGGTAGTAAAAAGACATTAAAACGCTACAAAAAACATCACACCATACCATTTACTATATTTCCATGGAAGAGTTGATACGGCAAATCACTTCGAATATATTAAAGTAGTTTATACTATAAAATCCTTTTAATACATACTTTTAACCACGGTCAAGATAAATCTATAATGAATATGACATAGTTTGAATTAAAGATTAATTTAATATTATTTTATACTCAACAAATTTTTAGAGGTAACTATAAAATACCTTAAAAAAAAGTAAAGCATAAGATAGAGATAAAGAATTAAAGATTGAAATCACTGTTAACCTTACAACGATAACTGAAAATGTGTAATAGAAAATTTCAGTCAAGATGATTTATTCATCTTATTATGCAAACCACAAGACATTAAATCAAGGCATTTTACTTTGCTGAGATCACTTTACGGTTGATGAGTTTCTCATTTGGCTAAAAAGTCTAATAAGTCGGTACTCTCTTGTTCTTTTATTACGTATTCTTAATGTGGTTGACTAAGTTTATATCAATAAATAGGCTTAATAAAGTCAGCAAGCAAGAAACCTTCATTTTAGTTTATTTTAATATATTAATAAATTATAAAAAACTTTTAAGGAACAGTAAAATAATTAAATACTAATTATTTATTAAATACCGGACGCGTATAATAAATTGAATTATAAACATTAAAGAGTTGCATTCCCGTTAATCGTTTGGCATTAAATTTATTAAAAAGGTTAATAAAAGAAAAATAAAACTAAACCTCAGTACTACTAAGTAAATTATAATAAAAAACTTTTAACGGAAAGTAAATAATAAAATACTAAAATTTATTAAATACGGACGCTTTAATAAAATAATTAAAACATTTAGAGGTGATTCTCAATGGTTTGGGTATTAATGTTATGTCAATAAATAGGCTTTAAAAGACCAAAATAAACAAACCTTAGACTACTTAAAATAAATTATATATAAAACTTTTAACGGAAAGTAAAATAATTAAATACTAAACATTTAAAATACCGCGGACGGCTATAATAAATTGAATTATAAAATTTTAGCAGTTATTCTTTTAATGTTTTGGGAAAAATTTATGTCAATAAAAGGCTTAATAAAGTCAGCAAGTAAACTAAACCTCTAGTACTACTAAAGAAACTAAATTATATATAAAACTTTTGGAACAGAAAAATAATTTACAAATTTATTAAATACGCACGCTATAATAAATGAATTATAAAATTTCAAGTGATTCTCAATCGTTTGGCTAATTTGTTATGTCAATAAAAGAATAAAGCACAATAAACCAAACCTCATACTACTAAGAAAACAAATTAAATATAAAACTTTTAACGGAACAGAAAAAAAATTAAACCAAAATACCGCGGAGCTGCTATAATAAATGGAATTTTTTAGCAGGGATTCTCTTTAATGGTTTGGCGATAAAAGTTTGTCAAAAATAAACAATAAAAGACAGCAAAAAAAACAAACCTCTAATACTAATAAACTAAAAATATAAAAACTTTTAACGGAACAGTAAAATAATTAAATATAAACATTTATTAAATACCGCGGACGCCTATAATAAATGAATTATAAAATTACAGTGGATTCTCTTTAATGGTTTTATTAAATTTATGTCAATAAATAACAAAAGACCAAGAAAACAAACCTCAGATACTAAGAAATAAATTAATATAAAACTTTTTAACGGAACATAAAATAATTAAATACAATTATTTATTAAAACCGCGGACGTCATTAAAGGAATTAAAAATTTAGCAGTGGCATTCTCGTTAATCGTTTGGGAAATGTTATGTCAATAAATAAAAAGACGCAATAACCAAACCTCTATACTATAAGTAAACTAAATTATATATAAAACTTTAACGGAACGAAAAATAATTAAATATAAACATTTATTAAATCCCGGGGCTGTATAATAAATGGAATTATAAAATTTTGCAGTGTATTCTCGAATCTTTGGCGGGTAAAAAACGCTGGCTCCAGTGCACGTTCTTTGCGTTTTAAAATTAGAAACGTTTAATACATCGCAGGCTGAAATTAAAATTTGCCTATTTCCAAAAGAAAAATAATTCCATAATGACTACATATTAGAACCTAATATTAATAGGTATAAATAATTTTTGATTAGTTTAACAGCACCCTAATCCATGACAAACTTTTACTGTCAGAAAGCGCAGAATTTTTTATTTTTCGAACTTGGTCTCCCATTTTTAATTATTTGTTAAATAAAAAATCTACGTAAACATGGGTTTTCAATTTCAACTATTGGCAAGGGAAACTGAAGTTTTTGAAGTTTCTAAATGTTAACTATTTACGTTAAGATGAACGATTTAACCTTAATAAATTATGTTAAAATTGTTCAAGTCTAACTAAGCTGCCTGTGTATCTATTCATAAATGAATTAAATATTTTTTTTATTTTATATGAAAGTTAAATGGCAGAGCGGCACACATGTACAATGTTGAAGTAACAGTGAATTTAGATCTTTCACCATTAGATTACCGACAATTTGACCACTAATTAAAACAGTACAAATTGTTTACTTAATAAAATGAAGTGTTTTAAATATAAAAGACGTAAAAAGTGTCATTGATTAAGGATGTTATGCATATCTTATTATTCAAAAAATTTTTTTTTTTTTGTCTTTAATGACATTTACTTTAATTTTGCGCACACAACGAGTAAGATAATAAAAAGGATTAGCAGAAGAAAAAAATATTGTTTCAATTTATCCCATTGTTTAAAGTCTAAGGATTTTTTTATGGAAACTAAAAATAAAAAATCGATTTGAATATAAAAAGTGAAAAGAAAACTTTACTTAATGCAAAGCAGTACGTAAAGTTCTCTCCCCAAACTTAAAAAAATCTGTATTTTTAAACATTAAAAAATAATAGTATAGTATAATTTAATAGTCAAGTAAAAAAAACTATTTCCACTTTTATCGCTCACTTTTCAGCGTTTTGTAAAGTTCAAAAGTCATTAGTAACGCTTAGTTCTTAAAAACGTTGAAAGTATTAGTTTAACGACACGGTTAAGCTCTTAACATTTTGCTAGAAATTTCGAGCTGAATACAAATGATCTTAAAAGCATATTAATATTAATACGATTGAAAGAAATAATTGAATAATTGTAGTTTAAAATATAGTGATAATCATACTATTAATACATCAATCATACATACAAGCATAATTTTGTTTTTCCAAAAACTAGGCTCCAACAACAATGAAATATTTCATGGTACATTGTATACTCTTCTATAACAAATCTTCAAAACGTTCCGCTTTTTTCCGAGAGTAAATTCAAAATAGTTGTAAAGGAACGTTTGTGTGTTAAAGGATATTATTGCTGTTTTGACTACTTCATAAATTACACACACTGGTAATGAACTGTTCGCTTTAGTCTATTACAAACTGTTTAATTATGACGAACTATGTAAAAATTTTGTAAAATTTACTAAAAAAGAAAAAAAAGTCTCGCTGAGTTTGCTACGAATTCATTTCCATGACAACTTTCATTCCCTGTTTCAGCCCTTTTGACCACTTTTATCGCAACGTATCGCCTATGTCCTGTTTTGGAGTCTATACTGTATATTTACCATATATCCTCTCCATTCGGTTCGATGGCGGTTTAGACGGATAGACGGACAGACAGACAGGCATACAGAATTACTTTTGCATGAGTAATATTAGTATGGATTATTTTAATAAGTAATGAGGATCACATGGATCCAATTTATATAGGTAGGTTTAATTTACATAGGATTAAACTTTTTACGACTAGTTTTTCACATTTTACGTCAAATGACAAAACTAAGTACTCAACGTCAACATTAAATTTTTTTTTGCCCATCTTAATTTGTTGCTTGTTAAAAGATTTAGAGAATGTATTTTTGAACAGTATCTTCAATAGCTTAGTTTGATGTCTTACCTAGCTCTCAAAATTACAATTTTTTCTATAGTTTTCCATTTTTTTGCAATAAATAATCATTTCGAAATATTTGTGGCTATTTATTGTTACTAATACGTTATTAACAACAGTTTTAGTTCCCGCATTAATGTAAAGCATTCTGACTCTATTAAGACTTAACTATTTTATAACTTTCAATCATACCAAGAGTTTTATATAACTTTATCACCTTTATTACGTTTAAAGTTTGTAAGTGATAACTGTAAAAATATTTTGTATATAAATCAGCCTAGGGAAAAAAAATAACAGGCGCTTTTAATTCAGACGTTCCATACAGAATTCAAATGACGTTTTTCTTTCACATTCTGCCACATAACCTTACTTTTTTCGTAGCCTTGTAAGAGGTGTGTAGAAACCAGAGGTCGGGTCTGAATCCTGGGACCAACAAATTTTCATTGTTGTTTCCTAGTTGGTTAGGGCAAATTGGTCTGATCACCCAATTATCTGAAAAGTAACAATTAAGTCACTATGCCCAACAGTGGGCTAACACAGGCTGATGATGATGATTATGATAATGATGAAACTATCTATTTTGAGCTGCAGCGAGAAAAGAGGAGAGATATAACTAATATTCAGACAATGGACGATTATTTTCTTTTTCAAAGCATCACAGGAACTGAACTGTACATAAATTTAATAAAACATTGGCATGACGAAACCAGGTTATATATGTATAAAACATTATAACAAGAAAACGCGTATAAATACATTTTTTATTCAATATCTCTTTCTTTTAATAGTCAGTAAAAAATTGTTGACAGGATTAAAAGTAAGATATACTTTTAAATAAATAAACACGCAGCCGAGAAGGCTTTTTTTTAACTGATTGCATTATATGATATGATAAACTTCAAAATTTATTATAATTAGGGACTTATTCATAAACAACAGAAAATAAATATGATCAAGAAAATTTAATATAAACAAGGTGCGAGCTTACAATAAAGGCGCTGGTTCAATATATAATCAGGATTTTGATATTACGCTCGAGAATTTGTTGGTAAATATTGTTTTATTTAATATTCATTCTATGTACTCAAACAATGATGAGTATGATACTGCCTCCGTAGCGTTGTGGTGAGGTCGTGTACTTTATAAACCGGAGGTCGTGGGTTCAAATCCTGCGGGGAGTTTCAAACTCACGGGTTATTTCCTAGATGGTAAGGTCAATTTGGGCCGGTCATTAAATTGCCTGAAAAATAAGATGATCCAGGCGTCGGATGGGCATATAAAGGTCGTTCCACCGTTTTAGGTTCCATCCATAAATATTAAGCCATGTTAACGTTTTCCATAATCCCATTAACTGTTTGATGGATAAAATGAGTAGAATATTTCCTTGATGGTAAATGATATACCCTGCCCATAAAAGGCAGCGTAATATACAAGAAATACGCTTATCGTTTACCTTATATATGCTGGCAACGGAGCCTTTCAAAACGGAAGGCCGTTGTATTAATTTAACTTCAAAATTACGACTGAACTTGACACCGCGGTGGTACCTCATTTTCACTCCACTCCTTTATAAAAAAGACTTACCTAACAAATTTGTACTAGTACTTAATAGTATCCAAATAAGCTTATGTGTAAAATAATATAAAGTTTGCCATCATTATCAAGTTTGTTTTCCACATAAAAATAATGTAATGTAAAAAACATATTTTGGTTAAACTTCAAAGATTTATTTCGATTGAAAAAGGTTGTTTTATTTAACTTTCATCTTATGAGTGGATGATAAATCACGATTAATAAAGTGTTATTTTATTTTATTGCCACTATATTATTGTACATACAAAAAGGAGGTTTATTATTGTAACTATTTATGTGTAATTTTGTACTTATTTATTTATGTTATCTTTTTTATCGTATCCTTTCCTAATTAAAGTTTTGCATAAAAGACGAATAGCGTTGCTAGTAGTCATCGATCCTAAAAATTTTAGCCTACCTTGATAAAGATCTACCATTGAAAGTAATGAACTAGGTGCGGGTTAAGAGGTAGACCCCCACAGTTGTTGAAAGGGAAAGACCATACAACAATACACTATCACAGACTAACTGCATATCAGCAGAGTCGAGGATACCGTATTCCATTGAGTAGAAGGCCAACCTATTCTGCGATGGCCAGCATCGTGGTAGCTACCAGTACTCAAAACTATAAATGTAAGAGAAAGAAAAATCTGATATAAATGCGAAATAATTGAAACAAACCAGGTGATTTATTCGGTTTATAACCACAGTCTACGCTGATAAGTTTAACAGCATTAAATTCTATTCAAATTCAAATTTTAAAGTATCAATACAATTTGAAATATTTGATTAAGTGTACAGATATCATTACAGAGAAAATAATCAGTTAATATAAATCAAAAACAAACAGGCCTTAACTTAATTAATTATTATTCACAATCTTACGGCATTGGATTCAAAATTCCTTTAATTGTTTAAGCATATTTATTTGCTGGCAGCTGGTAATTTTTATTGAGTCGACGCAAATTGCAGCCGTTGTTAATTATAAAAGAAATATTAAATAAGGTTTCTATTGAAAAATTAGTCGCACATTTCGTTTCTATAAATTTACATTTGCTTTTATGTTAATACTCATTTAGATCAAATGAGTATTAACATTAATTACTTGTCGTTGTAGTAATAGTTCTCAACTAAATGTTGGTACAGGTGATGTTCGTATAGGAAGAATTTAGCCAAAAAAGCTTTTTCCCGCTAAACTAAATGGTCATAAATAATCACTAATATACTTAGTCTTAACGGCTCATTGTTTTGTCATGGACAACGACCTGTTACTAGATCACCTCTATTAGCCGCCTTTTTAGCGGTACCACCAAGCCATCTCACATATAGCAATAGCGTGAAATATTTACTGTGTTCCGGTTTGAAGGACACCATGCCACGATATTAGTCAATGAGAACACATCTTATGTCTCACGTGGGCGGCGGGATTGTAATACCCCTGGTATTGCCGATGACTATTGACGTTGGTGATCACTTTCAAAATAGTAATTTAATTTGTTCTACTATTTACTATTATTGTTATATATAATTGAAATAAATAATGCCTTAGATCATTAATATAGTTAACACTCTGCAGTTCGCAGAGAACTTAATGATATTATCGTTTTGGAATAGCTAACGAAGACAACACAGTTACCTAATAGCTGAACTAGTGCAAACTAATTCTTTAATAGTTTTTATTTTACTATGACACACGATCATATGGCAGTGGGTTATCTTGAGTAATTTGTACATTTAATTAAAATTTCTAAGAACTTATCTGAATTTAGAATGCTCTTGTCAGATCTTGTGCTTAGCATACTTATTTCAGATTATGAAGGACATTCTGCGATATTAATAATTAATTGTACGCACCTAAAAGAAAAGTTTTTAAGCTTTGACCAAGCAAATGAGAATATATAATACTGTAATGTTGTTATTAGTCGACTGGCACTTGGTGAGATTTTGATAATAAGAACGATAGATGTGTGATGGCACTTCTTTATTATATTATGTTACTTTGTTTACATAAACTCTTAGTCTAAATTAGCTTCATATCGAAAAAAGTAGTTGGATCAGTTTCTAACCATAGGTTTCGTTACGCAAAGCGTTGACAATTATTTATTTCACAGCGGTGATAAATTGACGATCGTAAGAGCTCGATAGAGCCTTAATTGAATAATTAATATTTGAATTATAACTGCTCATAATACCTTATCGTACCAATAATACAAACGCACAGCATTTTCTCCTTAGGATTGGACGCCAAGAAAAGTTTGTTATTAATATTACAAAACTGTTTAGTCGCCCAGATAATGTTAATTCTGGTTAAATCCTGTCTTCACAAATGATATTAAATTAATTAAGAGTCACATGGCCTATAGCGAATAGTTTTTTTAATTATAATACAAAATATTTTATTTTTTATTGAGATAATTTTAGAGGTAGAAGGAAAGCAATGAGGTTTACTTCATCCCATCAATATGATATACGTAATGCTAAATAATACAAGAAAAAGTAAGTTAAAAAAGTTATAGTGAAAAAACAATGATTAGGAAAATTTCGAAATGTTTATATATACGTTTTTAGTAAAATATCAGTCCATGACAAATTAGGCAATAACGACAAAAGGTAATAACGATTTTTAAATATATAATTGGATATTTAAAAATCGTTATTAGCTTAGTTTAGGAACGTAAATTAAAATTTTATAACAATCAGAATTATAAATGTTTAAATTTGCTGTTACCTGTTAATGTTTACGGAATAAAGTTAGAGCATGAACTTTCGTCTTTGATCTAAGAACAATACAAGTGATCAAAGGAGGATTCAATTACTGTTTATTATAGGGGCTAAGTTAAGGAAATATTCAACAAGGGATCAAGTGCATCATTTTTATTTCGAAGTAAATCAAGATTATGCTATTTATTTTTCACCTCAAATAACTGCATTATAAATATTAAGCAATAATTATTATTAATTAAAGACTAAGACTAAAAAAGTAATAATTTTAAGAGATTAAAAGCGATCTACAATAGTTGATCGACCAGAATATATATATATATATATATAATTTTAACCGACTTCCCAAAAGAAGGAGATGTTCAATTCGGAGCGTATGTTTTTTTTATATATAAGTTACCTTGTTGCCCCGCTCCTAGTGTTCTGATTTTATTCATTCTTTTTTGACGTGACAACGTCTTATAAATTGTTTCAAGATAGGGAGGCACTATCGGAAACTGTGTGACAGCGTCGCTCACATAACGAGCATAAGAGAAAGTGAGCACTCATCCTATTATACGAATTAATATCCCCGTTATAATCATTTTACCACTAAAACACGTCGTCACATATAGCTTTCGCCCGTATATCTTTGTAAAATATACACAGTTTTTTAAATGATATTCATAATTTTTATTTATTCGTCATCATTAGCAGCCCTTATTTGTCATCTGCTGGACATTTAGGCCAAGGCTAGGCCTTTCTTAATAAAGTGAAGATGGCCGATCCCTTGCTACTCGCTATAGCATATATATCGCTAGCCCGCACGGAGATAGGCATCCCACCTGGTCGGGGGTCGACCAACTCTCCGTCTTCCCAAATGCGGCCTCCATTCCAAAACCTATTTGGCCTGTCAACCATAGGTTCTTCTGACCACGTGACGGGACCACTGCTACTTTAACGAGCTAATCCTTTGCACTGTAGTGGTGACTTTAGTTCTTTGCCGAATTCATTACGAGTTTTGTCCTACAAAGGAACTCCGAGCATAGCGCGTCCCATTGCGCGTTGAGCAACGGAAAACATATGGACCAGTCCTATTGTCAAAGGCCACGTTTTAGCCCCGTAGGTTATCATGAGGAGAATGCATTGATTTAAGACTTTCGTTTTAAAACATTGCGGTGTTGGCGGCGACGTGAGAACGTGGCTCAGTTTCCGAAAAGGTGCCCTAAATGATATTATATATTAGCTTTCCATTAGTCCCATTATTTAAAATTCGGTGCCAAAAAGCGACATAATTTTGCACAGAGAGCACGTTGTTGCCTAGTTATACTGCTTAAAATAGTTATACGCTGTTGGAGGTCGGTCATATTTTTTTTAAAAAAAAGGAGGTATGCGTATGTTTTATTATATATGTTACCTCATTTATCCTAGGACTGAGAAGTTGTTCATTCTCTTTTTAAGTAGTTTAATATATATTTTAGAAACAAAATAATAATTATGATCAAAAATCACAACGCTGCCGACGCTGCATAAAGTAGGTTGTACGTAAGTGTATTTCTTAAACAGATCTATTATAAAATCCGCAAACACATATATATCTATGTTTTAAGAATAACGTACACAAACCATCTTATTTTTTTTTAATGGAATTAATCATGTTTAATGCTTATTTAATGTAATATAGTTTAAGTTCACAAAAAAGTTAATAAATTTTTAAAAAATTTAATCAATATGTTGTACTCGACTTTTTTATTAAATAATTATCTCAAAGAATATGAAAGATTTAAAATGCGGGGCAGGTGGAAGTTTCACTTTGTTATCCGCTTGTATTGCGTAAAATGGTTCTGTACTGTTTGAAGTTGGTCACTTTTTATTTGTTAAAGTTTTTAAATTTATATTAGCTGGTTGCTCTGCTCCGATTTCAGTTATCCTTTTTTTTAATATAGGTTTTAATAGTAGGTAATAGCTGTCATGTAGGTCCATTTTGGACCGACTACCCTAAAGATAGAGGCACTGAATTCGGAGCGTATGTTGTAATGAGCGCTCCGATTTTGTTCATTCTTTATTGATATGATAGATATTATTCCCAATGGTCCCATTTTTTGGAAATTAATTATATATAAGCTAACATCAGTTAAATTCTAAAAGCTATGCTACATACATAAGATATGATTTAATTGTTGCAAGTACAACTTGTTCTAGTATAAAATTTAAATGTTAATCCCACCTTGGCCGCGTTCCAAGCGACGGCTTACCAATTTCTACGGCCACTTTTTGGTCGCCTGTACCGCACCGTGGGAAGAATGAAATTAAGCACGACTTTTTGCCCAGGCCCATTGCAATAAAAAATATTGTTGACAGCTTGATACTAAAATAGTTCTCAAAGATACTTTAAGAAAAACTAAAATTTATATTTGTTAAATATCACGCAACATTAGCTACTTAAGGTTATGTGTGTATTCATATATTTTAATTTGTAAACATTTACATGAAAAACAACGTCGTTTGAAAGCACTAATCTCTATTTTCTGACGTTGTACTAAAATTGTCGTATTAGCTACTAATGCATAGTTAAAGAGAGAAATATTTTTAGAGACTTATCTAATACTAAAAAATGTTTTAAAGTGTTTTAAATCATTTTTTTCATGACTATATCTTTTGTGCGTAAAACTTCCATTTGACTGGTTGTGTAATATTTTCCAAGCTTTTAAAAACATATTTACGAATTTCGCTAATACCTTCACGTTTTTCAAAGTTATAGAGTCAGATTCTAATCCATATCACCTGCCATCATCCCATATCTATAACTTCGAAACGCTTTTGACAAAGAAATAAAAATGCCTATGATAGAAGAATTAAGATAGAGTGAACATAACTATACCTCACAAAACGAGTGCTATATGCTCCCTTTGATAGAACATTCGACGTTACCAGAACATATTACTCTAAACAACCGGAAAACATCTATAAAATTATAGTTCACGCAGGATAAGAATCTACGATCTCTAGTTTATAAATCAAGAGCCAATTCCACTTAGCTACGAAAGCGTGTGGTTGTGACTAGTGCGGGTTGATAGTACTATTATTCTAATTGCTTTATAGAGGTTGATAATTAAGCAATATATCAAATATAAGGTCAGTTCCGACTTAGATGAGCGGGATAATGAACTTAAGACATACATATTTTTAACAACCAATGGCAACATAGATGAACAGGATGCTAGTTTTGTACAACTTATTATATATTTAATGATTGTATGAATTTATTTATACCGGTTAATATTGTCATTGTAATAATTTAAGGTTATTGATTGTTAAACTTTTGATCACATCTTGTTTTGTATAGGTTTGTAGTATAAATGGTTATGTGGATTATCAGATTTGTATAAAAAGAGAGATAACTTAATATTAGTGAGGGTCCATAGTCGTCGTTAGTCGAGAGTTGGTACTTTGAATTCAATATTCCATACGCTGTTATTCTGCCCGAAATACAAAGTGTTACTGATAATAGTATTTTTAATACAAAGCCCTAGCTTCCGAGTGTCTTTCTCCATCTCTTTAACAACACACGTTGAATGATAACTACAACTACAATTAAAAATGTAATACATAAATTGAAATATGTATAAACAAATTAAATAAATTTCTCCAATGCTACATGTTTAAATTATTGTATTAGAAAATTTTTATATTTTCATACTTTATAGAAGAAAAATTTATCAAAATTCTTAGAATTTGATTTTTTTAAGTCCTTGATGCTTAAAACGACGAATACACGAATTGTTTCAGCAATTTTAGTAAGCTCTTTTAGTTTTATTTCAAAACGTGGAATGAATTAAAATATTCCGAGGCCTGTGCATACTGTTAGGATGTGAAATGTACATTTAGTATTAACACTAACAAAAATTTACTTTGAAACGAACATAATTATGTAATAACTATTTCACTTTTGACTTCATTCAAATAAAAGCCACTACACACACACTAGTAAATATCGTCTAATGGGTTTAACTTTATAAACTTTTAACCACAACTAAAACATTCTACTAGTACTAATTTATTCTAGCCATAATTCCTACCTTTTCTAATATTAAAATTTTGAAGGTGGTAGGTCCCATTTTTGCAGGGGACCGTCTAGGGCGGTACCACCCCAGTGTCTATTTTTGCCACAAAGTAGTAATGTAGAAAATACTGTCGTACCCGGCGTATTTACTGATTTAAGGAGACAGAACATAGTATGTCTCACATAAGCAGCGCATTGGTGTTGCCGATGTCCTTGAGCGTCGGTGACCATTATGTTATGTCTTGGAAAGGATATGAATTATCAATTATCTATATGTGTATGATAATAAAATATTTATAATATAATTAACGATCCATCACGCACGTGTAACTTTGAAATAGAAGTTAAGTAATCAAAGGGTAAAACCTTAATGTCATGAATGTTGTAAGATTTAAATTGTTTTTAGCGGCACATTTGTTTAATTAACAACATCATTCTGTATATTTATTATTTTTTGTAACGATTTACAATTATAGAAGATTCAGTTATTTTGTTTTGACATATTTTGCAAATTAAACACTAAAAAATCATTTATTATAAACCAACTTTCTAGTCTACCACCTAGTGATGAAACTACCATTCTTATACAACTCAGATAGTGATTGTTGAAATTGTCAGTTTTCTGACATTTAGTCAATCAATTTGATATCACCATCATAACAACAGCAGTATTAGTTACTACTGGACATAGTACATGCCCTTCTATTAGGGGTTTTTGGACCGAATTAACCATCGCTGGTACAATGGGAACCAACTTGTAAACAGCCAAATTGTATAAGTTCAACCAGAAAACAATCATAACACACAGTTATTTCTCGGCGGTATTCGAACCCACGACGTACGGTTTATAAAGTTTTATAAACCGGATTATAAAGGTTAATAAGCCCATACTGCTAACCACGGAGACGTCTGCAATTGTATTCAGTCGTTTTAAGTAACATTTTATATTTTTTTATCATTATTGCGACGAGACAAGCAGGACATTTGCCTGATGTAAATGATACATCCTGTCCAAAAGAGACTTGAGACTTTGAACGACACATATCATTGTCGTTCACCTTACAATTGCATCCCCTATAACAAGAAGCGAATAGAGTTTCTGTTCATCACTTCTATTGTTCTTAGATCAAAGCCCTAAGCTAGCACCTGCTGCAGCAAGTTAGATAAAGTTGGCGAGAATTCAAAGTAAGTATACTGTAGCTCAAACCTACTTAACTAACATAACTGAATAAGATAACGAAAAACATTCCATTTATCTTGGACTGGTTCACATCATTTTAAGATTTGCAAATAATACCACAAGAGAAAATAAGAAAACATAAATTCATTTCACTTATCACATCACAAGTCATCACGCCACTAAAAAAAGTTTTACTCAAAGCTTTTAATTTGAATACATATTCCTAGATAAAATACATAGCAGTGATATAACTGTAAATGTTTTTCGACTAAATAAACTTGTTAACCTAAGTTAAATTAATTTAAAAAATTGTCATTATGATATATATAAATTAAAATATCTACGGAGGAGATGTTTAAATGCTATGAATCTGACCCTAATACAACACTGAAAATGTTTCTTAACCGACCACCTGGAGCTATTTATTTACATTTTAAATTTAACATACTCTAAATTAAATGTTGCTTAACTAGTTTAAAAAAAATACTTCTTTTTTTTTTACGTAAGTATACATTTTTTTTCGTTGTATGCCAAGGAAGACGAGCAGTTGGGCCACCTGACGAAAAGTACGGTAGTGTTTGACACTAAATTAGGATGATGGTTGATAGAAGATGATGCAAAAGGAATTATCCATGAGGGGATTGCAAATTTTTAATTTATTGTTGTACTCGTATAATTTTAAGTTTTCACTAGATTTTTTGTAGTTTATACTTTTTAAGTTCACAAATATGAACTTCCGTAAAAAATAAATTAAGAATGAATAATGTTACAGACACAATATAGGAAAATAATCTAAATGTTATCCTAATTCAATAAGTCTATGTAACTTTTAGCACAGCTGACTGAACCTGCACTATTTGCCTTTGGATTCAGTTAAAAAGTAAAAGTTTTACTTGTGTTTCCCAACTTAACTAGGCTTTACTTTAGGCTTAACTACCTTTAAATTTATGCAAAGTTCCCACGACTCGTTATGCGTTATTGTTTGGTGTCGTCCAGCCTGTTGAATATATTTGTAAAACTGATTATGACGAACATCATAATTACAATATGCCTATAGTCTACAATACCATTGGTATAGTATTAAAATTTAAAGGTAAGTATAACTATCTTCAAAATCAACCATCGAATGACTTTATCAAGTACCGATGTTTCCAAATACCGATAATTCCGTTCATAAATACAATTTATGGTATACGCTTTTTCACTTTTTGTAATGGAACTTCAGACTAGTGTAAACAAAAAGTTATAAATAGATCTCCATGACCTATGGGTCCTACATAAGAATTTTATTTTCTTCAAACATTTCCGGAATAGCTGATTCTTTTAAAATACTTGTGATAAACGTTCTATCTCTCAATCTAACAAGGTTGTGTTTCTTAAGTATCAGCTCACATCACGCATGGATCATGTTACTTTTCAGACAATTGGGTGATCGGCCTAAATTGCCCTAACCAACTAGGAAACAAAAATGAAAATTTGTGGAGTCCCTGCAGGATTAGAACCCACGACTTCTGGTTTCTAAAGCAAACACCTATACCACTAGGCTACGGGGGCTGACGATGCAATTGTATATGATATCATATTCTATTAATCATTATTTACAGGGTAAAAAGGTCAAAACAATCAATAGATGACAAGGGATATTGTTTTACTAGAATGCTTAGAAGGTAAGGACATAAAAGGTAGCCTTTAAAAAAGGAGAAAAAAACTGGAATATCGTTGTGCAAGAGAAATATAATAATAAAAAATCCGTACTGAAATCAATTGTTTTATTAAAATTTCTATAATTTTGTAATAACTACTACCTCATGATAACTTATCTTCTGGCTACTTGATCCATATGCTTTTCATGCGTCATGTCAGAACCAAATTGTTCTTTGACGAACTTTTTCTGTATACATCAAATCTGGTGCTATCCTCTCTCATATATAAATTGCAATGTCATTATAGTACATTTTTGCAATGAACTTAGTAAACACACTCAAAAAATACGGGAACCGCTGATTTATACACTAAAACACAGTTCCGAAGTCTTTCGAGTAAATGTACGTGCTTTTTATGTTCCTTCACTTTGTTATAGGATTACACACAGGTTCGCAAGTAGATTATTCTCTTGTCATACGTTTAATTTTAAATCCACATATTTGTCATAACCTAAATATAACTTTCTCTGGTTCATAATTAGTAATACGCACGTTTATAAAAAATTTTGCTCTTAGAGCTATAACGCTTATGCTACTCGGTGATAATTATTGATTTTATATATGTAGATCTGCTGCATTGTTTTAGACTGCCGATCGAGCCCATTTACATAGTTAGGACCTGAAGCTCAGGTAAACAATACGTCCTGCTATATCCCTAATGATATGAATGATTTTTCAAACACACCCTTCATAATCAGCCCCTATCAGTCCACCGCTGGAGATAGGTCTTTTGCATTGAACGCTGAGTCAGCCGCTCCCCAGCTTTTCAAGTAGCAAGAAGCAGGGGATCAGAAGATCGCTGTTCCACCTGGTCGGGGTCGACCAACACCGTTTTCCTAACCGTGGCCTCTATTCTAGAACCTTATCAGCTTATCGAGCATCCGTTCTTCCGATGCTAGAATATGACATTTAGCTCCCCAAATACTCGCCCAGTCAAACTGAATCATCCTATCGGCTTCTCCTCGAAGCTATGTCTTTCAACTGCCATATGTCCCAATACGCCTTTGTGTAATCTTTTATTTACTTTTCAATTGTTTTAAATAAAATTAGAACTCCATTATCAAATTATTTTCTTTGACGATGTTTATCTTCGTCTAGCCAAAATTTAAATAATGTAAGTATTTCATCTAAACAACTTTTATAGTAACTATACAACGCTTAAACAAGCCTTATGCCAAAATGTTTCATTAATAACAAAATTCGTTAAACGTGGTGTAGAACGGCTGTGTAACTTTTATTAGTAAGGCTGATAATATTTATCAAAACTTTTCACTAAATTGTCTTAACAATCATAAAAATTAAAAACGCCTGTTTGCAAACTTTCTAGAAAATTGTAACATACACAATATAATAACTAGTGTCCGACCGAACTTTCGGTTTCGGTTTCGGTTTCGCCGAGTTTCGGCCAAAATCAAGTTTCGGCGAGTTTGGTTTCGGCCAAATTTGGCCAGAAACTTTTGCCGAAACCGAAACTGGTTTAAGAAATGTTTTCAATTTCAAAATAGTAGCGAAAGTTTAATGTATCATTGCTACAATCGAGCTCAGATCAGTCGATTTTAGTTCAGACAAACATTCCTAGTTTGACAAAAGAAATTGATGATTCTTTTAGAAAGACGAGTAGGGAACAAATAGTAGCGAGAACAAAATATATACTCCTTGGTAACCAAAAATAAATACAAATAAAACTGTAAAGCGTAGCTCAGATACTTGTTGTGTTAATAAATAAATCTTCTAGTCTATTTTTTTTTCTCGAATGTAGTCATTTTTTGCTATTTGTGGCAAAATGTTCTCGAAAAAGAGAAAACCCAAGTGCGATCTTGTTATTAAAAACCACTCTTATAAAAAAGTTAACAATGCAAGAGATTTATTGCGGCTCAAAGGCAATGAGAAGAGTCTACTCTGTCATTATCAATTGTCGTAAAGTTGGACTTTAATTTCGAGTAGGGAGACGTACACGGAAGACGAATATGGTTGCAGCCTTCCATCGAGCAGTAATCAACAAGAACAATAAGAATATGCAGCCTATATTCTAAAAAACTGTTTTAGCAATTAAAGAATTAACATCTGATATCTAATCCACAAAACGAGCATTTTAAATAGAGGTACTCAACGATATTGATACAAGTTTTAAATATGAGAAAAGTCTCCCATGATGGGTGCCGAGAATCAGAAACAAAATCCACTTAACAATTCGAAGATATCGTTGAACTTGCGATTCTAACTCTCATGGCCAGCCGGATGCCATCAGTCAACCAAGGAGCCGGTGGACGCTTAATTTTTACAGTTTGACTGGGGCATGAATGTCATACATATTAGAATTTTCAGTATAGAGGATGTTAACCTTCCTGTCTATTGAGTAGGCTTCCAACAAAGGTTGCCACTCAACCTTTGGCAGCATCCTTGTAAAGATCCTCGGTATTCATCTTCGCAAAAGAACGCACGTGCAGAACTTTGGGTTTGGGTTTGGGAGGTTTAAGAATATAGGACAGGAAAATTAGGGTCGATGAGAGAAACCAAAGCAGGATACTGACCGTGTGAAGGAATCATGGAAGGATTTGAAGAAAGGATTAAGTCTAGCCAAGTGTCTTCACCAGAAAGGTTGTGTGGGTAGGTTGGAGTGGTAAGACATGAAGAGAACTTGACTTGACAATGCGAAGGTGTTTAATAGTACGAGGAGAGTCGTGTTGAAAAGATTAGTATTGAAATCTCCCATGATGACGAGATGTGAATACCTGATCCAAATATTCCAGGACCAATTCTGAAATCGGTGAAGTAATCAACGCTGGGGGACAGTAAACCACGCCCAAAACGATCTTTTGTACACTCAGAATGACCTCGATGAATAAGTATTCAGCCGAAGCCGAGTAACTTGGAGGAAGAACATATTAAGTGATAAATCAAGGTCATGCCTAAGGTAAATTGCCACCCCCACCTCTCCTATCAATGCGGTCATTCCGAATTAGTACAAAACCAGGAAGAGCGTACATCGTAGAAGGCAGATGTGGTTAGCAGCTTTCCGAAATTAGGACGCGTGTACATTACAACTTGAGAATGCATCGCACAAATCAACGAAGTGACTTGGAATGCTTTGAGCATTAATCGTGACAAATGTTTAAATTATGGTTCGCAGTTGAAGAAAAACGTTCATTTAGAGACTCCCTAATGAGTTCGGTAATGAGTCAAAACTATTGTCAGAAATACAACTAGCAGATTCATATCGCAGAGTAATAATATTCGTCTGAACTAAGAGACATTAAATTATAACAAATAATATATAATATAAAAATAAATTATGTATATGAAAAAAATAATATAATTATATTATAAACTAAAAATATTTATAAAATTTTATTTAACGATAAATTATTCTTCGTTCCACCCACCAGCATACAAAATATAGATTATAACTATAAAGAACAGTATAAAATTTTGAAACAAATCAAAATTTAAAATTAAATAAAGAAACGATATTAAAAATAAAACAAGAATAAATTAAGTAACATAGAAAAAAAAATAAAAGAAAATAATGAAATAAAAAGAACGCATCCTCTACGCAACATGTGCCTTTTGATTTGACATTTGACACAGAACTGTCATTTGATAGAAGTCATTAAACAATTAATCAAAACAAGCAACAAATTAAAGTTTTGTATGAATATAACCTACCTCCTAATAATAAAAGAAAACAAAGTGCTTAGATACTAGAATATGATAATAAAACAACAAAATAAGCAAATATTTATTAAGGTAAGGATAGTCACACTGTTATCACTTACATGAAACAAACCAAATGGTATCTTTTATTTTCAGCTTTTATTCCTGCCAGTGTTTGTGGTCTTCGTTAAGGGCTTGCCCGACATCTTAGTACTTATTTAAAGGGGGCAAGTTCCTCTCAGGTGGTTATCTTATGCCTTGCCACACGACGTTTTTATAAAAATAACACCACCTTGGGACCAGACCGCGCGCATTCCGAGTGAAGCTGAGCCTTTAGTAAAACTATTTGCCTAGACTTGGTCAAGAACTCCTTGAGAGAAAATGAAGAGCCTTTCAGTTTTGACTTCGCCTTCCATACGTCCATTCTAGTGTCATAACATTGAACTTAACTAATATTGGCCTATGATGTTCTTTATTTTTGACCCTAGTCGATGACAAGTTTGATCGATGCACTTGTGATGTTAGCAAGACCAAGCTTATTATTGATAATATCGACCAATACCTCAGAGCAAACATTCGGTGTCCTTTTCTGGCAAAGCCCTAATAACAGAAGCGACTTTCATGGCTTTTGCATCTATGTCATCCACTTGCTTGACACACTTTAATTTGCTGCCGCAAGAGACTGAGGATCCCAAATATAAGCTCCTGAAAATTCCTGGTCTTCACCAATCTTGGAAACAGTGTCCTTTGAGGAACCAGCATTTGTGATCTGTGATCGTAGATCATCAAATCTCTTCGAAATTTTCTCTTCTAGTAGCAGCTGAGTGGAGATTACATCAGAACAAGTTGGACATCTTTAATGTGCAAGTCAATGTGCTGTTCAATAAAAGTTTAGTGTCCTAATTTTGTGATAGTAGTGTTGGCAGGTGAAAATGTCAAACAGTATGAAACTACATAAAATGTTTAACAAATGCAAGTTACACTATATTTTAACTTTTCTAGACTTAATTAAATTATTAAAGACTTTAACTGAATAAGATTTAAATTATTCTATTAAAAATAAAAAGGAGTTAAAATTTTACGTCTGCACTTTATTATCACCTACCCACGAAAAAGAATTTTTTTCTGAGTCCTAAAGAAATTAATAAAATATTGTTGAAGGAAAATTGGCATCATAAATAATATATTTAAGTTATAATCTATATATTACAGATATATACAGATATTTATTACAAAACACCCTAAGTTTTATTATACTACACTACTTTAATATCTAATGTGCAAAGATAAGTTGATTAACCTTAACAGACGATTAAAATAAGATGGCTAACGTATTACGATTAGCGAAACAAAATTCACGAATACTTTTCCTCTAGACATTCATTAGAGATGAGCACTGAGAGCTGATACAGAATTTCAAGCTCCGACTCTTAATATGATGACAAACAAATTTGATGATATTTTATATATATCCATTTCAATACATAGAAATATATCATCATCATAGCTGAGACCACGAAGTACCAGCAGAAAATGGTCAAAGCCTGGCTAAGTCTTCTGCACGCATTGGTCTCGGATGAGCTTAGGTAAAACCAAATAGATATACTTTTACAAGATCGAGTAATTTTGCATTCTAAAATCAAAAATATAAAGTTTTACGAAATTTGAAAATCCAGTTATCACTTTTAATTACACTATTACAATTATATTAATTGATAGCAAACAAATTTTATAGGGCAGAAACGAATACAATGCAATTTAGGCTAAATTGGGCAAAGAAGGAGGTACTCAGTTTAAAGCGTCCGTCATCGCAAAATCGCTCCACAACAGATTTCGATCATTCTTTTTAAACGATAGCTATTAGGTGTCATCTGGTCCTATATTTTACATAATTTTGGCATTAGTAGTTTAATAGATATTTATTAAAAAATACGACACCAAAAGTTCCAACCTCGTACGATTAGATAGCAAACGCTGACGAAACTGTGAAAGAAGACTTAAAGAATAATCTACATAAGTGTACTTCCTTAAATGTTCATTAGTAAAGTCTGCGAGCGCATACATTTTTGTTTTAAGAGTAACCAACCATAGGCATTTAAATGTTAACATTTTTAAAAACTGCAATCGGTAATACAGTATAAGTTTACATAAAAGTAATCCTTTTAAAAAATCTATATTTTATGTGCGAAAAACCTTAAAACATATTAGTTATTTAAAATGCGGTAGCTAAATGCGTGATAGTTTCTTGCAGAGGGCACGTTGTCAACGTCTTATATTGTGCAGAATGGTTATATACTGTTAGAAGTCAGTCATTTATTTTTGTTAAAATTTTTTCAACTTAATTGCCATAGAGGAATATGATATCTATATATTTTACCTATAAGTTTTATGTCAGTACCTTTGTGAGCACATGTTAATGTTGGACGTAAATTTTGTGAACAAGCGGATAGTAATAATGTCAATTTCAAAGCTTACGTTCTATTTACAAAGACCTTTTGAATTAATGTACACTTATTCAAAAGTTTGACACGGTTACTACGTAATCAAACGTCTATTAGGCTGAGTTTGTTTCTGATTAGTCAGGATAGTAGAATCGTGCGGGAAAGTGTGATTAAAGTCAAAGTCTAAGTCAAAGTCAAAATCATTTATTCAATTTAGGGCCTACTGAGCTCTTATGAACGTCAAAATTATCCATTTACCACCGGTTCAAACCAGACCCGTCCAGAGAAGAACGGCAAGAAACTCAGTTTTTTTTTAAATATTAGTATTCTAAAAATTTGACCTATACATTATTTTTTAAGTTACCAGGATTTGCAAGCGCAGAATATAAACTATTTCACACATCTTGAGCTATAAGAGTGAAACTCCAAGTCCCTACATTTTATATGTTCAATAAACATGGGTGGAAAATAAATCTTTACTAAATGTTATATACAAATGGTAAATCTGATATGTATAGGCAAAGTTATTTAAAAAAAAACATTGAACCGTCGACCATAAACAAAGCATTTCAAATCGCGCAAGGTTGTTTTCACATAAAATTGCAAGTAAACGCGTAAAAATAAAAAGTAATTTAAATTGGACGGTCGGGAAAAGCATGATGTTTCCCTGAGTGTAAGAAATACATCTTGCTAATATGAAACCCGCGACCTAGCCCGGCTTCGCACGGTTCGTAAATAGATACGGTTTAATGATATAGCCGTTCTTCTCAGGTCTGGCGTCCTTTTCGAACCGGTGGTAGTGTGTTTGACAATCAATAAGCAAGTTAAACTCTATATTGAATAAAGATATTTGAATTTGAATTTGAATTTTATGATAGGTATAAACGTACCATCGCGGATTTTATTGAACATTTATGTGTTAGATACTGTAGTACAATATCTAGTGGGTTCGAGCAGAAAAGAGAAAGCAAGGAAAAATGTTTTTATTTACATCACATTCAAAATCTTTAAACTTATCAGACAATATCTACAATATTATTAATGCATTGTACCTTCCTTTTGTATTACTCTATCTATCAAAAAACCACTTCATGGCTTTAAATATGTGATGCAGCTTTAGACACCACGTCTCTGCTCACTGCCCTGATACATGGCACGTTAGCTTCAGTTATTCAGTAATTAAGCGAAGGAGTTCTTCAAACAGAGTTCGGTGTACGCTACTGTTCTGCGGCAGTAACAGTTACTGTCCGAGGAAGTTCCCGTAAAAAAAGACAATCAGTTACTGAAAACGTAATAATGGTTAAATTTTAATGATGTATTTCCACGAAAGGTGTAGAAGATTTTAATAGGTCTCATTGTAAAACGTAGGTCACATTAAAGTCAATTAAAGATTTTTTATAAGATAAAGTCTGTATATAATTTGACTAACTTATACGAACTACTTGATATTGAATTGAAAATAAAAAGCAACAACATATGTTAGATTGCCCTTGCTAAATACGTCATTTAACCATTCTGGTAACGAATGACCACATTAAATTGCAGCCAGCAATTAAATTAGCTAAACCATTAACGAGGTTGCATGTTGCATCAAATGCGATTGCTTGCACTGAATATACAATTAAATAAATTTACAGAACGGCTTATTTAGAAATTTTAATTTTAAATTTTAAATTCACTTTCTCAGTTTGTTTTATTGTAAATTAAATCGGAAATTGAATATTCACTTACTTCTGAAACGTGAACGTATTTTCGTTGGGTTTCCTGACAAAATTAAGTTTTGGAAAGCGGCCAGTCAAAGTTGCGGTTTTAAGTTCTTACCTAAATGCCACAATTTCTTGTAACAATACTTTAAAAGATTTATGTTTGTTCAGTTTCAGACAATTATTTTATATTATATTTAACATTTTTCTGATTGATAATTGAGTTAGTAAATAAAAACTCAATATTTACTTTTTGTTAAACTTTTTAGAAAACTAAAAACAAAATTGTTATAAACACATCCGAGAAGATTCTGGCCAAGAGAGATTATGTTTTAATTTACTTTACTTCGGCATTTTATTGGTTTATAAAAATGTAATGTATATAATATGTCGACACATATTTCCACTTTTAAAATTTACCATAATTTATTAATATAATTGTAATAGTGTAAATAAAAGTGATAACTGGATTTTAAATTTTCGTAAAAACTTTATACTTTTGATTTTAGAATGCAAAATTACTCGATCTTGTAAAAGTATATCTATCGCCATCCATCCATCTAGATGTACCTCATTAACAGTTTTAACGCAGAGCCACTACTTGCTTCTGACCGCAATCCAAAGGATTAACTGTATTTGATAAATGAATTAGTTGTCAGTAATTTTGAACGCACTGAGATCCTATTACGACTGCCAAAGATGGTCTTGACCCATAATGTCATAATCGACCAGACACAACGATAACATAAAGCCGCCACCATGTAAAGCGTAAGCCAGCACCGCTTAGCCATAGAGGCGTAAATAAAAATCTTGTAATAACTATAGCACAATTATCTTTGCTCCACGGTTTTATTCGTGTGGTGTTTTGGGATAATAATCGTTACGCTTATAATGTTTATATGCCTAAGAACTTTTGCCGCATCTGCCGGAATAGGTCGCCGACGGCAGATTTTTTCTACACACATTTTTTAAAAATAATTTGAATAATCTACACCTACTAGTACATTGTAGCCTATAAGTTACACTGAAAAATAATTTATATTATCGTTAATATAAACTAAATAATGAATTAGTAAAAGTTTCATTAAAACCCATCAAGTAGTTTTTGAGTTAATGAGTAACAAACACCATTCTTACAAGCTCTTGTATTTATAATATTAGTGAGATAAAAACTCTCTTTTTACTTCCCTTTAAAGTCTGAGACGGTACCACCGCTGTACCTATATCTGCCTTAAAGCAGTAGTATGTAAAATAAAACTGTCTTCCGATTTGAAAAGCGCCGTAGCCAGCGTATTTCCTAAGTAAATGAGACTGCTGTGACTGCTCGTCTGCCTTTGTTGGAAATAAAAAAACAGATTAGTCCATTATTATTTATACCTGTTTTATTACTTGGATATTGATACTACCGAGTCAGTTCAATAATTCAGTCATATATAATCGTTTACCGTTTCATTCATGCTTTAAGATAATCATTTAATAATAATGTATGAAATGGCAATTTAGAATATAGTTTTATTGTCCGTCGTCAGTCGTTTCAGCCTGTCAAAACCCACTGTTGAGCATAGCCTCCCCATAATCGCCAAAGAGGTACGATCCTGTGCCACCTGCAACTACTGACCTCACATTTGCACAGGTCGTCACTCCATCTGGTGGGGTCGTCCGACACTGCGATGGCCAGTAGAGGCTGCCACTCGAGAACCTTTCTTCAACGGTTATCGGTTCTACGAGCCAATGGCGGCCCATTGTACTTCAGTAATTTTGCGGGCTATGTCGTTACCATGGTTCTTCTGGTGATGGCTGCGTTACGACTTTAACACGCAGAGAAATACGAGCATAGCCCGCTCCATAGCTCGCTGAGTGATCTGAGCTTCTCACTAGGCCGGCAGTGAAGGACCACGTCTCAGTGCCATAGGTCATCACGGCAACACACATTGGTCAAAGACTTTAGTCTTCGGGCATTGAGGAATATTGGACGAGAGGATATGTCGTAGCTCCGAACTCTGCCCATCTGAGCTGGACTCGTCGATGGACCTCGGCATCGAAGTTGACTACCTAATCGACTACTTGTCCCAGGTAAACACAAAAATTTGTCAACAACTTCGAGCACAGCACTCCAACAACCTACTGGCGTAGGCATGACATGACCGTTAGACATAACTTTCGTCTTGTCCATATTCATCCTAAGGCCCACGTGTTGAGAGACACTGTTGAGGTCATGGAGCATAGCATTTGAGTCCTCCAGTGACTCCGCCATGATGACTATATCGTCGGTAACATCGGTGGTCATAAACTCGCCGTTGATGCTTATACCTCGTCCTTTCCAATTCATGAGTTTGAAGAGTCTTCCAATGCAGCGGTGAAGAGTTTCGGGATATAACATCACCCTGTCTTCCACACCTCTCTGCAATTGGATAGGCTTCGATGCTACTGGATTGTCCTGGACGGACATCGTGGCTTTGCTGTACAAAACACCTCAGAACCTTGATATACCGACTGTAAATTTGACAGCGCTGAAGGGCCTGCAGCACAGCCAAATTTCGACAGAATCAAGGCTTTCTCATAGTCCACAAACGCCAGCATAAAGGCAGATTATACTCCTCGGTCTTCTGTATAATCTGCACGCAGCGTAAATGATTCGTCTATGGTACTAAAGCCTTTTCGAAATTCAGCTTGTTCGGTGGCTGAGAAGTCGTCTAGTCTGGAAGCGAGACGATTCAAGATAACTCTCGAGAACAGAACATAAACGTGGCTCAGAAGGAAATCGGTCTGTAGTTCTTAAAGAGCTTTTATCACCTTTCTTGAAGAACAGCACCACCAAACTTCTGCTCCACGCTTCTGTAGGACGAAATTAAGAGCCTCTGAAGGACTACAAGTATCGGTTCTCCACCCGATTTCAGAACCTTTGCTGTAATTTCGTCCCACTCAGGAGCTTTGCTGTTCTTAAGTTTTTCGAGAACCATTCGTATCTTACTAAGACTGACTTCCGGATATTTTCGGAGTTGTGCCGGTATGCTTTTGTCTTTGGGTCGTCACTCGCTCGTAAGCGGTTCCGACGACGATGTGTCAAGCTGTCCATAGAATCTCTGATCTCCCTCAAACTTCTGGTCTACTGGATATGACGGCCACCACTATCGGTCTTCAACTTAGTTAGCTGGCTTTGCCCAACAGACAGATCTCTGGCGAAGACTTTAGAACCTTGGTTCTGTTCAATCGCCTCTTTAATACGACATGTATTAAAGATGCGAAGTCATGCCGCATACACTTGGAGTTTTATTGTCCAAACTTATATTTTAAAGGCACGGTTTTTTATTACGCAAACGTATATTTTTATACCTAATATTTTTTTGGAGCTCGCTATCCGCAAGCTCTTGAAATGAGTTTGAATGCATGTATTCCAAATGTTAACAAATATTGTAGTTCAGCGGGTTTATTTGGGAGTAACTGTCTCCGTAGCCAGGAGGTATAGGCTTTTGCTATAGAAACCGAAGCTCGAGGGTTCAAATCCTGCAGGGACTAAATAACTTTTCTAAGTTGTTTCCTTGTCGGTATGGTGGTAATGCGGGCAGGCCTTTCTTTTTACAATCGAGTAATTTTTTCCGTTCCATCGTGAAATCCCATAAAAGTGAGCGTAAACTTTTGCGCAACAATATTTCTTGCGCAGTTCACTGATCTCTTTAATAGATCGGCCGCGATTTGGGAATGAAAGCAAGTCCTATCAAAGTTAAAAAAATATACTATAAATACACGTAAAACTTAATAGAAGTAAATCACATGTAAATTCCATTCCCCTTTTAGTCCATTTATATGTATAACGACCTGTTCTAGAAGGCAACCTCTGCTAGCAATTATCCAAATCTATCTTCTAGGAGAAACTAAATGAAATTGCTTTCAAATTTAACCGGAATTTTAAATTAACCTTGCATTAAATGACATAGGATTATGCCTTAAACTTTCTTTATATATTTTAACGAGGTAAATAATTTGTGATTAGATTGTTTTGTGTAAAACTTGATTTAAAAATTAACAAAACATAACATTCTTTAATAACTTTAACCTTATAAGGTAACGATAAAAGTATACAGTAAAATTATAAAAACACAGCTGATAATTAAATGTATCCCAGAAAGAGACTAACAACAAGTAAACAAATCATAATTGACTTTGGAACCGAAAAATTTCCTAAAAAAATATGATCCTGTTAATTGCTTATATAATATCTGTATACTTCTTGTCTTCATTTTCTTTTTGTATATTTAAAAGTACATACTTAATTAAGTACTTATTTAATTGCAAAAGGTATTGAATCGTATTGTGTCCGGATAATGTTTAATTCCGCTCGTTAAGTTAACTTGTTAATTTGTTCGTTATCTTTTGAATTAAAATTCAATAAAACATTATATACATGTTGCCTTTATGTATTGGAATTAATATTTCAAAACCGGGAGATCTGATTGCATAAATTCCAACAAGGTCAGTTTTTTTAATTTCTGTAGCTTAAAATTATGCTTTTACAATAATACATTGTGTTAATATTTTGCACATCTATAGAAAATTATAAAAAATATATGAGCACGTACAGAATATAATATTCAGTATGTGCTCGATGATCTATTTTCACGTAAGAAGATATAATTAATTCAAAGTAAAAATAATAATACATATATGGTGGGTACAGTAATAATATATCAAATAAAAATATCGTCAGTAAATTATGTTTAAGGTGTATGTTAAAGTTAAAATTTAAATTTAATATATACAGTAGAAAATTCTTTTAATTTTTACTTATTTTAGATTTTAAAATTAAATTACGTATACTCGAAAATAAACTCTAAACAACAATGCAGCAATTTTGCATTCAACTTACTTAATTTTAAACTTTATTATCCTACTAAAACTTTCGATTAGCAATATTGCAGACTCTAACAAGAACAATGGCGCTTAAAACTTCTCTTGTTTTACTTCAGCGCTTTTGTCAACGAAGAAACTTACCATGGAATTTTCATAATTTATAAAGATAGTACACAATACCCTTTAGTCTCATGACGCTTTATCAAAAACATAATCATAAAAATGATCTTGTAAAACATTGTGACACACATAATATAAATACTAGGAATAGTTTTGTTCTTCCAAAAACTAGGCTCCAAAGAACAATGAAATCGTTCATGGGGCTATGTATATCGTGTACAATAAAATCCCAAAAAACGTTTAGCTTTTATCTGTTAATAAATTTAAAAAAGTTGTAAAGGAACATTTGTGTGTTAAAGGATACTGTAATGACTACTTGATAGATAACACACCCTGGTAATTAACTGTTCGCTCAAGGCTATTTCAAAATATTAAAATGTGATGTATTATGTAAAAATATTCTAAAAATTATTAAAAGAAAGAAAAAAAAATCCACTGGGTTTCTTACGCCGGTTCTTCTCAGGTCAGTGGATTCCATTTCAGAACCGGTGGTAGATTATTTGATAATAGGTAAGAAAGTGTAATGCTTCATGCACCCTCCTGTAGCCTAGTGGGCATAGGCGTGTGACTTAGAAACCGGAGGTCGTGGGTTCGAATCCTGCGGACTCAATCAAATTTCTCATTGTTGTTTCCTAGTTGGTTAGGGCAATTTGGGCCGATCACCCAATTGTCTGAAAGTAAGATGATCCATGCGTCGCATGGGCATGTAAAGTCGGTCCACCCACCAACCCGCATTGGACCAGCGTGGTGGGATACGGTCCAAAACCCTCTAATGGATAGGGTGTATTAGGGAGGCCTATGTCCAGCAGTGGACTATCACAGGCTGATGATGATGATGATGATGAATCCTTCTATATAGAATAAGATATTTGAGTTTGACTTGTGTATAACTTTAGAGGGATTACATTTTCAAGCTTTTACCGCAAGCTTTGAGAACGGCGACCAAATTAGGGAGTTCCTTAACGAAAACAAAATCTAATACCATGAACTGTCAATGAATAATCATTCTGTAATTTTCTTTTCCAATTATATGAAACTTTATGTTTAGTATGAAATGTCGAAATAAATATTGTCCTCTATAATAATAATATTAAGAAGTAAGATTTGGTTGCTTGTTTGTTTATTTTAATTGAATGATCCCCGAAACTACTCGAACAATTTTCAAAATGTTTCACCGCTGGGAACCTACACCATCCCAGTGAATGTAGGCTATGATAAATTTTCTAAGAAATTTGGGATCCATACTAAAACGCCAATAATGTAAACCAAGTATTTAAAAAAAAACATTAAATTAATAATAATTAATATTTGGATTATCTCCATATTTTTTACTTTTTTAATAACACTCAAAAACAAGAATGTACGAATGATATTCTGAGTGTAAATGTTTAATAACTTTTTCTCTGGAGAGGGTTGCTTTAAAGTTATGAAGAGGAAAGAGGTTGTATTCTTGTGTGTTTGTTTCATAACGAATAAACGCAAAGCCTTATGACAATTTTGTGTTATCGTTGTTATCTGGTTGGTTAGGACTACCAATTGTAAGAAAAGTGAGATAATCCATGCGTCGGATGCTTGTGTATAAAGTCGATCTACCACACCAACTCGCATTTGACCAGCTTGGTGGATCATCTCACCTCATCATTAGCCTGTGATAGTCCACTGCTGGACATAGGCCTCCCTATACACCTCCATCCATTAGAGGATTTGGACCGTATCCCACCCGCTTGGTGGGATACAGTTCAAATACCTTCTAGTGGAGAAGGCGTGCATTAGGGGAGGTCAATATTCAGCAGTTAACTAACGCAGGATATTGATAATGATATTGCTTTATCGAAAAGACTGTGCGGATAATATTTTGTATGTTGTTTTTTTCAAAACTCAAAAAAATGTCTTAATTTTTATTCTCTTTTATAATTCTTTACATTTTTTCTTTGCGGTCCTGTCCATAGAATTGGGACTTCGATTTATTTGTCAGATTATTACAATACAGGTCCCAGTCATTAGCTTGTATCGCAATATCTCCTTAAAGGCATCAAAACCATTGAGAGGTAGTTACTTAGAAAAAATTATGGCATACGCTCAACAGTGGGCTCAGACAGACGACGACTACCACAACGACGGCCTAAAACAAAGTTTTACTGTTGTATCTTTCTGGTTTATGTACTATTTAAGATAAAAATGTAAATTAACTTCGTGCCAATGATAAACCTTCAAAATGGAAAACCGTAAAATCTGTAAAAAAGACACGACAGCAGCGCGCGAAAGTGAAAAGATATAATTTTCAACACTGGCATTGATTTAAAAAAATACTTTACATAGTTTGTATTTGAAAAAGGATAAACTATTTAAGAATTAATAAAAAATTACATTATATAAAGAAATAAAAAATTTTGAAAACTATTACATATTCTTTACAAACGCGATCAGTGTTAATAAAAGTTTATTTTCAATTTGTAATATTTACCTCACTTTGGTTCAATTCAGATAGGAAAGTTTTAAGAAAAAAGAAATAACCAAAACTACTTTAAAATTATACGAAATTCACTAATTATATCGAGACTTCCTATTAACGTGGATACTCTAAAGATCGTTAGCAAGTTATTCTGGAGTCACTCCTGAATACTCAATTTAGCTTTTAACACTTTTATAGTAACCAAGTTTTAAGTACATTTTCTCGAAATTTGTATTATATCGTTATGTAAATGTAAGTTATACGAAAAATATATCCGTATAACTTACATTTACACGTTGTTTTATTAGCTTACATTTAAAGACTTTTTTTTTTTTATTTAACAAGAAGCATATCTTACATCCTAACAATGTTATACTTTGACATAAGAAATCTCTTTTTACTCGTAAGGGATATTTAACCAAAAAATTATTTAATCTTTAAAAATAAACGCATAAGTTACGAACAGCTTCATTGTTTCAGTATCCCTTAAATATGCTGCGAAAGTCGAGATAATTGTACCGAAAGATCAAAGAGATATAATCCAATATTTAATTTGAGAAATGGGTATTTCAAATGAAAGTGTTCAATCCGTATTGAAACTATCTTTGAATATGAGAAAAGTCTCCACAAGATAGGTGCCAAGAACAAGAACCGACAGTCATAACTAAAAAAGATAAAAAGTTACAAGATTCTGAAAACTTTTGCCCGATTCATATCAGTGGACATATGACCATCATTTTGATTCTCAAATAAAACAGCAATATTTGCAATGGTAATGGTCATCATCACTGACCCCCAAGAAGTTTATGCCATGGCATCGGTTGGCAAGATTATGGCTTCAATGTTTAGTTACTTAGGAGGGATATTGTTGATTGATTACCAAAACCACAATTACATGTACGTAAAATGCACCTTAAATTCCCAAGTTTAGAAATGCCATTGAAGAGAAAAGGGAGAAAGATTTTGACGGGGCGTAATTTACCGTGACAACGAACCCGTTGCACTTTGTGTATTGTTAAATCAAATCTGTCTGCCGACTTTCGAAAACGTTTTATAGATATGGAAAAAAAATTACATGATTGGAAATGACAATCTTCAATAATTTAAACCTACTAGTTTAGAGTTTTCTTTTTTCATTTTTTACAAAAATCGTATATTATATCTAAACAAAAATTGGAGTGACTGTAACATTAAAATAACAGTACATATAACAAAAGAACTTTTATATTAATTTTTGTTTGTCTGTTAGTCTGTCTGTTCGTTCTGGCTAATCTCTAGAATGGCTAGTCACTGGCGGCTGGTTTTGACGGAACTTTCACTGAAAGATAGCTAACGTACGTAGGAGTGACCTACTATTTTTTAAGAGTAAAAATTTTACAGATTTTTTTTGACGTGAACGAAATCGAGAGCTACTGCTAGTTGCTTTATATATCTTTTACGTCTTTTGCTTAAATGCTTTTAAGAACGCATATAGAAATTTATAGCTTTAACATTTACTCACGTTATTAATGTTCTAAACAGTTAGCATGTTTAGAACATTAATTGTTAAATCTTTTAAGAACGCATATAGAAATTTATAGCTTTAACTTTCAACCTCGTTATTAATGTTCTAAACAGTTAGCATGTTTAGTTACTTTTAGAAAAAAAACACGATAGTGATTTTTTTTCTAAAAGTAACTACTGCATAGAAATTAAAACTTTGTTCCTGTGTTGCTTTTAGCTTTTCGAAACTGAAAATAAGCAACTTAAACGTAACAAACCATTTCAAAGGAAAAGGAAAGCATGTTTTAAAGTCTAAAATAGTGGTTACAATGGTCTTTTTATTAGGCATTTCTTTTACGTTAAAAGATGGCTTCTTCGTTTTTGGTAAGCTTCTTTACAGCGCAAAACTACTTGAATTTATTTTTGTATTTATTTAAATTAATGAAAAAAAAGTTTTGAGCTAAGATTATTTTATACAATGCAATAGAAACATGTTCGAGTTTAATCCATTTTTAATTATCATTTTGAGCGAAACTACCTTTAAAAAATTTCCTATTTCCAACGGACATTGGCTTTGTACACTACGTTTGTAACTTATTCATTATTATGAATTACTAAATACAATTGAAATTTCTTTATTTACAAAAGAAAAGTAAGTCTATGCAATTTTCCACTATTCATAGCACAAAATTTGCTACTTTTATTTTACTAGATTATGTTGTGTTGTTCGTCCAACAATATTATTATTACAACAGATAACTGTAAATATCACTCGATTCTTTTAGAGGAATGTATAGCTACTTCCCTACAGAAAACGCAGTCTATTAGCCTTTTGACTTAATTGTATCCTGTTATATAGTTTCCGCGATGAAATTGTAGTATATTGTTTTCTAGGCCTTAAAAGTACAGGACTCCAGATTTATCTACAGCTATGACTAGTTCCAGCCATTGGATGGGCCCATTTATTTTAGTGATCAGAGAAGTAATTGAATACACCACCAAAACAAACACACAGAAATCATCGAATCACGTTCTTTATTTTGGAACATTTTCTACATCATTAACTATATATTTTTTCAATCTCTACTGCAAACACTACTTTTTATAGCCCAACGTTCTAGGTTCTACCTACCTTCACGACTGTCTCTCTTTTTCCATAGATTTAACACTAGAGATACCAGCTTTTCTTTTCAAACGTAAATTTCCTAGTAAAATCAGTCAAAATTACTGATGTGGTAAATATAGTGTTAAACTTCTAGTGCATCACAACTTGACTATTTGTACTTCATATAGTATGCACCATATAGTCAGTCTAGCTATAAATAACTGAGAAGAGCGCAGACATACTCCACTGTCCTCATTCTCTTACGCACTACGTAATTCAGATTAATTTTACTCGTCCAATATATAGTTTTTTAATCTAAATCTAACCATTCTTATCTTTTCCAGGCTGGAGATGTGTATATTATTCACAAGTGAGTAACTTCAGTCTAGTACATCTTATAAAATTGTCCTCCGCTTTTAAAAATTAAAAGTGTACTCATAATTGCATAAACTTTTTGTATGTGAATAGGTCCAAAAAGTATGATAGAATGAAGAAAAATCATATAGGATAATTTAAGGCAAGTATGCCGAGTAATACCATGATTATTATCTATTATTGTAAATGCAAACTAATAATAATTAGTTTGCATTTACCGTTAATTTTTTTGAGTATAAACTATAAATATTTCTTTACTTTTAATTTCTTCCACTAATTTGGTACATTTATTTTAAAAAATTTGTAAATTTTCTATTCGCTTGTATAAAGTTATTTTTGGCAGTTTAACAGATTTTGTGCTTATTTCCTACATTAAGTATTTTTATGCCAAAGGCAATTTTGAGTAAACTAGTGTCATCTTATTGAATAACCACTTCATGAGTTTAGGTCTCTGAAAATTGTAAATAGCATATTTATTGTATTATATTGACGTAACAATTATTACTTCTCACAACATATATAAAATAATATATAGTTGCAATCGATATTATACGAGTTTAATCGTTAATCGATACGATCACCCTATTTGTTTTATTATAACCGATCATTGTTATAAAATATCTTAACATTTAATTGCATTATTACAAAATTCTTAAAATATTTTGTTATATTTATAATAAATCAATTAATAACAACTCCTATTTTTTTTACTATGGATAACCATATTTGTCTGATCCATATTATAAATTACACTACAGCATATCCTAAAGAATTTTAATAGCCATTGATGAAGTCAAATTATGATTTTCATGTCATTACATTTAAGTCGCCTAAGACCATCATTAACATGCAGATTACCATTTATTATCGATTAAAAAGAGTGAAGACGAACTGTAACCTGTAGATTGTAGATTAAATCATAAGTTTATAATTTACTTGTAGTGTTGAGAAAACACAGAAGAAGAGAAAATATCTGTGGTATTCTCACTTCTAATGTATACCAAAAATAAATACGGTTTTTAAATTATTATATTTTAATATAAAACCGATATATAGGAAAAAACTATATATTTTGTGTCTGTTTCTTTTGGCTAATCTGTGAATGGTTAGTCCGATTTTGAAGGAGCTTTCAGTGGAACATAACTGATAGAACTAGGAGTAGCCAATTTTTCCTACCAAAAAACTCAATTAACCTTAATTACCACGCAGACGAAGTCGCAGGCAACGAGCTGGTAATTAAATCAAGATCATAAAACAAATATTCACTAGTAAGCTTAATTTATATTTTTGTGTATAATAGAAATGACACATGTATGTTTTGGTAATGAAAGTGTTTGGTAATCAAAATCTTATAGCGCCTTAACCCAAGACGCAATTGTAAGCAGACCGCCGTTTGACATTTTGGCCACTAATGACATAAAACACAGTCTTATAATGCACAAAATTCTATGGTTATCCATTTAAAAGAAACCTGCAATAATTAGTTTCAAACGTTAGACATATTTAGGAAGAATGCTTTTAAACTGAATATGATTTCTACCTCCGTAGCCTAATGGTATAGGCGTATGCTTTAGAAACCGGAGGTCGTGGGTTCGAATCCTGCGAAGACTCAACAAATTTTCATTATTGGTTAGGGCATTATGGGCCGATCACCCAATTGTCTGAAAAGTAAGATGATCCATTAGTTGATGATACGTTGGATGGGCATGTAAAAAGAGTCTGTCTACCCACCAACCCGCATTGGACCAGCGTGGTGGGATACAGTCCAAAACTCCCTAATGAATAGGTGTGTATTAGGGGAGGCCTATGTCCAGCAGTGGACTATCAAAGGCTGATGATGATGATGGATGACATTTTGACTCAGATCCAAATTGACATTACAAAGTGACAAGAATTCCGGGTCTTATTTAGTCTAGTTATAAAATCGAAGGAAAATAAAATCCTGTCGCTTAAAAATGAACAGAAGACCGAGGAAAATATGTAAAGCTGATTAGACAAAAGGTAGGGACTGTCAGTAGTTGGAAAGGTTCGAGAAGAAGATAAAATAACCTAATATCTTCTTACCCCAAAAGGAAGCACCTATTTTTGTCTTGAAAATAATGACTCAAAAGAGAGATAGTCAAACTATTTAATTACATACTTGAAATACAATTAACTAAATAATAACACAATTATTTGATTATTCTGTTTATGAGACTAAATAAGTGTACTGGCTTCTTTATAATTTTGTTAACATTCACGGAACTGGGTGAATACAATAACAGTGTGATATGATTTCTGGAATTAATACCATTATGTTCGTCGCTCCGGGAAGCTCTTGTAATTTAATAAATTGCAGTATACTGAAGAAGCCAATGCATTATTGTGTATGAATAGCAATGCCAAGTTATCGAGAGATAAGTCACGCTTAAAACCAGCTTTTAATACATCAAGTTTAGTGTGTTTTGATTTACTTTGAATAAACTACAAAGAAGATTATTGTACGGTTATATTGTTTGAAAGAACACTATATCACATATATTTACAGACTTTTTAAAATATATTACAATAATATTCACAAATTATATTTAGGCATCTCAGAGATGTCATAATTAAATTAAACACAGACTCTTTATTGCTATGTACTGTTTAAGCTATCTTTTTTTGTAAAAATAAAAGAAAACTTTAGTAGTTTTAATATTTGTACAATAAAGGCTTCATCTTTTTTATATGTTTGCGAGGAATGGATATCGGGAATACACTATTGACATGCCTTTTCAACTCACGCATGCCCTCTTATTTTTGATTATCATTGATCTTTCGAATGATTCGAACCCTTGACCTTCGAGCACGAAACGTAACCTATTAAATATCATATAGATACTCCAAATACTCACAGAACATACAAATCTAATAGCATCCAAAAGTAGGGGGACTTCCTAATAAAATTAGATTTCCAGTACCGCATCTGTATCAAATTATTGTATTTAGAGCGTCTGAAATTATTACTTAGATCTGTGTTAATGGAACTCTTTTATCTACAAAGACAGATAATATTCACTTACTTGATTACATAGCTTACAATAAACTTTTAAACCTGTTTTGTTGTTAGATATAATTTAACGTTTACTTAAAATTATACAGTCTAGCACAGATATTAAAGCAAATATACGCTTTGCAATTAATTTATTGCCCTATAATTAAAGGACAACCTCACTTCACAGATTGCTTTCTATTTTAGACGCCATTGTTCTCTTATGTAAATACTGAATACTATAACTTTTCGTAGCCTAGTGGTATGGGCTTGCGTTTTAGAAACTGGAGGTCGTAGGTTCGAATCCTGCGGGGAGTCAACTATTTTTCTAAGCTGTTTCCTAGTCGGTTAGGATAATGCGGGTGCCAATTATCTGTGAAGTAAGATGATCCATGCTTCCGATGGGCATGTAAAAGTCGGTCCTGCGCCTGTCTATAATATGTCTTGCGCAGTTTGCTGATTTCTACTGTAGATCAGCCGCCTTAGAAGCGATCGACTAGAAGGACATTATTACTATAACTTTAGTTTGCCACAGAATTTACAGCTGAAAATCGTTATGTTTCTGCTTTTATAAAAAAGCACAAGCATAATATTTCCGCCAAAATTAGAAAATACATGATTAATAATAATGGCTGAACCAGGATCAAACTGTCTATAAAACTATTTACCAAAGAGCTTTAAACAATAATTAATATATTTTTGTTAAATATATTTTGCAAGCTATCTTCAGTAATCTCCTGTTAATATTTTAAGTACATCTTTGCGAAAAGTATCAACTGCATGCCCATTTACCGATTCTAACGATCATGCAATTACTATTCCATGTATTATATGGCATTAAAATAAAATGTAAACATAGCTTCTACTACGAATAATCTGTCAATGTGCGAATGCACCTTAAGTACATAATGTTAGCTTAGCTAGAAATTAATATGGATTATATGAATAATTATTAAGCTTAATTAATGAATGTAATGATCGAAAATGTTACTGGTCAATTTAATATGAACAATGAATCAAAATTTTATATATATTTAATAAATATTATAAACTAGAATTTTTACCAATTCGTTCGCGTGGAGTAGAAAAAATGTCCGCTAGGTGTATTGGACTATACTGTATAGTATAATATAGATGAGGTGTTTTTATTGTATGTGCCTATCATAAGATAAAAAGCTTAATGGCTTTTGCTTTGATCATGATAAATTTCCATATTGTCTTATTTAAATCCCTAGTTCATCAACATACAGCTTGAAACTACAAAATTGCTAAAAATTCACCACTTCTGGCTCGTTTTTGATATCACGGAATTTCACTTTTTTATGTTCATTAGAGACATTTAGTAAATTGAACAAATTATACTCAAGGAATTATTTCATATTCATAATGAATAACATCACCGTTCATTAAATAAATGTGTTTTCCAGAGCAATGTTCAAATTATATTGTTCAGCTTTGTTAACTTTGATTAATTAACACGCTTTCAAAAGTTTCGGGTACTTAATATTGTTAGTGTAATTATTAAAAGAAATATATATTTTACTAGCGCAACAAGACTTTGACAAAAAAAATCAATAGGGGCGGTCGCTGGTCATTTAATAAGTATACCAGCGATGAAGGAGGCTTTAATACAAGGACCGCGACCTCCAAAGCACTGTGTATTGTTATTTATATTATTGACGTTGGTTTTACTCCGAAACAAGAGCTACATTTTGAAACACTTTCCCTTGTCTGTGGTAACGGGACAGACACAGGAAAGTATACGGAACGAAATTTTAAGTATAATTTAATATTTAAAAAACACGCGATAAAATGTATTAAAAGTCTGATTATTTAGTAACCTGTAGTATTAATAATCGATTTAATTATATTAAACACATAATAAAGCGAGCACTTCAAGCAATACTAGTAAATATAGACTTGGCTTTTGAACCTTTTAAAAAAGTAAGCGACTGCGTTTGCCCTTAATCGCCTTTTAATCAGTAGTTCATGCTATAGTACTTCAAAATGCAGTAATTTTGTAAAGAACCTCTAAATTAACTATACTTAAATCGCAAAGCTTCATCTACGGGTCAAAAAAAAGTACTTAAATTCTAATCACATGTGCACGAATATCATTTACTAGTAAATAAATAAGTAGTAAGAAAAATATTAAATAAAATCCGTATAAAAAATTAAAAACATCTGATTTTATGCATCCCAAAAAGACATGAACACAAGCTACGTTAAGAGCTGTACTGAGTCGTTAAACTGCTACTTTAGCTGTTTAATTAAGTTTGCCGTTAAACTTTATTATCCTAAAACTTTAGTATGGGCAGTAGCGTTGGCACTATTGCAAGTAATTAACTTTCCTTAGCCAATAAATGTTTTATAAGATGCACACATTATTATTAAATATTAAATATTTTCTTAGGAAAGTACTCAATTGAGATGTGACTTTTAAGATTTAATATCCCTGGGCTTAGTTAAAGAAAATATTGGATCCCACGCAAGTGGTAAAAAACAAAACATTTTAAAAGTAGGATATTATTTAATTCTATGGCTTCATCCTTGGTATAAATCGACCAAAAATATTTACGAAAGAACATCGGTTTATACCATATCTACAATAAAAAAATAAGTACTTTTTTCCAGAGCAATGTTCAAAATAAATATAGATTGAATTGAAACAAAACGAAAGAATAATAAGGCGAAACACGCTTGACATTTACTCAAACAAACAAAAGGTGAAGGCATTACAAAATATTACTAGGAATATCAATGTTTTATTACTAGCATGTTTAATTTATTCATGTTTCAAAGAAAATAGTAATATAATTAAATATTTCACAAAATAAACGAGAAACCTAGCTTGTCAAAAAACCCTAGTTACTTGTAAAATTATCTTTCTGTTAATAAAAGCATATAAAAATGGCTATTTTTGGCGGTACGTTTTCAAGTACTTCGCACAATTAGCAAATTTAAACCCCTTAATTACTAATTCCATTTGTAACTTGTGTTTGAGCGACGCCAGCGAAATTTTTAATAAATCCGTCCAAACCTATAGAAACTCAAAACAAAAGTGTGAACCTTTGCATAGATTTTAGCAGCAATAACAAAATGAACCTAATGGCGGCTGATTTTGTCAAACACCTAATAATTTTAAAACACAAAACTATTTTTGAATCTATCACTCACACATACGTATATAATTTCAGCAAATCTTTCAACAAGTATCATATTTCCTTAATCGGTTCCTACAAAACTAGAAATTTTAAATCATCAAAAACTGTTGCACTAGCGATCGATGTTGCACAAAATCATACCCCTCTAAGTTTTTCACCAAATTTATTCAAGTTCTCAGTGATATACGTCCTAGGCATTATAGAACATTATACCCTCATAAGTAACTTTAGTAAATAGTAGGTATAATGCAAAAAGATCAAAGCAGTCAGCAAAAGTTAGTAAGCGTATTATTTATTTGCAGAAATTATGAGATGCATAAAGCCATGGCCATAAGCATTGAGCACCCTTGAAATCTTTAAGTTCCGGCAAGGTTTGGGAGTTCTTCGTCGCAGCTTGAGAGATGAGTGAAACTCAATTTGCAGAATAGAAATAGGTATGCCTTAACACTTTGACACGGCCTGGTATATATACAGAAATTCTTACAAATAAAATAACATTTAACCAATAGAATTAAACATTAAAAATGACTAGCCACTAACAATAAATTATCTACAACCAATAACGGCACTTGCGTGTGTGAGCGAGACGCATGCGCGAGACTATACTGTCTTACGTTATAAATATCGCGGATGCTTTGTCGCAAGGTCAAGTTCAAGTTTTTTGGAGGCCATTGTTACGGCGTACCAAAGCCGCGTAAGCCACTAAACCAACCGACGAATTATCGTCCAATCAGTCTCCTAAACTGTATGGGGAAATTGTATGAACCATAATCTTGCGGTTAAAGTTACGTTTTCTCCAATGGCCTTCTACCAGACGAACAATTCGGGTTCCGTCCTGTCCTCCTGTTCCGACTTCAGTTTTATTGCCTCACAGAATACATTTTGACGGGCCTAAATAAAACAAAGTCAGCCTTCGATCCCATTACACGGGCTGTTCTATTCGATGTCGCAAGGCATTCGATAAAGTCTGGCACAACAGCTTACTCTAAATTTTACTCTTTCAATGCCTGACAGGCTTGTGCACATCATACAAGCCTACCTTTCTGATCGCTCTTTTCGGTATCGAATAGAAGGTACCTTCTCAACCAGACACTCCCTGCTAACGGGCGTGCCACAAGGCTCTGTTCTTTCTCCTCTGTTATTCACGCTATACATTAGCGATATTCCTAAAAGCTCTAATGTTAACTTTACGCTTTTCACAGACGACACCGCCCTCTATTACTCCTCTTCCTCACCATCCCTTATCATCAGTAAACTCCAATGTGCAATCAATAAACTAGGCGATTGGTTTCGCAAATGGAGGATTGATGTGAATCCCGAAAAACGTGTAGCAATATACTTTAATCGGTCTTCTGTCAGAGCTGACCTCACTCGTCCTACCACACGTCCGTTTCAAAACCGCACACAATGCTCGATGTAGGCAAATAATCGGGCAGATTGAACCTCTACGGCAAACCGATCCCTGGGAGAAAAGCCAAATATTTAGGTGTTACTTCGACACTAACGTGTTTCCAAAAGCCACGTCAAAAAGGTTAGAAGAAAAGCCGCTATGTCTCGCATCGTCCCTTCTATCTTACTATACTAAAGCTTGCATACGGCCGATAATGGCATACTGCAATCTTTGCCCATATATCCACCACCACTTAAATCAACTACAGGTGGTGCAAAATAAATTTTACGACGAGCCACTGGAGCAGAGCCTCACCAAAGAAATGTCGACTTGCACAGCGATTTCAAGATGCCGACATTACGCGCTCATTTTAAAACATTATTAAAAATTTCTATGAAAGAATAGAAACGCAAAATAACCCTCTGATGGTAAGCGCTGCAAATTATCACGCAGACCCAGAAGCCTCTAGTAGGAAGCGTCGTCCCGTAATATACTCTTAGACCCAGATGAAGAAGGGCTTAGGAATTTTGGATCGTCAAAGGATCCCGCCACACAATACTACACACACAGTAGGATAACAGACACACACTTTTGGGTATACCTCGCTCAAGAGCACGGCGAGACCAACACACCGCGTACACGAGATGACCCGCATTCCAGGGCGTTCTCACCGTTCCCAGCAATCGATTAGACAGTCGACCGAACATCGGCGCCTCGGTCCGTATACCGAAAGTCGATGATCCTTAACGACTTCTTCAAAATCAACCACGCATCCTAAATGCGTGTGCCATTCTTTTAAAGTTTTGTCACCAAGTTCGAGGGTCCCCGCAATCCGCCGAACTCAGTAATAGATGAAGCTTCACAGAGACACAGGTCTAGAAGCATAACTTCGAATACATAAGGCATAGGACATCGCAAGGTCCAGGGGTGCTTTCGATGTTCTAGGTGATGATCGTATGTTGTGTGGCGCGTGACGCGTGCGATACGCGACGCAGCTGCAAAGGTATCCAATGGGTATAAAATGAAACTTCAGATATAAGTATATAAAGGTATTCATTAATCTAAAATAAATACTTAATTGGCCCCCGCTTTGCATTAACCACGAAAAAAATTTTTTTGGAATACAGCTCACTGGACTTTTACATTCTTCAGGACGTATGGCATTCCGTTCCAGGCGTAGGCAGGGTTTAAGGTCTTCTTTGTTGTTTATTGTGTAGCGCCTGACCATGCGCTTCAATAAACCTAATAAATGTTCTATGGTGATCAAATCGGTCGCCTGGGCTAGCCAGCCCAAAAGCTCGAAGCCGTTTTCCCGAGTTTTGCGTTTTGTCCATGCGGCTCTCACACAAACATATCTCTTACTTCTAAATCAATTATAAAGCCCCAGACCATTACGCTTCCGCCGCCGTGTTTTACGGTTGGCATTTCTCATTCTGGTTTAAATTGTTTACCGACCCGACGGGGCAAAAAGATTATACCAGTGGTACATCATAACAAAAACTGCAATAAAAAGAAAATGTAGCTTTTCAACACATTTAAATAACTTTGTAACAAAATATTATTTTCAAATAATCTTGTTAAACTCACCTCAAAGTTTGATTCGTCTAACTACACAACATTTGACAATCTTCTACGGTGAGATGTCGATGTTTTTGAGCCCATTCATATCGTTTTTTAACCGACTTCAAAAAAAGGAGGAGGTTCTCTGTTCTCAATACGTCTGCTTTCTTTTGTGTTTGTTATCTCAGAACTTTTGCCTGGATGAAACGTTTTGGTTGTTTTTTTTCATTTGAAAGCTGGTGCTTCTCGTTTGGTCCCATAGCAATTTGGTCCAGTTCTGACAGTGGCATCCATGAAAAAATTGAAAGAGTCTGACATTTACATTAACTATTTGCTCAGAAAATGGATAATTAACGGTTATAAAATACAAAATAATTAGCTCAATACCACTACAATCGATTTGAAGTCTTTTTTGGCTTTAGAACCTTTCAAAACCGCCTCCTGAAGTCTTTGACTTTGTAGCGAATCATGCAATTGCATATTGCACAGATCGACGCGAACATTTAATTTTTTTTAAATCTCCACTTGGGATTTTCCTTGCTCATGCAAGAGCTATATCCGTAGTACACGTTTGTATTACGAAACTACTTGTGTTTTGGGCATATTAAAATTATATATATTTTTCTTTACTTTTCAATAATATCCAGAATATGTACAATTAGAGGATACATTTTGTAGCTTGTAAGCCTTTAAATCATTTATATACCTGACTTAATGTGGTGTAATAATACTATTAATCTAATTGAGGCTGTTAATTGAATCCATATATCAAGCTTGGGGCAATCAGACAAATGAACCTAACTTCAATTATACAACATATTAAAGTTTAGTCAAACTAGATTTTGAGAACATTTAAATAAAGTAACTCAAAGCAATAAATTGCATGGTGTTGTTATTACTTAACTGTCTCTAAAACATAGCCCATGAAACTGGGAGTATCTAAGGCTTTCTTTTTACGAAAAAACTTAAAAATTGAATTCTATAAATTTAAATATATGTCACCTACATCCTGTTTCAGATAGTGAATTTGTTATTGGTCTTGCTCTGGTATTTGCAAAGAAATAAATATTACAAAAAGGACAACTATAAAATATCCTATTTTATAATTCTATTAAAGACAATTTTTAAAGCTTAGGAATTGCAAAGACCATATTAGCGTGTAAGTCGTATTGCTTTGGTGTTAAATTATGTTTAATAACAATAAAAAAAATATCTTTTTTGCATTGTAAATAAAATTTGATTTTAATTAAGAGCATGTGAGATCGTCCCATTTTGTTTTAATTTTTGCAACATTGCACTCGTTCCAAGCTTTAATGGCGTCAAAAGCGTTAAGTCTTGAATTCTTATTCCCAGAATTTTCATTAATCGGGATAAAGTTTGAAAGTTATTTCTGCAAAGTTTACATAGTTTGTTATGATAAAATTTGTGAATTTGCATGAAATTAAGCTATACAATTATATAGGAAAGATCGCAAAGTATAAGTACCACGTTGTGACCTCAATGGGGCGTCCTGAGCGAGGCTCATCAGTGGTCCTCACCCGACCCTTTTTAAACTCGGAAACCCACCGCTTAACGGTTAAATATGATAGGGAGGATGTCCCCGGTGTTGAGTATATCTCTTCTTTAATTTCCTTGGGTGTAAACCCCTATAAACAAAAGTATTTGATGACAGCATGAATTTCCAGCTATTCTATTTTAACGATAAACACAGAGGCGTCTTATTCAGCGTGGTCTCAAACCTAAACTAACATGGTGATCGGACTGAAACAGTAGCTACAAGCTGTCTAAGGATAGTACTATAGAATGCCACCTCAAGGTAGGCCTAGTGGCGCCATCTCTTGGTCAGGCCGGAAACTTATCAATCCACCCTCGTAAAGTATATTATAAAGAGTAGAATGTCATGATCAATGAACACGCTGACAGACAGATTATTATTTTTATGTGCCTGACTTTTTGCACTAAGCGAGTTACACTTTATTTACTGTAATTCTATCCAACTCTTTGTCACTAGCTCTCGTCATTCTATATGCAGAACTTATTGTGTTATTATTTTAAATGATTATATAAAATTTTACGGATATTTTCGATAATTTTATTATTTTTTTTTAACGTCGGAGCATGTCCCACAATGCTCTACGATATCATCGAAAATATTTTTTTACAAGATGTTTTTTTTTACAAGTTTTGAAGTCGGATTTATTTATAATACTTTTTTTAACTTTAACGAATAGTAATCTATCATTCTTTTTATTGCAGATATTCGGATCGTCGTTTCACACATTTTTTATATTATGTCACCGATAATTTGTTATGCGTTTTTGCATCTTTTTTTATTAAATTTCATTTTAAAAAGGCAATTGTTTTTTGTGTCAACGCTCACTGAACTAAAAGTTTCCTCCGTAAAAGGAAGGATTTTAAAAATTTTTCAAGCGGAAAACCTGCAGTGGATTCTTTAATTTTCGCGTTAGAAACTTTTTCCCAACCAGTGGAATTGGGTTGATTTTTCTTTTGATTACTCCATTTTGGAATGTTTGTTTTCGAATTTTGCATGTATGAACAGGTTCATGTATTATTTTTATTAATAAAATTTGCGAAATAAGTTTCTTTCATTTTGACATAAATTTTAAACTCATCATCATCAGCCTTTATAGTCCACTGTTTGAAAGGCCCCAATACCCCTCTATCTATTAGGGGTTTGGACCTTCCCCTCCAGGTCAACGTTTGGTGGGTGGACCGCCTTTTCATCCCATCCGACCATGGATATCTTCTTTTCGACAATTGGGTGATCCCCAAACTGTCCCTCAATTGGAAACAACAACGAAATTTTTTTGTCCCGCAGGTTTAACACGACCTCCGTTTCTAAAAAGCCAATACCACGGCTACAGGCAAAGTCATTACAAAATTATGAAAATATGATCATTTTTATAGCCCCGTGGTCTTGGTATTGGTCCTGCTTTATAAACCGGTTATAAATCGTGGTTTGAATCCGAATAACTTTTTTTATCGTTGTTTTCTGGTTGGTAAGATAATAAAACCCATTCTTTTCGAAAAAAGAATCTTTGTTTGGTGAGCATAAAAGTCGATCCACCCAGTAAACGGCATTGGACCAGTGTGGATACGGTCTAAAAACTTTCTATGAAGGGACTTAGACACAAAGCAGAGCAGCAGTGGATTAAATAGGTGGTGGAATAGAAGAATGAGGTATGGCTTGAAATTTTATTTGAAAAAAACCATATCTTCTTCTTATCTTTCTAATGAAATAAATACCAGCCAGAAATGGAAATTTTGGAAAAAATCAGGAGTTTCATACACACAGGATATTGAAATTAATAACGTAAATATATATTTATTATTATATGTTTTTTTAACCTACACAGGATCTTTATTTTTAGCGCCAATTGTGATCAAGGTCATGGTATTTCATTTAGCTAGAGGGCTCCATCGACCTTTCAAAGTGTGGTGAATTTGTTTTTGAATTGAATACTATTCTTTTAGTCTTGTGGGAACCTACCAGGCCTGTAGACTTGTTGCTAGGGATTTAAATTTTGCCACTTGTGTTATTTTAAACTTAATGGATATATTTTTTTATTGAAGTCATTAAAGTCCTGTAAAATGTTATTCGTATTGATACATTGAATTTTGAACATAGTTCATGGTTTCGTTTGAAATCTTTCAAGATTCACAGATTTATATATTTTATGATACAGATTTCTACAACCCTCCTTCTTTTTCATACGGGCTTGGGGCCGTCATTGGCGAAGTTCTAAAGTAATATATATTTTATTGATGATTAAACTTTAATGAGTTTACCTCGTCTGAGTCGTCTCTAAAAATAGATATAAAATAATTAAAATACAATAAATTTTAGTGTGAACAAACAAAAACATTACATTACGTAAAAGGCATAAATTGGGACCGCCGGCTATTTATATATTTATTTACGACTTCACAAAAGAAGGAGGTACTCAATTTAAGGCATAAGTTTTTTTTTTGATATCATATATATTTCCTCGTTGCACCGCTACTAGTGCTCGGAATTGGTTGATCTTTTTTTAAAAAATGGTTGTTAGCTCTCATTTGGTCCCATTTTTATATTTAAATTGTGTCATCAATAGCGTATTAAATATATGAGAAAGTAAGAAACTGGATGCTTTAAAATACTACGACGTAAACTATTTTCTACATAATTGTACTTCTTAAATTGACCTACATTAAGCGACAGCATATCTGTGTTTGTTTAGTATTGAACCATAATAAGAATTTTAATGTAAACATTTCCAAAAATTACAATCAGGCGTATTCCAAATTTAAGTTAATACAGTTAAAGTTACTGCGTTGAAAAAAATCTTTATTCTATGTATTTATATCTACATAAAACGTATTATAGACGACATTTTGAAAAAAAGAAGATTTTTTTATTTAATGGTTTACATTTTTTATGCAATAGAAATATTTTATAATCATTTAGCTTCTTTTAGAGTAAAATTTATGATTTTTATGATCTTTGGAAAAGTTATCGCAGGCTTAATTTTTTAATTTTAAAGTAGGAAGTATGAGGAAAACAGATAACTTTTTCTAAATTAATTCAATCTCAGTGCATTTTAAATAAAATAACGATCGGAAACATATGATTAAAATGGTTTTAACAAGAAAAAACTTCTTCAAAATAAGAAATAGGATTCAGTACTCGAGACGGCGCTTTTTTCATTGACTCTTAAGAATTATTTTGGCTGGTAATCTAAATACGAAGTAAAATGTAAGTTTTATGAAATATAGGTTGCAATTACAACACATAAGATAAATAGGTGTCTATGATTCGAGAAATTATTATATCATTTACTTTAGACCGGGAAATTAAGAATGCCGGGCTGGATTACTATTACTGTTTTCGTAGCAATGTAACACTAGCAAATTGGCGCTAGTAATAGATCTTCTAGTAAAATGCTTCTAGGAACCTTTAAAAAATATAATTATGACTTGTTTTTTTTATGAAATTGAACTTTATTTAAAATTAATACATATTATGTGCAATTTAATGCTGTTTTATCTACTTCTTCTAACACGTTTAAAGTGTAGCTTGTCTGTACAACTGGTGTGTATTTTTGCTTCTTCCTTGCCATAGTTTCATAAGACACGTGCTAAACTAGTAGTAAAATGTTGTTACCATACGTCTCGACGGCTGCCGTAAAAATATCAATCATCAGGTCTGATGAGAACAGAAGTTTCTTGTAGAACATATCTATCCTATGATTTTAAGGATTGAACTGAATGATTGAACCATTTAACCAACCATTTATTGAATTTTAAGGATTTCAACAAATCATACGAGCAAGTCTACTTTAGGTTTTTGAGTTTTGAACTTACAAAGTTTTAACAGCAGTTTTTTTGTTTATAAAAATGACTTTATTAGGTATTAGATCGCATTTATCTATTAAAAATTAAATAAAAATTTCATTAAATATTGTTATGTCCCTTATAAATTTACCATAAAAATTTTAAGTATGATCTTACAATGTATAAAATAAAAAAAAAATATTATTATTACATGATATTTAAATTTCTTCTTTGATTTCACGGATAAGGTACTGCTAAAGATTGAGTAGACTTCATAATTTGGCGAATTTGAACTTCACGGTAATTAATTTTTCGCTGACGGCTTTGATCTTTACGCACGGAAAACCCTGTCGATAAAAATTAGTTAAAATTTTTATAATTTTATATCATCAAAAGTATAATTATTAAATATCATAAAAGATTTATCATCGCGTTTATATAGAAACTTTTGAACTGTGTTATTAGAATTTAGAGAGTTGTTTGCGAAAATATTATTTATACTTACGACCATGTTATATCTTTAAACGTTAAATATTGAAAAACTTTGTACTGTGCAACTGTGTTGTATTCTTTGTGTTTTTTAAATCTTTAGATATTTCAAAAGCTTTTCATCAGTAAGTGCTCTAACAAGTTCTGATCATTACCAGATGTAAACTTCTATCGTTGTAGGATAACAATATTTTTTTGGTCGTTGTCCTATATTCATTTTCTAATATTTTTACAATATATCTTCATGTTATCTATCGTTTTCCGCAACTTGTTTGTTTGAACTGGTGAAGGATTGTGCAGTTTTAATATTTTATAATCCCTTTTTATAAATTTATAAGATGGTTTGATAAAATTTTCATTGGAACAGTTATTTTAGATAAACTAATTTTGAAATTCTTTGCAATTCAAACATTCATTTAAATGTGACCATTTACTACACGATAGTCCCAACTTACGACGAAAGTGTTAGCACAATTCCGGTAGCGATCTTCAACATTGATTAATTGCCGCATCCAATGAAGGCTATCCGCTTAGTGATGGATCTTTTTTGCGGTAAACTTATATGTCTAATGTTTTACAATAAAAAATGTTACAAATACTTAGTACAGTAATTTTCCTTCCTAGCAAACAAATTAATGAACAAGTAATCAGAAGAATCCTGTTGTTCTGGTAAGAGAAGTAAGCTTATCGATTTAATTCTTTACGTAAATGTTTGGATTAATACCGACCTTAATGTGTTATTTTGTAATAACCCTTTTTTTTACAAAGAAATATATTAAACGATATAATTTATATCTGCTGTATGCCTTTGATAATCAGTCATGAAACAGTTCTTTGTAAATTAAAAATCGGATGGTGACAGAATCGCCCTGGGGTCAACAGTATCAAAGGCATTGAAGGGAAATATTACTATTACTGAATACGGAATAGTTACCATAGCTAACGATGCTTAGCAACGACATGAGGTAATTTCATAGAGTATAGAATAAAACAATGTATTAGTTCATTAGTGCTCTCTCGATATATCTAAGGCGTAATACGTGAGTTATGTGGATTCCAATAACTCTAAATAGATAAGACAGCCTTTGGTTGCTAAGTTGAGCGCTGTATTAAGGTTTAAGAAAAACCTATAAATATTTAAAAATATTACTTATTTGAAATATGCTCATTATAGCAGCTATTTTTAAAATATATGGAAATTAATTTTATAACATAGTATAAGTCTCTTTTAGGGTAATAATTTATAAAAAATATCTGCAACGTTTATTTTATATAATACTAGCAGACCCTGCCAAGCGTTGCTGCGGCTAGGATTTACTTATTTTACATTGTATTTAACAATTTAAGGGCTTAAGATAAACGGAAAGAGAATATCAGTCATGAGGACCACCATTTTTTATTAGATAAATGTCATTTCTTAGAAAACAGTGACCTCGATGATGCTACTGTTACACCTGATTACAATGAAAAAATAACACTAGTATAAAAGTCTATTTTAGATTGGTATTTAAAGTGGACAGACTGAAGATGATTAATCAAAATGTTCCTTCTGTTGATATCGTGTAAAATTTTATACAAAAGAGTTAGTTTTAATAATTATGATTGTTTTTTTTTATTACCCATTTTTTAATAAAAATTTATGACTTGTTTGGATATGGAGCACTACCAACAAAAATATAATATTAACGTAGTTGCATATTAACATGCGCCGCAAGCGTAATGACACAACTATCGTAAGAAATAATAAAAAAATAATGTACAGCCTTCAATCGTATCCGCCGTTGACCTTGTCATAAAAATATTTTCTATAGGATACGACATCACTTATACTTAATTCCTCTCAAAATCCTACAATTTACAATTTCACATACATGTTAGGAATCTATTTCAGACTCTTGTCTTTAATATTCTGTTTTTGTAAGAAAAATCAAGATTTTTAAAAAGTTTTTAGCCTAATCTTAAACTGTCGTATTTCACATCAAGAAGGAAGTTTAGTATGTAATATTTAAAGTTTTGCATTTAATATTACAATACAAAAAACTTACCGCTGCATTTTACAATGTTTACTTCTAAAAACCTTCAGGGGCTGAGCCAATTGTAATGCAAAGGCGATTCCAAGAAAACTACATCATTCTCTTCGTAAATGGGTTTCTTCCAATGTTAAATTAAGCTGCGTTTGTATTACTGAGTGGGAAGGCAGTATTAGGGAGGAAAAATTTGCTTTTATCAATAGGAAACTAACTTTTTATACACTCGGTTTTATGAAAGTAAAATAAAAGTTATGTAATACGGGAAAAGAGGTAAAAACCTAAGTTTTAAGTATTTTATAGAGACGCTATCTAATCGTTTAGGAATTTATTTTGAAATAATCGCTCGTTATTAATAATGGTTAATAATTGTCTCGCTTAAAAAATGTACACTAATTTAGAGAAGTGTTATATTATAACGACTGTTGCCCGCGACTTTGTCCACGCGTAATATATAAAAAAGCTTTTAGTTTTTCTATAAGGAGCTTAAGTTATTCCCAGTTACATTAGCTATCTTCTAGGAAAAGTAACGGACCAGCCATTCAACAGAATAGCTAGAACAAACAGACAAAGAGAAAAATTTTTCAAAAAAGGTGGTTATGTAATGGGTGCCAGTTAAATAATAAAATGTACTAAGTAAAAAAACGGTTTTTCCAATGTTACAAACAGACACTCCAATTTTATTTATTTGTATAGATACCTAGCAGATGACAATAATGGAACACTTACTTTATTATTTATTGAATACGACCTTTGTGTGATACTGATATTACATTCAAACTTCAAATACAGTATAATACTGTATTTGTATATCCAGGTTGAGAAAAGAATTTCCCGTAATGTTCAATATACATATGTATTACTTGCGATAATCTTATTATCGGTTTCATACATGAATAACTGTAATGTTACATTATTTTCTTTGAAAATGTCTTTTATTTCGAAAGTAAATCGTACAAAGAAGCATTGTGCTTGTATTTTCTAACAGTAGTATTGAAACGGATAGAATCGTAATAAATTCTATTGATATTTTTTTATAAAAGTAAGTTAGGAGAGTTAAGTAAATTTATTTTGTTAATTCAAAAGGGAATAAAAACGTTAACGTTTAAATATTTTTTTGTTTGGTTTAATTTATTTTATATCATTTAAATATTTTTAAACAAAAAGTTTACGATAGTATATATGATATTTGATGAGATAAAAAAAAGCAAACTGTTCCGATTATCCATCATTTATGAAGATTGAACAATTTCAGCTTTAAACCATTTTTTGAAAAAATTTAGGGCATGACATGATAAGTTAAATAGAAAATTATGCATGGCAACGTCGAAAAATGTTTTTTTAATACTTTTTAAAATCATTACTATTTAAATATAACACCTAAATTTCTCTGTTATTTGATTAATATTTTATTACTACAGATATTTGTGCTCAAATAAGCTCGCTTTAATCTAATCAGCTGTGATTGTTGCAGTAATTATCTTTCCGCATCCGATTGAATTCGTTTAGCAAACTATTGACAGAAGTTTGTATAAGGATTCACTAAAATTAATTATTTTTTCATATAATTACGTTTTTTTTCTAAAACCTTATGTTGTCATTAGTCGAGTATCAAAGAAGTGTTTTACGTATGCTAAGTTTAATATAATCTCTTCCTAGACCTATTTTAAAGATCAGCCAACTGCGTAGGACATTGCATTGCCACATTCCATTATATTCCCAACTCCAATGGGACGTAAACGGCAAAACGAGACAAGGGTAGGAACTTTTTCAACGCATCTGACGTATGAAACATTTTACTTTACAGACAATCGGATAATCATACGCATTGCCCGGATTAACAACTTATGAATCAACTAGTTCCCGCAGAACATGGTACTGATGACCTCCGGTTTCTAAAGTCTTAGTTTCTGCGCCGCCTTACTACTGACCCTCCGTATGACCGTGGAAGCCACTAAAACATCCTGCGCAAAGCTGCGCTGTATATAACGACTCAAGGTTTTGTGAGCTCTTGCACAAAACAAGATATCTCTTTCAATAAATTTTCAATAAAAGAGTTGGTACTCCTTCGATAATGAACGTCTTATTTTGAACATTTGTGCTTACAAAGTGAAAAGTCAAAATGTATTTATAAAGCTTATTTTGTATATTATATATTTATAAGGATTATTTTACGATTGGTCTATGTTCATGGGCTAAAATGTTGGTTCGTTGTGGTGAGAAGTTTACAGAAATCGAAATATATCTTTTACCCAATCATAAAATGTATTTTCTTATTAATCTGTTTCAAATTTCTTTCCCTTAGGTTAGTTTTAATATTGTTGCATTCTATCGTCTTTTTAATGGTCGCTATTCAAATCTACGCCGCAAATCATAATCGATTAAAGAGAGTAATAACCGCAGCTTAATCATTGAGCTCAATAAGGGTTACATGGTACTGTGTCCGTAATTTATCATGTTTATTTGCATTCCAGGAGTTGAAAGGGAAAACGTTATTTATTTTGAGCAATATTATTATTGTTTAGAAAGTCATTTGAAATAAACAACTGCATATATGGCATCTAAAGTCTTCGCAGTAAAAGTGTATTCAAAAAGTATCGATATTCTTTATCAGGAAACATCGTTGGCAGGTTAAACTTTCTAAGCTAAACATAAATAGACACATTTATGTTTAAGTGGCCTGATATTATAAAAAGTTTGACACTTCAGAAATTTAGGGTTTACCGATTGATCGGTTTTAGTTACGTTGTTAGTAAACGTTACTTTGGACTTTGTGTTGGCCACTTTAACGCACTTTTATAAAATTTCATAATTCAAAAACTTGTCCTATCCTAAAAGAAAGAAACCTTTTATAGATCGTATGAACGGTACATTTACAATAAAAAGTTTTAAGAAAAGTATATTCAATTCAATTCAAATTCCAAATATCTTTATTTAATATGAAGTGTAACACTTTATTGATTGTCAGGACGCTACCACCGGTTCGGAATAGGACGCCTGACCTGAGAAGAACCGGCGAAAAAACTCAAGGGCCTATTTTGTCATCTTTAAAATAATCAAATATACATATAAATTTTCTTATGAGCTACATACAGTACTATCATACGTATATTATACTTGAAAAGCCTGGAGGAGCATTCATTACCAGGCTGTGTTATCATTTATTAATTCATTTATATCATAATAACCTTTAACACATAAACGTTCTTTACTACTTTTTAAATTTATTAACAGATAAATTCTGGAACGGTTACTGGTAACTTTATATTACTATGTTTTTAATTAAAAATTATAGGTACTTCTATTTTAATCCAAGCATTGATTCTCTAGAGCCAAGAATATAATAAAAGACTAAATAGTATATTAGCTTACACTGGTGCTCTTTGTTTGTCTTCATTGTTTTAGCCAAATATGATATCATCCAATAATTTGAAAACTGGAGTAATAAAAGAATCATCTGTTTTTTATAGGCAGGGAGGACATCGCCAGAATAATTGAGCAGGGCGGCTCCTTGACCTCTTTTGGGTTAAAGGCACCGGGTGCAGAGGGTAACGAAAGGGCGGACCTTCTCGGAAGGAGGCCCATCGGTAAAAGGCGACCGAACTAGATAAATGCCGGCATTCGTCAAGAGGATTCTTCGGCAAGAGTCCATTGACGAATGGAACCCGCACTATCGGAGCCAACAGCCTTAACCACCAAGCTCTTCTTTCCCAATGGATTCGTCGCGCACCGCATCGTTAGGAAAGCTGGAGCTATCACCCTGGTGCGGCTAACGGGGACGGGGTTTTGGGAATCTCCACCGCTAAGGTGGTATGACCCGACAGAATGCATGGGAGGCTCCGCAAAATCACCTTCTCACGCAGTGTCCAATCTTCGTAGCAACGACAGACCTGGCCACCGAAGTTGGTACAAAACAACAAGCAATATACCATCTATAATGCCAAAAATAACCGTTCCAGATTTTTTGCAATAGGGTAGTCAACATGCAAAAAAAAAGAACGGCACTAAATAAATATGAACATATTTCATAAGAATATGCCTTCGATATATAATTATGAGCGAAAAGGCAAAAAGTGTAAAATAATAATGTTAGTATTAAAAAGAAAATAAAATAACAGTAAATATAAATAGGGGGAAATACCGGCGTAGAACTTATTATAAAATAATAAAATGGTCTTATTTAAAAACGTAAATTAAGAAAAAGAAAAGATATATATAAGTAAATAAACATTAAAATTAAGATAAGGAAACGATAAATATAAAGGTATAAATATTGGTTAAGATAAGAAAAATTAATAAAGTAAATAAAAAAGTAAATTAAGATTAATATTGAAATAAGAATGAAATTAAGATAAATGAACATAAAATAATTAAAAAATGTAAAAATAAGATAAACGTAAGATTAATAAAAACACAAAAAAATGGAAAGATAAGAAAGATGAAATGAAAAAATGTATAATAAAAAAAAGAATAAGTACAAAAGAACAAGTACAAAACCTAAAAAGAGCTAACAAGGTCCCTGATCCGAATGTCAGGAGAATGAAAAAAAAAAAACATTATTCTATAGGAGCCAAGAATTAATAAAAAGATAAATAGTATATTCTTTTACACTGGTGCTCTTTTGTTTCTCTTCTTTTGTTTTTTAGCCAAATATGATATCATCAATAAATTTGAAAACTGGAGTAATAAAAAGAATCATCTGTTTTATTTTTTGCTTTATAATTTTACTTTGAATTAATATGGTACCGTCTTAACCATTTTAAAGTGGTAATGAATACGTAACTTACCGAAAAAAGTTAAAAAAAAAAATATATTTTTAGAGTACACTTGTACTCATATATACTCAGTTATAACAAATTTAGCACAATTTACGTAAAGCCGAGATATTACCCTTTGTAACCTAGTGAGATAGACCATTAATAACACAGTTTTGGGTTGAGAATAATTTTATCTATACGATTATATAACTTTACAAACATAGAAATAAAGAGATTACTTGTATATGTACATAAAGTTAGCTAAAATTTAAAAAAGTTAAAAGATTGAATTTACTCAGTAAAACTTTTATAGTAAATTGAATATGTATAGTAATAACAATAAAAATAAGGAACAGTTGACAATGAATTAGTATCAGTGTGTGTGATAACATGTTTTTCTAAATATACATCGAATCGTTACATTTTAAGTATTCATTTAATATATTATATACTGCGTTATACTATATTAATGCAGTTAAAGTTACAAATTTGATTCCTCAAAGAGAAAGAGTTAACTTTGATCAAAACGCATAAATTTGATTAATCCAAATATAGGTCGGGGCAATGCTCAAATATTAATCCCTTTTAATATGTTCCAAACCCTCCGAAACTGTACGAACGTTTATCAAGACGTTAAGTTTTGACGTAGGGAGACGTTGTAGGCGTAGGATTAAACTTACTACTTATATATAATTATTAATCCATGAACGTCTGTAATTCTAATTAAGGATTAAGGTACCATTAATTATTATATTTTTTTTACAGATAAAGTTATATTCTCTTTTAGTCTGCGTAAAACCTTTCCTTCAGCCGCAGTCACGCGAACGTTTGCTCCGTATTTAAAAATCAATAAAAATATTTACAAAAGTGGTAACATAGTGAAGTTGTGTGAATTACATATAGGACTCTGTTATTAACAAGGAACTTATTTTTTATTAATATATGTGAAACTGTAAATATTGAACTCTTTTCTTGTTTTTTCAAACTTAATTTTTTTACAAAATCATTAAAATCACGGCATACAATAATTGTGTCTTGTGCAAAACAAACTAAAAGTGACTTGTTTCATTATTCAAAGTGTTCCTAATCTGCATAAAGTGAACTTATAATACATAATATTTTATACAAAAATTTTGTGGGATCGTGAGGTATTTTAAGAAATATACTACTGAGTGCAACAAAGATCGACCTTTGGAACTATTGCCTTAATGCGTCATTCTGCATAGAAACTATCCATAGAAGGATAATTTCGCCAATGTAATTGTAACACATAGCTTAGTGGTAATGTGGCAAGCTTCGTAACACGAGTCTGATTTGGACGGTGTTCTAACCTGCCAGTACAAAAAAAAAAATATAAATGTTTTGAACATATTATTTATCACCGAAATACTATTTTTTTAAAAAATTTTTAGTTAAAAACAGAATTGGAAAATAAAATAAACATTTCAAAAGACAAAGATTACTTTAGCCCTAAATATCAATAAGAGTAAAATAAATCTTGTCCCATATTAATAAGAGTGTTTCGACAAATCTATTAGCGAATTAATTGCGGTTCCTATAAAAACTTGTAAAAAATAATAAAAAAGTGAAAAATTTATTCAATAACTTATAGAGATTTTTTGTTTATTTGTACATTTAACAAACTACAATGCCGTTGAACCGCTCACCACAAAAAGCTTCGGCGCAGCGAGTGTATTGACTCATCAGCTACAACATCACAATTCCAGTTCCAAATATACACTCTAGGCGAAAGTGATCACTTTGTAAATAACGCATCACGTAAAAGGCGCGCCGAGCAAGATATAGCTTCGATTTTAATATCATGGAACAATTTACTAATCTGCTGAATAGCATGAAACAGGAACAAGATATTAAGTTATCCACTATGATCGAATTTATGAAAGAAATTAAAGAACAAAATACTAATATTAATCAGTCCAATTCAATTTATGTCGGAAAAATATGATAGTCTGCTAACAAGCATAGATTTGCTTCAAAGGAAAACAAAGATTTGCGTAATTATACAGCAGTGCTGGAAAACAAAATAGAAAATCTTGAAAAGCTAATTTGTCATCTCGTATTGAAATACGTAATATACTAAACAAAATCAAGAGGACAAGAACTGTCTGCCTAAAATGATATCAAATTAAGTCAAGCTATAGAATGCCCTACTGAAGAAAATGATATTAAGGATGTGTATCGCATTAATACAAAAACAAAAACTATAATCCAATCATTATTGATTTCTCAGTGTTCTGAAAAAGAAAAGTTTTTCGTGGCATTAAAAATTTTAATAGAATAATTCGCCAATAAAATAAGTACGAGCACTTTAGATATTAAAGGAACATCGCAACCTATCTACGTGTCTGAAAATCTTACACAGAAAACCAGACAACTATTTGCAGAGGCAAGACAATTCGCTAAGCGCAATAAATATAATTACTGCTGGACTACTGGTGGAAGATATATTCGAAAAACCGAACAAAGTTCATGAATTATAATCAAATGTAAAGATGATTTAGCTCAACTGATGCAGTCATGACTATATAGTTTAGTTTTAATATTACATTGTTATTTTTATGTTTTCTTCAAATTGCATGTAAGAGTTTAGTACATACGTTATTATACACACTTACTACTTTATTTACCCACTTACTATCATAACTACAATAACACTATACAACACCTACAATTTTTATGTTAAAAATAATTATTACCAAAATTACCGTCTCGACATACAAGTATTGCAGGAAACTTTTAAAAACCAAAAGTATATCAAATAAATCTATACCCATATGTTGATCATTATATCTACTTAACATTTAAAATTCGATAATAAAGCAAGAAATATACTAAGTGATATTGATGACACAGGTAATCCCCTGTACTAGAATTAATGAATCGTCAAATCCCTTATGCCATTCAAACAGTAAAGAATTCTAACAATAATAACAGCCAATATACGTAGCATTTATTGCAATTTCGACAGCTTTATAACGTTTGTATCTACCTAGAAATTGAAGTTCATATTTTTATTACTAACAGAATGTTGGACAGATGATCATCGATCACCTCCACTGCTTTCTGGCTTTGAAATGTTTTGGACGAAGAGTCTATTAATCAAAATGATGGTGTAGTAACATATGTAAGGAATGGTATAGGAGTCAAGGCATTTGAACTGGACATTCTAGAAGGTAATTGTAGCTCTAAATCTAGAAAATTGCAATACAATTGTAGTGTGTTCCTATAGACCACCATGTTTCTCTAATCCGGATAATTACATAATTCACTGGAATCGTTATTCAAGGCTTTCAAGCGCAAAAATTTAGTTTTACTGGTGATATTAACCTTGACATACTTCCAGATAAAATCAACAAGCATAGTGCTACATATTTAAATGTAATGGCGACTCACGGCTTGTACCAAAGGTATAATATTCCAACTAGACAAGAGTCATGTATAGATCATTGTATGGTGAAGACAAGTTACTCATGGCAGACGTTTGTTTTGATCCCAACACCATTCCCAATAATGTTAAGCCTAGAAATGTCTAATACAATAACTAGAAACCAGTACGCCAAAAGGTTGCTTAATTTTAATGGTGTCAGGAAGGCTTTTGCAGAGGAAAACTGGAACGAATACTACAAACTTTCAGATGTTAACGAAATAACAAATTACCTAGATTCAACGCTACAAAATATTATTACAATTAATTCATACAACAATAATATATCAAACCGAAAGAAATTCCTTAAGCCGTGGATTACGCCAGGAATACTAAATCAATACGAACAAGAAATAAACTTATAGACAATTAAAAAACAAACAGAAAATGAAATTGAAAGAATAAAATATTGTCAATACCGGAACTTGTGCAACAATTTAATTAAATTTGTTAAAAATCAATATTATCGATCAATTTTAAATAACAAGGAAGTAGTAAAGGTACCTGGAAAATTATTAAAGATATATATAATTTAAATAAGCATAAGCAAACGGGGAGGAACTACTAGAGATAAGACAAAAAGCATCGCTCTCACTTGATGATGTAAATTTATACTTTACATCAATAGGACGTACTAGTACGGAAAAACTATGATCTCACTAAGTTGTCAAGACACAGATCTAGCTAAAAAAAATAAATAAGCTTCAAGCTTACAGTAAACTCATTTGCACTATTTCATACTAATCCTGAAGAGGTGGCCAAAATAATAAGAACCCTGAAGCTACAATGCGCCCCTGGTTGGGATAATGTCTCGTCTAAAATAGTTGAGACTCATGTGATTTTATAACTCAACCACTGGCGTACCTATATAATCGAAGTTTTGAAACTGGTGTCTTTCCTGAATCATTTAAAAAGCAATTATTGTGCCAATACATAAATCAGGCCCAAAACAAATTCCATCAAACTATGAGCCTATATCTTAAATACAACATTCTCAAAAATAATCGAAAAAAATAATGAACCACAGATTGACCAATTATTTGAAAATATGAATAAATTAATCCATCACAGTTTGGATTCAGGAAAAAAAATGTACTGAAGATGCTGTTTTAAAATTATCATCTACAATAAATACTTACCTGGATCAAGGAAAAGATGCCTTGGAGTATTCCTTGATCTGCAAAAGGCTTTGATACAGTTCCTATTCCGATACTATAGCTAGACTGGAAAATGCAGGAATAAGGACGTCCCGTTAAAATGGTTTCAATCTTATCTTACGGGTAGATCACAGACAGTAAGAATACAAGAAAAGTAAGCAACTGCGCTACATGTACGTACGGTTGCCCCAAGGAAGTGCTCTAGGGCCTACATTATTTTTAATTTACATTAACCAATTATGTACTGCGCTTCGTAGCGATGCTCAAATTATTATGTTTGCAGATGATACTGCGGTTCTTTTTCACGGAACTACATGGAAAACTGTTTTTGAAAAAGCAGATAATGGCTTAAAACATGTATCATCTTGGCTGGAGGACAATCTACTATCACTCAATACGACGAAGACAAACTACGTTGCATTTAGCAGATCTATTCATGACAAGGCCAGATGACTCGCTCTCACTAAAGTACATTCTTATCCTTGCAACAGAAATTCTCACTCACAATTAGAATGCAGTTGCCCTATCTTATCGCGTGTGCCCTCTGTAAAATATTTAGGAGTTATAGTAGATGAAAAACTTTGTTGGAGACCACAAATTTCAGCCACTACAAGCAGGATAAGAAAGCTGATATATATTTTCAAGGCACTGCGAGATGTAGTCGATATAAGCACTCTCAAGTCAACATACTCAGCTTTATGTCAAAGCCTTATCACTTATTGCATATGTGCATGGGGCGGCGCTCCCAAAACATATCTTATAGAGTTAGAACGCAGCCAGAGGACAATATTAAAAGTTATGTTACGGTTACCATACAGACATCCTACGGCAGACCTCTATAAGATATTAGATGTAATGACAGTTAGACAAATATTTATACACCGATGTCTTCTAAGGTACCATACTGCTAAGGTTCCAAAACTAATTTTACAGAATAAACGTAAAAATACCTGTCCTCTACCAAAGATAAAAAGTAAAGCGGCACGTCTACACCATGACTATTTTGCCGATGCTACAACAATCTTTTACAGCTTGATGAAACAAAAGGCTGTAATAATTATAATTTTAATAATATTACGATAAAAATACTGAAGTCCATGGTTATATTTCAATGAGAAACTTTTCGAGATGGTGAATAAATTACTATTATTATTTTTTTCTTTTTACTATACAAACGGACACAATATTACAATCATGCACGCGCACTATGTCTTCTCTCTCTCTTACACGCACACACACACACACACCGCACACACACACACACACACACGCGCACACACACACACACACACACACACACACACACACACACACACACACACACACACACACACACACACACACACACACACAGGAGAGTGAATTATGATTTTAAATATTAAATATTCAATACTAATTGTTTTGTATTCAGTCATTACTTGGGAAGATGCTGAAGCCTGTAACACAGTTTCTAGCACAGGCTTCAGAGCTTTCTATAATTCTTAACACAAAATAAAGAGTTATTATTATTATTATTATTAAACAGTCTTGCAAACTCACATTTATTAAGATTGCACTGCATAAATATGTTGTTTCAAGGGGTAAGGATAAAAATATTTAAAAATATGCATCTTTATTTTGCTATATTTTCTATGTTACGTAACAAGTTGCGATCCGGTTTAGGGCGATTTAGGGCCGTGTAAATTTCTTTTATATGATCGACAAAACAAGTTAGTAGGAGAAAAGAAACTATACATCATAAAATGTACCGTTTTATATCATCACTAACATTACATTATAGGAAAATATTTGTATTTGAAACAAAAAAAAATATCATATTGTATTAGATCTTTGCATATGAAACTACCGACTGTCTTTAGACTTTAATCTAAATATTTCTTTTCAGTTAACAGCTTTAAGTTAAACAGTCTTTCACTATATATACTTGGGCACTTGGATTGATGTAAACTGGGGCAGTGAGCTTGATATCAAAACACGTATTGAAATCAACCATATTGCCTTCAATAACATAAAAAAGAGCTGTGCAATCGCAACTAACTTTAAAATTACTTTACGCACTCCTGTTTTTTTTATTTTATTACTTTACGCACTCCTTTTGTTGCATTGTAATATATGGCCCATACTTATAAATATGGACGTGAAGCTTGGACCCTTAAAGAACTACTCTGGAAACGAGTAAAGAATCTTTTAAAATTTGGGCAAAAATACGATTCTTGGCCATAAGCTGGACAGACCTTGGAACCAATGTGGAGTTTTGCGTCGAGTTAGGAGACAACGGAAACTAATGCAGATCGTCAAAAGAAGAAACGTTTCCTATCTTGGACATGGGATGAGACTTCCAACTTCTACAGTTAATATTAACAGGCAAAGTGGATAGAAAATGAACTGTTGGGTGCAGGAAGAAATCATGTTTGCAAAATATCTGGTCACGCAATGGAGTCTCAAGTGCAATGGAACTTTTTCACCTCGCCAAAGACCGAGAAATGTACGCTGATAGCCAACTTGGACTATTTAGAGAGGCACAAGCAAAATAAGAAGAAGCTTTTCACGAGTTTGCCAATATATCAAACTTGTGAAAAGTTTCTTCTTATTTCTAATTTTTCATAGTGTAACATACGAGTAAAGTTCTACTAGAAAAAGAGACTGAGTTCCAAAAAAAACAGTGCTCATATGTACAGAGATTTGTGTTTACAGTTAATTGATATGATTTTCTTAATTTGATAATAAATGTTGATAGCTGAATATTTAATATTGACTGTAATCGCCTTAGAAAAGAATGCCTTGTATTGGCCAGTCTGCTCATGTTTTTTAGATTGGTTGTCTTCAATTTATTTCAATAACAAACTGTAAACAATTCCCATACGAATTTTAACAATATAGCAAACTACGAAGCTTGTCAATAAAAAAATACTTATTGATGCTACAATTGAATTGTAATAACGCTTACTTTGTCTACTTTAAAAATCAAAGTTATGATATTTAAAGAACTAATTAATCAGTGAATTTATTACATTTAGATGGTACAAATAAAATATTGTATATTTACAGTTTTAAAATACGTGATCTTTACGCAGATTAATCCAACCTAATTATCTTAACAACTAATCGTGGCTGTGAACTTGTTGGAAACTTTAAGTAAATGTAATTTGAAACAATTTCATCGTTTGTAAGCTTACTAAATGTTTATTATCTTAAATTAAATAAATATTCCAGTTAATTAAGTTGAAAAATGTTCAATTCAAAGCATTATAAACCTTAAATTAAACCAAATGGCTTTAGGTGGTCGGTTAATTAATAAGCTTGTTTGCACAGAAATGTAAACAACTTGAAGTTTTTTTTTTTTATTAATTTTTTTCGGATGTTACGCTTCCAGACGCATTTCTTTGGCAAGTTACATCTAACATAGAGTTCGCGGGAAGCTCCCATACCAACGAACTAGGTGGCCAACATTTTTTGGTCATAAAGAGGGCCACACATACAAGGTAATATATTAATAAGATAATGATGATGTTTAGTGAGATGGTGGCACAGGTGGATAACAATCAATAACGACCCGCTTAGCACAGTCGTTGGGGACCCTGACTGTTGCGCCAAAATGTAGGTTTGATTCCCACCACGGGAAAAAAGCTGTGTTCAACAGTGCTCTTCTCGTATCTGGGTGTTTGTATGTATATAATATGTGTTTATTTATAATAGAAAAGAAAATCTATGTATTTAATAGTTATTTAGTTTCCAAAACACAAGCTTTGCTTAGTTTTGGACTAGATTATGTTGTATTATTCGTCCAGAAATATTATTATAATTATTATTTTAAAAACTCGAGTAAAATTATTAGCAAAAAAGAATTGTTTTAATTTGTAGAATTGTATTACTTTTTTAGAGTCTCTCGTTATTTAATGTTTTGTTAGCAATGTTTACTTACGGTATAATTTATTTTTTTGAACATATTTTATTTAATATTTATTGGTTGGAGAAATATATATTATTAATCTTATCTTGTCGCTGTACGTATAGTACATATTGATTGTATAATACAGGTCATAGTTGAATCGAGCAATATTTTAATTTGCTAAGAGTTATTTTACAAGTACTCATACAGAAATTATGCCTAAAAGAATGACTTTATTCATAAACATATTTCCTTTTGCTTCAAACATTATATTTTGTAATTATACTAAAAAAGCGTTTATAAGACCAGTCTTACTAATCATCATCATTCAACAATATCAGCCGGTGATAGTCCACTGCTAGACATAGGCCTCCCCTTATGCACACCTTCTCTATCAGAGTGTTTTTGGAATGTATGCCGCCACGCTGGTCCAATGTGGATTAATGGGTGAACCGACCTTTTACACCCCCATGACGCGTGCATCATCTCACTTTTCAGAAATTTGGGTGATCAGCCCAAATTTTCTTAACCAACCGGAAAACAACCATAACACAAGATGTTTACCCGTGGGATACGAACCCATGACCTCCTTATAAAGCAAGGATCGCTAGGCCGCTAGGCCATGGACTTACTATTTTTCAATTAAAAACAAAATAGGAAATAATAATTCTTTAGCTTTTCTTAATGTATTAATTATTATCAATTTTTATAACACCTTGAGTCTTACTGTCTACAGAAAATCAACCCATAAAATAAATATTTAAACGGTAATTCACACCATCAACCATCCCGGTTAGCTACCGTGGTCAAATCTTTGTTTCAGAGAGCAAGAGGGGTCTGTGATGATGAATACCTGGCGGCTGAGCTATAACATGTTAAGCAAGTACTGTAAGATAACAAGCTTGCTGCACCATGGCAGCGCCACAGTGACCAAGTGAAAGCAGTGGAGCGAGTAACTGCTGTTCTACCCTTTGTGAGAGATTTGACTGACAAGATTGGCCACATTTTGAGACGGGCTTCAGTCAAAACTTATTTCAAGCTTGGTCAATTTATAACACCTGTCAAGTGCAATATCCCTCTACAAGATCCAGGAAGTGTACAAGCTAGATTGTGATAGCGGCCTCTCTTGTATTGCACAAACAAAGCGAACAAAAAGAACCCGCGTGAAGGAACATATGCGATATAAATTGATTTTGAATTGTTTGTTAGTTATCAAATATTTTCTTTTTCTTCATAATAAGCTTTTTTTGCAACTCCCGATTTTTAATCTATACACCACTTCAATGTTGACTAGTTAAGAATGCCTATGACATTAAGCTTTTGTGCTTTTAGTGCAAAAAGAACAGCCAGTGTGTGAACATACTTTAAATCACCCAAACCATTATATCAGATTTAATTGACCACAAATCCTTGCTAAAGAACACCGATTTCTACCAAGGATGATCGGTAAGGCTATTGAGACTGGAAAACATACAATTTTCAATAGAGAGGATGGTTGGGTTTCACCACCCGCTTGGGACCCAATAATTAATAAATTTATATTAAAACCCAAGCATAAAACCACTGCTTGCTGTAATGATAAAATAAGTTCATTTCGCATAGGTCGGAGTACAGATCAGACTAGTTTTGCAACAAATAATAATTGATTATGACTATCGGAATTGTATAGAAAGAAATCCATGAACAAAAAATTCTTGAACTTAATTTTTTACAGTATTATTACTTTTTTCATATTTTTTATTCATTATCAGCCTATGACAGTCCACTGTTGGACATAATCCTCCCCTAATACACCCCATATCCATTGGGGGATTTTTTGGACCGTATCACAGGTAATATTACTTACAAAAAGATTATTTTATTAAAAATACACTGCAAAAACTGCTTCTTGATAAATATTTACATCGGAACAAGAAGCAAAAAATAACCGACATAAAACAAATTAACTTAGAACCTTTTTCAGCTTTATTCCTTTTGATAAAACTTCAAGTAATTGCAACAGTGTGTTGGATTTGTCTTCTAACTGGAGGCAAGAATTTAAATGCTTCGGTATATTAAAAAACTTTTATATCATTTAAGCCAGTTCTCTTTGCTGAGTTTACAAGTTACTTTATTTGTTTTTATTAGAAATATTAACTATTTTTCGTTTCCCCATTAGTCTTCGACTGTATCCCACCACACTGCCCCTATACGGGTTAATGGGTTGTTCACCAGAACATCGTTCGTTGTTCGGCAGGGTGTACCACGTGCAGGTGAGGTTGAATGAGGTGTAGAAGATAGTTTAGAGCCCCTTACACCACTTTGGATCAGAATAGCTGAATATCAGAATCAGTGACTTACATGAGGTCTATGTCCAGCAATGGACTTACACAGACCGATGTTGATTAATTGAAAACCGATTACTGCTTCCATAGCCAAGTGGTGTGGGATTGTGTTTTAGAAAACAAAGGTCATGGGTTTAAATCCTGCGATGACCCAACTAGTTTTCTAAGTTTTTTCCTAGTTGGTTATGACAATTTGGGCCGATCACTCAATTATCTGGAAAGTAAGATGATCCATGCGTCGGATTTGCATGTAGGTCCACCCACCAAACGCATTCGATTAGCGAGGTGGGACATGGTCAAAAACCCCGATGGAGAAGGCGTGCTTTAGGGTGGGCCTTTGTTGCGCTGATTTAAAAAAGTGCACACTTTGAATGTGAAGGTACATTTTTTTTGCTACTTTTTATCTTTTACCTTTTCACAAACCTTTTACCGAATACACAAATAAGTCATTGAATTTTTTTAAATAATTATGCCTAGTTTCTTCGCCAAATGCTTTAAATATGAAAATTTTATTTTTTCAATCATAGATCTATTATTTTCTAAAATACCCGAGAAATTAAGGAAAAATGCTAATATCGATTACCTAAAAACAGCAAAATTAATAAATCTTAAGCATGGCATTCAAAGATTTAGGTGTGAAGGGCACTGCAGTCTGTGTAATTAATTTGTTAAAGAGACTTAATCATTATATATAAAAGAGGTTCCCACCGATACATTGACTCATCACGATATCTCTGGATCCTCAAGGCGTAGTGACTTGAAATTTGGTAGAAATATTCCTTTCACTAAGTAGAGGTCAGCAGTAGCTGCAGTCACGAAATTTAAGAAATTCCACCCACAAGGGTGGTTGCGGGAATGTTAGTATATCATATTTGCAAGCGGACTATTATGATGAAACACTACATTTATTACACACATCATACCACTCTTTTCGCCAGTGTGAAAAAAATTATTGAAGTTAGTACATAATGAATCAATTGTATTTCCTTACCCTTGTTGAGTAAGTGCCCTTAATTAATAAAGTCATTGAAAGATTGATGTAAGACACTACAATATTTTTCGTGCGATTTTGTTGTGCATTTCATTTGTGTTTATTGTTTATTCATATGATTGTTTTATATGTTATTTTACACAAATTTTATAGGCATTTTTTTATTATATTCATTTCATTCATTGCCTGTACATTGCCCAATATAGGTCTTATTCAATAAACGCCAAAACAGCTGATCTCTTGTTACTCGTGACAGGAGAATGGATTGATTGAAGACTTCCGTCTTCAAACATTACATATCGGTTGACGTGTGAGCATGGTTCAGGTTTCTTAATGCTTCCCAGCCCATCTGAATTCTCAAATTAGCCTCTCTCTTGAATCTGTGTCTTCTCAACTGCCATTTATGGCTGACCGAGATCATTGATAACTTCCATAGTAAGGTCAATAACATCGATCGGTAGAATATGTTCGTTGAACATGACTTTCGTCTTGTCCAAGTTAAGCACGAGACCAACACATTGCGATTATTATTTAGAATATGCAACATGGATATCCTGCAAACACTCCAACGATTCGGCCAATATAATAATAACATCAACAAATCGGAGGTGTAATAGGTACTCGTCGTTGATGTTCCAGCCCAGTCGAAGGTCTTAAAGACGTCCTTTTTCCTTTATAAAACCGGGCATTATCGTATTATTCAAAATAAATATATGCTAGCTCCATTATAACGTTTAATTACCATTCCAATTTCTAAAACATTGCAGTGAAATTTTTATTTATTTGCATTAATACGTTATTTCAGTAATCCTATTTTAAAAATTCAGTTTTATTTAAAAATCGCTCAGTCACGCAATGTCACTCAACAAACGCGCTTGAATTCCACCCCTGACGTATTACGTAAATATTATTGTACGTATTTTCAAACGACCGGTCATTATCATAAAACATTAACGTTATGCATACAACGTGAGGGCGTGGTTTTATTCGATGTCATCATTGCGTTTTTTATTAGTTCATACACGTCGGTATTTTGAAGACAAATTACTTTAAGTATTTTCTTACTTCATAGTATATATAATAAGCACAACTGCCTCCGTAGCCTAGTGGTATGGGCGTGTGCTTAAGAAAACGGGGGTCGTGGGTTCAAATCCTGCGGGGACTCAACAAATTTTCATTGTTATTTCCTAGTTGGTTAGGACAATTTAGGCCGATCACCCAATTGTCTGAAAAGTAAGATGATCCATGGGTCCGTTGCGGTGGTGAGTAGTCCAAAAGGTATGTTTACTCAACATAGAATGTGTGATAACTATTTTAACAACCTCTCAGTGACAGCAATCAATGGTAAAGCAATACACAAAACGGTTTTGTATTTTGCCTTAATTAATTTTTTTTTTCTTAAAATTATTTTTTTTTACTTAAAATTGACAAGTTTCTAAGTGTGTTAAATCGTTGAAGAATTTTCCACACTTATATTAGCTTGAATGTAAATTTGAAAATATTTGAATAGAAAGTTAAAAGTTATGCAATTTTTAATACATACAAAAAAATCTGATAATATCATACTTTTTAGACAATTTAATTATGTTTACTTATTATTACAATATTTTTATTTGTCTAATATAAAAAAAAGACTTTTTTAACTTGACTTGAAATACCGTGGTAGGTCCCCTTTTAAAGGGACCGTCTGGTACCACCACGGTGCCTATTTCTACCATAAAGCACTAGTGGAAAACACTACTGTGTTCCGGTTTGAAGGGCACTGTGCTAGCTAATTACTGGGTAAACGAGACTTAACATCCTAGTCTCACGGTAGGCAGCGTGTTAGTGATACCTGTATGACCAATGTATATGGGTGTCGGTGACCACTTTCCATCAGGTGCCCGACTACTCGTCTGCCTGGAGATTGCAATAAAAAATATATATATATATACATATATATTAATTAAATCACTCATTTAATTTTCCGTCATCTTCTAATTTGTTTATATTTTTTATCATTATCTCAGTGGCACAGTGGTAATAGCTCTTGCGTTAAAAACAGTAGATTGTGGGTTTAAATCCTGCGGAAAATTAAGATGATCGTTTTATGAGTTTATAAGAAATCGGTCCCGGTAGTCAAGACCATCTTTGGCAGTCTTTACAGGATGTCAATGATTTAAATTTCTATTATTCGGATTTTTATGGGCTGTGGGAGGTCAGATACCACTTGCTTTGGGTAAAAACTATTTTTCAGGTAAATCTGGTATCTAATGCTACCATGAAGCGAATTCTGTTAAAGCTTAGTAAATTGGCTAGAAAACAAACGATGAAAAATTAAAATAATTGTATAGTGGGTTTCTTCCATCAAAATATTAAAAGGAAAAATAGAGCATATAAAAGTGTTGTAACAAATCAAATTGTTTTCAATGTGACTTTAGTTTTATTAAATAAAATACTTCCTCGTTTTTTATTAGACATATAATTTTTTATAAACATTTATTTCTTACCAAAATACGTCTGAAACGTTCCTTTCTATTAATAAAATCATTTCAATGTCAGTATTCGCCATTCGGCTGAAATATATGTCTACAGAAAGACGTTGAAACATGCCGGTAATAAATTTACATCTTACTTTCGCAGTGGTTTAACGTTATTTACGCCAACATTGATTGAAATTTTACTCTGACTTCACGCATAATTTAAGCTACGTCGGAAATGTGAATACTCAGAATTTGGTATACTAAATTTAGTGTCCGACCGAACTTTGGTTTCGTTTCGGTTTCACGAGTTTCGGCCAAAAATCGTTTCGGCGAGTTTGCTTCGGCCAAATTTGGTGAAAACTTTGCCGAAACCGAAACTGGTTTCAAGTGTTTTCAACCTAAAATGGTAGCGAAAGTTAAATGTATCCTTGCACAATCGAGCTCAAGATCAGTCGATTTTAGTTCAGACAAACATTCCAAGTTTGACAAAAGAAATTGATGATTCTTTTAGAAAGACGAGTAGGGAACAAGTAGTAGTGAGAACAAAATAAATACACCTTTGGTAACCAAAAAATAAATACAAATAACTGGAAAGCGTACCAGATACTTGTTGTTTAATAAATAAATCTTCTAGTCTCTTTCTTTTTCTGAATGTGTATTTGTTTGCTATGTGTGGGAAATGTTTGCGTCAAAGGCAACATGAGAAGAGTCTGCTCTGTCATAATCAATTGTCGCAAAGTTGGCTTTTAATTTCGAGTAAGGAGAACGTCACGGAAGACAATTTATGGTTGCAGCTGTCCATGAAGCCAGTAATGAACGAAATGCTCGTTTCGTGGACTAGTATCATACCATCCATTCCTAATCCACGAAACGGCATTTCATAAGGTACTCAACGCATATTCACCAAATTTTGAATATGAGAAAAGTCTCCACATGATGGGTGCGAGAACGGAAACAAAATCGACTTAACAATTGAAGATATCGTTGGACAAGTTCTAAAACTTTAAATCTAGTTTTGTGTCAATGGACGGAAACACTAGTTTATCCCGAAGGATCTGCATGCCGTGCTGTGTTATATTGCCTGGCGAGGGTTCAATATTTTCGGACTCAGAAAGGATATTGTTGGTTGATTACCCGTTGCGTGGAACCACCATTACAGATTATGCAGCTCAATACCGAGGTTGAGAAATGCCGTCAATAAAAAAAGGGGCAACTTTAAACGGGCGAGCTGTTTCATCTTGGACAACGTCCGACGCATAGGTTGGCTTAGCGATGGCCACCGTTCCAGCTTAAAATCATGGTCGAGCATTCACCAGATTCATGCCTAGGCTATTTTCATCTTCTTCAAATTGATACAATCTTAAGAGAAAACATGTGTTTAAACATATATAACAAATAACAAGCGTGGAGACCTTTTTGAGGACCAAGACAATCCATTTTAAAGGATTTAAAGCATTGGAAACTTGGAACTGGACTTGGGTGTTGGTGGACTCGGAGGTTTGTAGAAAAATAAATAATTAGCTTTCATAGTCATTACATTCTATCTCATTTTACAACTTTTTGATCCCCCCTCGGAACTCAAATAGAAACCAAAGTATTAATCATTTATATTCAATTTTATTGTCGATACTTGTCTTTAATGCAACAGTCATAATTATTAGTTTATTTATTAATAACTCATATTCTATAAAGTTTATTTGAAAAAAAAATTATATATTTTAAATATTTGTGTTATATAAATATTATTAGCAACTAGAATAAACATTACCACGTTTAATATACTGTCTCCTTCCTGACTAAAATAAAGCAAAATAAACGGCATAAAAACCCATATTTTAGTATTTCAAGAATTTTATACTTGATCACGTGAGTTTCGGTTTCGGTTTCGGTTTCCCGAAATGAAGCCACGCCAACTTTCAGTTTCGGTTTCGGTTTCGGCCGGAAAAACAGTTTCATCGGACTCTATAAATACATATGAGATAAGAGAAAATAAAAGCAAACATTATTTTGAGAAAATATATTTTTTTGCATGCAATGTATTCATTTAAAAACCACTGTACCGATTTCAAATCTTTTAACGTAAGCTATAAATGCTTTCCCAACAACCCGAATTGGACCAGCGTGGTAGAATACGGTCCTTAAAACCCTTACGGAGAAGGCTCGCATTAGGGGAGGCTTATATCCAGCAGTGGATTAACACAGGTTGATGATGATGATGACTGTTAAAAGAATAAGAAATCGTTTGAAATATTTGCTAAACCAATCCAAGGTGTTAATAAATAATGTTTTAATATTATATAAATAAATAATTTATGCCAATATATTAAATAAATCCTTCAATACTAGTCGGATATGGTGACAGGTGGAATATTGACATGGTAATTTTTTTTTTTAAAAACTTTCTTTAAAAAAAGGTTTTTATTATAAAAACTTCAAACGATGTATTGTCTTTTAATAGGAATGTTATAAGCTGTTAAATACAATACATTTTTAATTCAATTAAAAAGGTTATTACTGCAGAGAAAAGTATATTATTTTTTTTTCAAAAATTATTGTATTTTAAAAAACGAAAAAAATTACTCATATTTTGAAAAACCAAAACAATGTTTTTTATAATATAAAAGGTCAAATCTTGTAAATTTTCCAAAAAAACAAGTTGTAACAATAATTAATAATATATATATATTTTTAAATCATATTATTAAAAAATTAATATACTTCAAATTATTTGATGAATAAACCATTATATCAAGGATAACAAATCAGCAATTATGTTAAGTTATAAATCACGGGTAAATGCGAAAAAATGTTTAATTAATCACAATATAATCGTGCATTATAAATAAATATATAAAACAATTTAATTCACCAAAATTCAACGGATTTTGGGATTTTCCATAGTCATTATTTCAAAAATACAATAATAACGTATTGTTTCATTTGCCAAATTTATCTGTGAGCATATTTTTTTTTAAAAATTTTAAAAAAGAATGTTTTTTGATTCTTTGAAATAAAGAACTTTTCTTTATGATTAAAAATAAACCATACAATTTAAACCTTCTTAAATAATCGGATTTGGTCTTTGGTAAACAAAGGTTTATATGGAACTTTAAACAAGAAATATCGCCCACCAAAACCACCCATTTCACCGGTAATAAACGCCAGCGCCATTTCCAATAGTAAATCAATTTAAACCTGTTCAACCCATTTTTCAAAGTTATTGTTATATTTAAACTAAACTCGAAATCATATAATTATCTCAAAACAATTGTTTAAATTGGTTAAAAAAGAAAAAAAAGTTCTTTCGTTATTTTTTTGTTTTATTATCGCCAATAATTATTTTCTTACTCGTTAAACCAATGCCAATAAATTCTTGTACCCAAATTTTGAGAAGATATAATTTCCTTTTTTTTTAGTTTGCCGATTTTTAGTTTTAAATTTTTTTCTTGATTAAAAAAGCAAAAGAAAACGAATTTATATTTTCATTGTTAATATTTATTTAGTTTTAGTTTGAAAAATCAACTTTTTTTTTTGATTATCAGGCGTTCAAAATTCTAATAAAGATTGAAAAAATTGACTTGAAAAAGGCAGAAAATCGATGGGCCCTAATTAAGTTTGCCTTTTCTCTATCGAAAAATAAAACCTATTATTAATGTGCCCGTCGCCCATAGCGCCTTTTTATTATAATTTATTAACAATATTTTCTGACAAAAGTCTTTTATATCTTCCTAAGGTTATTGATTGAGAACAAATTAGACGACAATATTTTACTGTTGCGACGATTTACGCCGATCTGTCCAAATCAGCCGAGCTACTCCCTGGCGCGGCAAAATGCGGTTAATAAATACATTGTACCAAATAAGTTTCCCAAGTGCACGGTCGTTAAGCAATGGTTGACCCGAGGAAAAATTTCCAACTCCTATCAGGAAACTCTTCTCCTCTTTATGATAAAAATATGTCGTTAATGTTCTGCGTGTCTCTATATTTATAGAGATATCATGTTACTGTATATGTACAATTTTAATTTATCTTTACAGTTCTCTTTTAGGCTAAAGGATAAAATACGATAATAAAAAACCTCCTTAATGGGTAGGGGTGTATTTGGGGAGGCTTGTGTCCAGCAGTGGACTATCACAGAATGAAGTAATGAATTAAATTACCGCATAAAAATTAACAATGGTAAAAGAACCATTTGGCAGCTCCTAAATTTTGCCAATTGAACTAAAAGTATTGAAAAAACGGTCAATTAAGAAATGCTTTATATACAATGACTAGGACTCGTCGCTTTGCACGATGCAAATGCTGTACATAAAACCTTCACCGCTGGGCCCTCTCAAATGTTTAAAGCACCCGCCCGGCGGTAGAAATAGGCACCCCCGTGGTACCCCCAAACGTTTTTCGTTTACCTAAAATTTGTCATTAAAGCCATGTCTTAATTAAACCTCTGATTTATAACGAGACTATTTTTGTTACCAAAATATTCATTTATTTATTAACTTATAAAAACCTCTGAACTGCTAAATTAAAACTTAAAACTAATTTAGTAACCCATCAGTATACTATATGTATATGTTTATAAAAGAAGTTATTTTTAATTACTTTAATTAATTTTCAAAAACAATTGTAAATACTAGAAAAAGCTATTGGTCAAGAAAGGTTGAATTAAGCTTATGATTCAAATGCTTCCTAAATATTATTCTATTTTTAATAAGACAGATGTCTCTATTTTCCGTTTGGTTTAAAATTTAAAAAGTGTAAATAGACATTGACTTTATAATTTATTTAAATACTTAATAAAGGAATTACATCAAATACTAAGCATGATCAAAAACCATTAAGCAGATTCTAGTATGTACTGGAATAACTATGTAGTTAAAATAAGCACATTAAGATGCATGTCAAGCAACCACTTAACCATGGTAAACGCTGTCGACACTCGAAAATAAGTAAGTCGTCTACGAATCCAATCAATGTTATGAAATGCACAGAATACTTAATATCTTGGTATGAAACGGTATTTTAAAGGTCTCTTGTAGCATAGTAAGGGTATCCTAAAAGAGAGATATGAGAGATGGCAGATATTCCGTTTTACAAACAAGCATGTAAAAATCGCAAAAATATTGCTTAAAATGGAACCAAGTTAATAAGGCGTTTGTTTTTAATGGCACGGCTAATTCCATTCTATTACTTTTTTGTGATGTAAAAGAGACAGATGATTATTTGATGAAGGTAGAGCATTAGCTAAGCGAAGCGAAGCTAAATAAAAATCTGACTATTAGAAATTAAAATTCACGAATGAACCATACTAATAATAAAAATATTTATATATTACAAAGTTATCATTCAAAACGTGTAAATGTTACGAATAGACAACGACGATTGATACTCGTTATATTAAGCTTTCTGTTGTTATCAACAGGTTGGACGGGAAAAAATAATAACAGTTAACGAGTTTTGGGTAAAAGCTTTTTTTAGTACATGGCAAAGTCTTTAATGCTTATAACTTAGCATAAATTTTAAAAGTAAACTAGTTAAGTTAAGTTGTAAAAAACGGTAAAACTTCAAAAACTAAATAATTGTTTTATATTTTTTAGTATACTTGACACTGGTCCTAATTTGTAATTGATTGATTGATTTTAAGTTGCTAATTTAAGTGTCAATTGAAACGCTCAGCATTCTTGCCAAGAACGGGTTGCCGTTTTTGGCAAGAATGCTGAGTTTTGGCTAGTAAGGAGATAATAATTACATTGAATATCTTCTAAAATACACAAATACAACATTATATATACCATTATAAAATATATAACATTATAAAACCCCTTAAAATGCCACCGAAACATCTACATGAGTTCCTTTGTAAAAATAAAAAAAACAAATTCTTGCCTTTGCTAATAAGCTTGTTTACATGAATTTTAAGTCTTTTTTATAAATCGTCCTATACGATAATCGTGGCCATTAACACTTAGAGTTTAAAATCCATTTAGAAGTTTTAATTTTACCCAACCTGAAATGATTTCATTGCATGCGCTTGATTAAAAAAAATAGTAGTGTCGTAAATATTCGTGTTAAACAAAGAAATAGTCGTGTTTAAATGCGTAATTAAATGAGACTCGATTCAAAGCAGAATTTAAAGCGTAAACAAATAGCTTCAGGTGGTCGGTTAATTAATAAGCTTTTTGGCACATAAATGTTAACGCTTTCTGTGAAATTTGCAGCGCTTTGGATATTAAACAAGGTTTATGTAAATACGTTTATATTAGAACCTATCAATTTGTGTAGTAACATAGTACTTTCGTCCAATATATTTCCTAAAGTTAACACAAAAAGTTCTAAGTAATATGAAAATTCACGTTCGTTAACTGACACATATGAATGTTTTCCTTATCGTTTTTATAATACTTAGCAGCAATTGTATCTTTTGAAATTTACTAAGATTTTTTTGGTAGTAAACGTTGGAAGTAAGAACATGATAGCGCAGGTCAATTTAATCGTGTTGTTTATCTTGCTTTGACCTTTGTAGCGTTTTTTTAATAGATTAAACTAAATTTAAGTAATATTTGCCCAATTATTTTAAATATTAGTGTCGAATAAAATATTTTATATTTCATGAGCGATTGTTTCTTCTTTTAATATTAGCGCATCTTCAAATATTTTAGGAAATTCGGCAGTGTAATAAACAGACATATTAAAGGGTAAACTTAAAAAGAGATAAACTAGACCTTTAGCTGAGCGAAATTATACCCGAAGTACCTATGTGGTTAATCTTGGCAATGAAGAGCCGTCATCTACAGTCCTTTTTGAATCACCAAGACGTCACTTACTACGAGCAAGTTTTTATTAGATTTTTAGTAAAAAAATAGCAATTAAAAATTTTTTTATTGAATATAGACATAGACAAGGTATGGAATGTAAAGATAATTGGTGCTATGAAATAATCTTCAATAAAAAATACGTTCCAAGAAAAATAATATACATTAAATATTTGTGACAACCAATTTGGATTAAAAATATTGTCAAAAATGCCACTATCAGATAAGGAAAGGAAGTCAAGCGAAACTTTAACCATCAACCTGCATTCGACCAGCGTGGTGGGATACGGTCCAAAAACCTTCTAATGGAGAAGGCGTGTATTAGCGGAGGCCTAGATCCAGTCGGCTAACACAGGCTGATGATGATTAAGTGCCAGTTTGCTAATAAAAATGCCGTACATTAGATACTTAAAGTCTTTAATGCCGACTTTGCTATAGTTAAGCAAGCATTCAAACGACGACCGAATTTAATTAGGAATCAAGTACGACTTGAACGTCATTAGAAAAAATAATTTGTGCACGTATAAAATTGCTATTTGGACGTTATTTCATCTAACATTTGATCGAGGCTAAAAAATATTAACTCCTTAATATAAAGTTTAGTACCTCTTTATTGCATATTTGAAAAGTCTTGTTCTCCAAACAATGAAAAGAATTATTTCTATTGCTTGCGCGAATATTATACATTATTAAATAAAATTAGTCTACCCCGTGACCACGGCCGCTGGAAAGTGTTCGAAACGTCGAGAATTTAAAATGTAAAATAAACGCGATAAAATCCGTAAAGTAATTTTATTGAATAATGAAAAAGAATTTTATATATTTCTGGAGCTCTATAATAATAATATACAAAAAAGTAAGAAAATTTAAAAGTGTATATCACGAGTTCTAAGCTTTCTTAATTTGAATAAAATTTCTCTTTTAAATTAATGTTGGATAAAGAACATATGTAGTCGATACACTAATCTATATTTAATTTGTTTCTAACATGTTGTTTCACTCATTATGGACCAGAGAAACAAGACAATGTATTCTATTGAGATCATATAATACAAACAGATTTATGTAGAGTCGATTCAGATATCAGTTTAACAATTAAATGGTATTACTTGTAAATATATTTTCGTTCAATAACGGTTATTGTAAGTAGATCAACAAATTAAAACAATAAGTAGTGTTAGAAGAACTTAGACTCGATCGGAAAATATAAATAAGGTAACTTAAAGTTGTACGTTAATTTAATGCTTAAATTTGATGGGGTTTTTGCTAGGAGATAAAGTTACACAAAATATATAAAGTAATACAAATTTCTTAAAGCATTGTACTTAAAACATTGTGTTTAAAATTTATAGAATATTTTAATATTTTGTGTATAATGTGGCATTCATAAGTTTTAGAAAGTACTTAATTAATTCACATTTGTTTTAAACTATATTACAGTTAATTTCATACTTCCTTTTTGTAACTGAATTGAAAAAACTAAAATTATATTATGTTTATGAACTGAATTGCTTACTCAATGTTTCCGACGTGAATATAATCCAATGTCAAAATACACATTCTGCTAAACTGTGAATGCGCTGGAGCACGCGTTTAATTAATTCACATCTCAATTTCGCAGTGATTTAACGTTATTTACGATGACGTTGATTAAAATATTATTTTGACCATACACACGATTAAGTCTGCGTATCAAATTTAAAATGGCGTTTAATGTAGTAAAAAACGAATGTCATATAAAAAAGGCTAAACGTCGTACGAAAAAAAAAAACACTCATCGCCTTTTAAAACTGGGGTGGTTTCGCCGAGGTTCCTATTTCTGCCGCAAAGCAGTAGTAATAATAAAATAATATTAATAAATAATAAACAGAAACCACTAGAACAATAAACTACATATGTCATTATATTAATAATAAATATTTCTAAATCATATTCGCTGGATGTACAATAAAAGTCATAATAAGACAATATTTTTTTTTAATACCATGCTTACTTCTAAATAGTAATAAAAGACTTCTTGAAAATGCAACTTTTAACAATTTTCTTGTTTTCATTGTGTCAAGGGTCTTATCATTGTGTAATAGACTTTTTCAGCGACTTACTAATTACGATTACCTTGCTTTTATTTTTATACAGTTTTATTTTTGATCACAATTTTCCCAAAATATCATGGTATGGGTTTTTAATTCATCCGGATTAACCTTTTTTTTTCGTAGGGCGTCTCTAAAAGCTATAACCAAAAATGTTATCTGCGTTTAATTAAAAACAAAATGTTTAAAAAATGGTCTTTGTAACTGGAACCAATTATTTCTTTTGAATAAGTCTATTGTCTTTATTGTCCTAACAAATCTGTACACCACAATAAAAAACAATAAATTAACAAACGTAAGTTTCCTACAACATTCAAACCCATGACTTCCGGCTTGTAGAGCAAAGCCTGTTATGGAATTGAAGAATTTAAAAGTCTTAGCATAAACTGTCCCAATTTTTTATTACATTTCAATATTAAACGTTATATATTTAATGATCATTAATTGTCTTTCATAAAAATGAAGTATGGATCTGAACTTCCGATTGATAAGATATGTCTGCTAACTAAACAACGTTAACTAGTTTTATTCATAATAAAAAATATCTCTTTTGAATCAGTCTTTTTGTTTAATCTTTAGGGACTTTTAAATTAATTTTATGTACCAGAGCAGATTATTAGGTGGTAGGCTCTCCTTTCACAGCGGACCACCTGGAAAAATACGACCGTGGTGACCTTTCCTGCCGTAGAAAAATAAACAATAAAATCCCAGAATAAGAATTTAAAATTTATTTGCATAAAAATATGAAGGTCCTTAAAATAAAGAAATAAATTAAAAAACGGATTAAAGTAATTGTTAACAACTTTAAAATTTCATCAAAACTGATAACTTATGTATGTACAGATAGGGATCGGAACAATGCTAGGAAATGTGGAATACATTTCCTTTTTTTATTTTATATTCCTTTTAATATATTTTTGACCCTGGATAAGCTACCTAAATTTATGATACGATAAGTTTAGATAGATTATTTGTAGGCGCTAGATTTAAATATTCTCATATTGTTGAGTATGTAAACTCCTATTTTATGTATTAATTATAAATTAAAGCGTAAAATAAATGCTTTGGTTTTAAAATTTTTTTGTAACTTTTTTTCAAAAAGAACTATATGTGTAAGGTTATCTATTTTTGAAACGTCCACAAACATCTTTGAAGCTGTTGCAATAAATTAATTTGCAATTAAACTGTGTACAATTTGTTTAATCACACCGCTGAATAAATTAATCAGATTTTACTATAGAAGATAAGGAATATACTCCTCAGTAATTAAAGCGTGTAAATCAAAATCAAATCCTTGTACATTAGAGTTCGTACTTTAAACTGATTAGTTTTACATTTGATTATTATTACATTTACAACCGCCTTTAAGAAGCTCAAGGATAGCTGCTTATCGGTTTATGGCGTACTTAGCGTTTAACTTTAGTCGAGCTGCTTTTGTATTATCCCGAGTAATAGAGAAAGTTTTTATATTACGTCGTTGCCTTAAAGTATCAGTTACTTGTTGTCTTGTTTCATATGATTCAGTCTAAAATTACATTATTTTTATCGCCGATTTTATTTTATTTCACGGTCATTAGTTTATTTGACTTATAAAACTGTTACGCCGAAGTTCATTATGTGGGTTATGTTATACATTTTAATATAACCTATTTGCTAGAACTTTCTATAAATTATTTTTAGAAATAAACAACTTGTTATCTTATAAATTTTGATAATTACCGATGACTCTACCAATTCATTATTAACTACCGAGTTAGCAAATAAACAGAAAGCTGCCCTTAATTTTTTTTTTCATTTTCAATACGTAAGGAATCACGTAGCCTGTCTTTTAATACTCCTTTTCCTAAAGGGATCATACGGCTGATGCTGCACCAGGTGAGCTTATTTAGCCTACCTGGTATTGCATCTTACTCTTATGCTGGCCAGCTTCCTCTTAGATTCACTATGGCTTGACCAACCCAATACCAACCCAATACCTATGGCAGAGATAAAACCTACCGCGGGGAAGAGTTTCCTACGTAACTTTACTTTTATAAGTAAATACGTATATAAAAAGGCAATCAGCAGAATTTTTGCAATAGCATTGATCTTAAGGTAATAGAACTGGATAGATAATGCCAATAAATGCTATTGAAGTGCCCTTTAAATCATTAAAGTGCAATCGCGTTTATCTTAGGCTTTGAAAAAAAGTGCAGTTAGGAAAGCCATCTCTAATGGAAGCACTGGCCTTTCCATTGCAGGCAGTTACTAATTTAGGGTATAGTTAATATCAATAGTAAATTAATAAAGAGCTATTCAATACTTTTGAGAGTATTCTAATTACTAGATTTTTTTAACCATGCGAGTCATACTAAGCAATTTACTTATGTATTTATAATGCATTTTAACATTCACACATTTGTTTTTTATAACTTTATTATTTCGTCGGTTTTATACATTTTGTACATTGGTGATATATTATTAATATAAAAATTTGGTGTTCAACAATTCAATATAAAAGTGTAATTAGATGAGACGGTGGTGTAGTGATACGCTGCTAGAAAAAAAAATGTCGCTACGAAAAAACAGCCGTATGATTGTTGTAGTATTTATAATTGTGAATAATGAATTAATTTACTAATTAACACCAAAACATTTTAGATTTGCCCTACTTATCTAAGCATGTTTCTTGAGTGTTGGTTAATAATACAAATAAAGGTAACCGTTCGCAAATATTAATGAGCACCGTTCATTGAATAAATGTGTTGCCTAAAGCCATTTTCATATTACATCATTAATAACTAGAGCCCTTTGATCAATGAGCTTGCATTAAAAAGCTAAACGACGTAAATGTGCCATTAAATAAGTTGTTAGCGTGTCTTGTACAACCGTATTTTATATTTTTGTACATAATTTACATTTTGTATTAATTATTAATTAAAAAAGAAAAGATAATTATCAGATTTTGATATCATTTTTATAATGTATAAGTTCAAATCATATTTGTCACAGGTATTTGACGATAAACTTTTGTGTAATATAAAAATTAAAAAAAGCAATGTCTTTTCCATAAACAAAAAAAAATCCTTGTAGCAAAATACTAATAATTAATAATAAATAGGGCAAATAATATACATTTAAACTAAATTATAATAAGAATATATAAAGATATTTTTGGAGATTTATAGACGGCGAAGCTATTGTAATACTAGAAATTGGTGATAAAATTAAACTTAACCTATGCATACATGTTATACGAGGCATGTTTTTAAGTAAGTACCGTTTTAGAATTTAAAAAGACGTGCAAAGGTATCGAAAGAATTTTACATGAAAGCCTGTACTGTAATCTACTTTTTTACATAGTTTTCGTAAACATCGAGGCACTTCTCATAACGTGGCACCAGTTTTTGAATACCCTCTTCGTAAAATTATCCCGCCTGACTTGTTAACCACTGTATCACAAATGTTTTGACTTGAAAATGTTTAAATTTACAAACATTCAAATAAATTTACTTATTAACAACTTAGTAAATACTTACGGAAGGTAAATGTTTCGAATCGTAAAGTTGTACTCATCGGTACAATATTTAATTTTTTGTTGTCGCTTATTTAACTTACTTATTATCTTTATAGGCATTATTATCGATACTTACAAATGTTATATTTTTCTTTTCTTTTTATGGCAAAACAATGTTGAATAATGACATGTTTTCCTGTCATTGAGAAAACTTTGAAATTATTGTGCTAAATTTACAGCAACGAATAAGCAGAAAGTGAAAATCACTTTTCTGTTATTTACTTTTTTTACAAACTAGTATACAAAAACGAAAATGAAAAAGCGGTACCATACGTCAAGTACTAATATTAATCGAAATGTTGCCATAGGTGACTTTAAAACTCGTGATTCATCCGTTTAGTAAAATTAAAAAAAGCCCTAATTTTGATATAATATCTCCTATATATCTGTATAGCAGATGTCTGTTTGACTGCAACAACCAAATATAATTCCAAGCCTTTTATTTTTTTAATATATTTTTTAGTCTAACGTCATTAAACATGGGTAAGCAGGAAACATGAGAACACAATGTTTTATACCGACTTTCTTTATAATATTATACATATATTGTGCATATAAATCTTCCTCTTGAATCATTTTATTTATTAAAAATTGAATTAAAAATCCACGTACTTTAAATATTTAAGCTTTGGGGATCGTTTATTTTTCGAGACTTTCGTTGGGAGTCCCATTACAACCCGGCGGAGTCGAGGGGCGGCAACTTTGCTGCCCGGGCTTCCTTAATTTGGCGGCTCCGGGGTCCCCAGGGAGACCCGGCCGGCCCCTTTTTTAAATCCGGATCTAATCGAGGGGGCCCGGGGGCCGAACCTCGGCTCGAGTCCTTTTGATCCTTTCTAACCCGTTGGGCAACATGTATCGACCCCGGTGGGCAACCCGGCTGACTTGCTTTGGACTTTGGTTTTTAAAAACCGCTCTTCTATTTGGGAGAATCGGCCCGGTACGGCCAAATCTGTTTCAGGGAGCGTTTCCCTCGGCCAGGGGAAGGTGTTTGCATACGATTTCCGCTTGCCGATGTTATATCGTCGTCCGGACTGTGATATGGCGCGGTCGCCTATTCAACGTGTTTCCTATTTTTAGGATGAACAATTTGCGTGGCGAATGGCGGCGACGCCAGCTCTTCGATTTGCCGGCCGGGTGAAAAATTTGATTAATTTGTTTTAAATAATTATGAATGGGGGCAACGGTCCACATGCGGCGGGCGCACGGGTTCACCCCGTGGCCCTGCGTAAACCTGTTTTGGGGTTGGGTTTGTGGATATTGGGTGGGATGATGAGGGAACACCGGACTGGCGTAAGTCTTGATTGGACAAACTGTTTTGTATGAACACCTTTTTGCCCAGAACACCTTTGGGATTGATTAAAGGGAATGGTGACCTGGACGAGGCCGCCGCCGCTTGATGGGGCCGAAGCTGAGGGTTTATCAGGTTACCCGAAAATTTGACTTTTAATGGAATTGGGTGGTCGAGGGTGGATTGGATGGGATCGTCGGCATTCTTTTAAACAAGACCCCCGCGCTTTTGGATGGGTTTATTTCGATCTCAACCAAACCAGTCCGAACGCCTGGGCGACTTGGGACGTTTAGGAATGGGAAATGCCGGATGTAAAAAGGTTGCCTAGAATTTAAGGAGGCTAACTTTATGTTGGGGATGTGTTGGTGTAGAGGGTGAAAGGACGGGGCAACACTGGGCCCGGCCCCGGCTAAGGCGGGTGAGGTTGGGATTTTGTTCCTCGACGCGGTATCTGAACGTTCGCCAGAAAGTCTCGTTGATGAGTACGAGAGGTCAGGACCCAGCTTAAAGCAAAAGCCCGTCGTGCCAACTTTGTCAACGCCTTCGCCCGGGGCGCTCCTGTTTGTTGGCCCGTGTCTGGGGGGAATCTGTGATCGGCGCACCGATTTACAGGGATGTTTGGCGAAAGCCGAACTGGACTGGATGGGAAGCCATTACCCATAAAGTCCTGTAGGGGGCAAACGTCTTTGTTTTCCCGGCCCTTTGAGCTAATGGGGCGAAGGGAGGTTGGTTGGTTGGGAGGTTTTCCCCGGTTTGAAACCTATCCCCATCCTTCCAAGGGGAAAAACCCAAACTGGGAAGATTAGGACAGGAGGTTGATGAGAGAGTCGGAAGAATCCTTTTGACGCGGTTTTGATATCCACGGTCGGGCTTTCCGTGGTTTCTTTTGAAAGATTCGACCGCTTTTCCTTGGGTGGGGTACCCGGGGGAAATCGTCAACCGGTCAACCTCGCTCTCACCTTCGGAATGACGGCGCTCACCCGGTTTGAGCTGGGCAGCATTGAGCCTCGAGACTTTGCCGACATTCCCTTTTTTCCTCATCGAAAACGCGGGTTTCCGGGTTGGTGAGGGCGGATGGGATGGTGCCGCCGTTTTGAGGCTTTGGGAATGCGCCGAAGGCCCTGAGGGATGTGGGTTGCTCAGATCGTATCCCACCGATCGCCCCAACGCTATGCGCATCTTGGACGATGTTCAAGGGCGCTCTCCTTTCGCTCATTGGTCCCTTGGCCGGGGCTCTCTTGCGTCGGGGTCCTTGATGTTTTTTGGAGCCCACGGGTTTTCCTCCCGGGATTTGCCTCGAGGAACCTCGACGACACTTTGGACAGACGGAACGCAGGCGGCGAGATTCACTCGTGGTTAGCATATGGGTATGGTGTCAAATGGGTGAGCAGAGGGTCTGCTGGCTTAACTTATGCCGGTCGACTTTGGTTCAAGAACTTGTTTTGGGATTTGGGGTCCCGCTTTAGAGCACGGGACGGGGTCGAGGTTGGGTTCATGACCTCATGCCCCTAAGGCGGATTGACTTTTCCGGCTATCAAAATTCCGGTCGTTGTCCCCAATTGGGAAGTGGCATCAACGGCCCAAACACGAAATTGAGTTTGCGACAATTGTTAACAAGACCCCGGGGTGGTAGGTTCCATCGGGTGTCGCTATTGAAATTCCCCGAGGATGACGGGTTCCCTGGATAAAGCGTCTCGAAATGGATTGGGGATGCGCGGTTCTCCCTGGAAATATCCGAAGTATTTAACCGCGTGACCTGACCTGGTAACCACAGATCGGAGGCTTTAAATGTTTGATTCGACGGGGTGTCTTGCTACGCAGTGAGTGATTTTATAATAAAGAATCCGCCGTGGAAAGGCCGGTCCCTTATTTTATGATATTAAAATTACAATCTTCGGATCTCCTCCCGGGTTTGGGAAATGTTCCTCACCAGTGAATGTCTACTCTTTTCGCGAAGGGAATTCTTTACTTCGGGTCGTTTGTTCCGGCCGTTTGCGTTGAAAAGACTAGGTTGAATCGCTGGCTTTCGCGGCCCGGGCCGCCAAAAGGTTGTGGGTATTATCCATTTAGTTCCACGAATAAGTTCGACGTTTCTGTACTTGCGGATACAGCAAGCGGGCTGAATTCCAACGGTGGCACTAACTCGGCGGTGAGCCTATCGACCCCGGGGAGTTACCGTAAAACCAACACATCGTGTTGTCCCAACGCCATTGCTGGCCGGCCCTTTGGGGCGCCCCAGCCAGGTGCGGCGCGGGTGCGGCCACGGGGCGCCGGCCCAAGGTTGCGGGGCCGGTTGGCCACGCGGCATGGGGGGTTACGCGGGCGCTGGGAATCTGCCCGCCGGGGGCAGGCCGGAGGGGGGGGAGGGAGGATGGCCGGTGGGGCCCAGGGAGGTGGATGGTGGAGGTGGTTCCGCTCGGGCGCCGGGGCATAGGTAATTGCCGGGGCCAGGACTTTGGATTGACGCGCCGGCGGTTCGAGGCCGGCTTCCGCGGTCCCGGGTCGAGGAAGTCTGGGGTGAGGTCTCCGGGCACTTTACCAACGGGTCGTGCGTACAATTCGGGCCGAACCAAAATTGCGGTTGGGCACTCCCGGGAGCCGTTTGATGCGGCGCGTTAAAAGATCGACCAATGTGAAGTAAAAGATCGAGATTTTTTTGCCCTCTACAAATTCGAGGTCGAAGGACGACATATAAAGGCCTTTTGTCCGCGGATGGAACAGCCTTTTAGCGGAATATAGATATTCCCGACTTGATGAGTCAAATTTTTTTTGGTTTCTTTCGGCCCCTTTGACCACTGTCAAGGAGCCTTCGGAGCGCGGAAATGTATATAATAATACTGCTTCCAGGAATTTTGACATCGCGGTGCGCTCTTTCCTAACTGAATCTTGATCCCACTGGCGGAATCATTGGCCGTAAACAACACGGTTGGGAAAACAGACCGAGTTCGGCCCACTTCCTTCGACCCAATGTAAATAGGCGGTGGCTTTTGTCTCGGGGGCCGGTACGCTGTGAGGCCGGGGGGTTTCAAGCCCCCGATGTTGATGGCCGTGACGCGGGGCGAACAGCGGATGGTTTGGGCCGGGGCGGCGGGAGGAACTCCGGCCTGGGGCCCGATAATTCACCCGACGATTTCGGCGCCTTAACGGGTTCGGGGTCGGCGACGACGCCGGGAGATCTATTCTTGGCTTCTTTTGCGCGTGTTTGGAAAGCCTCCTGCTCGCTCCCGGCCCTGGCATCCGGGTTGCCTCGACCCGACCCCATTTCGGGTCGGATGGGTCGGGATTCTGATGATGGTTTGCGATTTTTTGACTTGGCCCCTAGCTGCGGCGCTTTTTTTGCCCTTTTTGGGCTTCGATGACGTTGATGTTGTTTGAGTTTCCGATGTCTTGTTACTTTTACCCAAAGCTTCTTGGGCCCTTCTGGGGTTTTTTCCCAACCCCAATGTTGGGGCCCTTGCCCTGAGGGCTTCGTAAAGCAACATCGTTGGCGAGTTCCAATCCTATAATTTTACGTTGAAACCCACCCCTGAGGCCGGGGGTTGTGTTTCCCTCCCCCCCAGTGACGGAGGGTCTAACGTTAAAAGGAAAACGCCTTTGGGGCCATAAACCTGTTGCGCCGGTGGCAAACTGGATTAAATGAAAAATTTCCACGTGGTGGGGCGGTTATTTTAAATTAATCCGTTCCCTGAACGTGGCAGATAATTTAATTTGGAAATCAAAAAGGGTCCCTCATCCCCAGAGAGGTGCAACGCTGTAAAGGGAAAAAATTATTAAACAAAATCGAACACCACCCGACCGGACGGCTACACAGCTATTGCGCGCAGGCGGTACGCCCAACGCGTCGACACTGTCACCCGGCACACCGCCTCACTGTCTGCACACCGATGCACGATGCCGACGACTCACGTCTTCTCTTCGCCACTTTGGCGGGGGGGCGTGACCAGGTAAGCGGATGGGAATAGGGAGGGACGAGCGGCTGGTCGTCGACCCGGAGCCAAGCAACGTTTTGTTTTTTTTTGTTGTTCGGGACGGTGAATTTTTTTATACGTAGTGATGAAAAACGATATTTTCTAATTTCTTTAAAAAAAAGAACTTTCCTATTCTTTCATTTAATCGAGTTGTAACCGATTTTAATTCAGTTATATAAATTTTAAAGGGGGAATAGTTATTTTTCAATGTACATTACTAGTGAAGTCGATTGTGTCTCGACTCGCCAGTCTTGACTCCAGCCCCAAGTAACCATGCACTATAAAATATTTATTGGAATTTTTTTTTATGCGATAACTAAGTTCATTGACAATATTTAAACTGTGATTTAAATGTTACCACTGTAAACAGATGATTTTGCAGGAGTAGTTTTCTTAAACCTAAAAAAAATTGTACATGTTTTCTGTTAATAGTAAGTTCTTTTTTTATTTTATGTGTTATCATTTACGTATCTCATTATCATCATCAGCCTATGTTAGTCCACTACTGGACATAGGCCTCCCTTAGGAGGGCACACCTTCTCCATTAGGGGGTTTTTGGACTGTACCCCACCATGCCCATTCCACTCATGGATCATGTTACTTTTCGGACAACATGGTAATCGGCCCAAATTGCCAGAATTAAATCGAGGAGGCGCAATTATCCATATCTCAGTTTGATAAAAAAAAAATTATTAAAGTACCCGCTTTTATCTAATTACAATAAAACGTAAAATATAGCGAATTTTGAGGCTGAAGTCTGGAATTATTTTACAAAGTAGTTAAGTCGACACTTTGAAGCTATATAAAAGAGACTTATCGTTTCTTTTGTAACAAACGACTGTTTTAAACTACATACACTTGAACGTGACTCTTTTGTCCAAAGCAAAGTTTATAGCGCAAGCCTTTACAAACAGTGAGCCCTAAATAAATTTGTTCTTTGAATCTGCTTATAAAAGAGACTGACGATAATTTCAATTGACTGTGTTTAAAATGTACATTAATAAAACATTTATATTAATATACTTTATTTTATAAGGAAGAATATATTTAGATTTATAATGAAATTTCGTAATGTTTGACAATATATTGGATATATATTACCAAGGTAGGTGTCTATTACAAGTCACCATCCTGACACTTCTTTTTTTAAGTTTCTAGCTACAATTAATTTATTGGATCTGTTTGTGTTATAATCTTTACTATGCTTACTATTTATTGAAGGGATGGTAAATCGGCCTCACATTTATATAGCGCAGAACAAAAAAACAAAGCTAATACCTGCAATGACACTCAGATTGCAATTCAAATACCGCTAAGACACAACTAAAACTACTTGACAAGTGCTATTGAAAATGACAAGCTCATTAGAATGGCCATATTCCGAGAAATATTTTTTAAATTGCTACACTTGCCTTGCTATAACAAAAAATCATGTTTGTCAACGTACTTTGCTTCTGGCCTAATAAATAAAGACTTTGTATTTAGGTAAAATAATATAGTGCGTTCGTACTTATGATAATTATTTTCTTGTTATTGTTATATCTATGAAAATTGTTTACAGGAAATGAGGACTTATAAAAATATTATGTTAAAATTGTAGTTGAACTAAATGTATTTAAAGAAAGAGATTCAATTATTTTTTTTGGACTTTTTCTTAAAAGGACATTTTATATATATTAGACTCTATTATTTATTTTCAGGATGTAAAGACATAAGAAAGCCTAAGATAATAAATTTGGGTCATTAATTACAGCTCAAGGAATAATGAGGCTTTACGTATGTAGTGACAAATACAGTAGAAAAAATTGGTCGAAAATTAATTTGAAATAATACTTTCTTTTGCTTACGCATTTACTATGCATGATAAATACTATAACATTTATATTGATTTTATAGTTTTCAATTACTTTCATTTTTTTTAAATTAAACTTAAATAAAAAATATGCGTTTTAAAATTTATTTTACTCAACGTTTCATCAGTCCGGACCATCGACCCTGTGAAGAGTTGAAACAGTTAGTAAAACAATAATATCGTTTGTGTCAGTTCTGACTACGGTGGCCAACCTTAATAACCTAAAATTACGAAGAGACAACTACGAAGAAATAATTCAATTTTTAAAAATATGGCATGCGTATGTAAACAGATGATCCCACCGGAAAATATATGATATTCAGGGGTTATTCTAGGCACTGTCAGTAGCATAAATAAGAAACGAATAAGATATGTTGCAAATCTTGAGACACATCTGATCACTCGGATTCTAAACGAGTCAGTGATCGATCACAGTGCAGAAGTTTTTTCGAGCGAAGCAAAACTCATTTGGAACCCTTTAAATATTCAAGTTTTTCTCTCTACAAAGAAAGACAAAATGTAGCATAACGCCAACTAAGGAATGTAGGCACATGGCTACAACTTACGAAAAAGGGTACTAGAATTTAAACTTGAAGCTTTTTTCGGAGAGCTTTTCCATGGCGACTATACATAGGAGGGCACTGATTCATAAGATGCAGGTGTTTTCTCTAGTTCATGGTTCAGAAGTTCTATAGATGGTGATTGCTTACCTGGCAATAAGTATTATTATCATATATTATAGCGCACGCACCGACGTACTCTTTATTCCTTAATTAATTAACTATATAATTTTTTTATATTTATTGAGATATCGTGCAACATATAGGAGAGTAGAAGCTAAAATGTTTATATGATATAATAAATTGACGGACCCAACCTCAGTTAGAAAAACCTAAGTTAATAAATTAATGTAAAATCGACACGAAGAAGTTTTTTGCTGTCATCATTTTCACAACTTATATATATTTATATTACCTTTTCAATTTGACGTTTAAATTAACATGTATAAAATAAATTGTTACTAAACATGGCAATTAATTTTGCGCCGTTTATATTTCCGAAAAATTAAATTTACATCAAAAAGAAACTCAATTTTATTGTGGCATAAAATTTCTCGTATCGATTAATTTTTGCACGACAGTTTACGAGCTGGGGCCGTTGATTAAATCTTTAAAAACACTTGTATTATTTAGCTGAGATGTCATGCGTCTTGTTGCCAGTGCTGACGCTAGCAGGGTTTCAGATTTTAATTATTATAAAATATTTTTAGTCTGTACTGCAACCTTTGCAATATGAACTTATTTTATCATTATAGCCGCAATGGTAATTAAGCTAGGATTTTAATTTTAATTTATTAAAGCCAAGCTGGTGTTAAACCAACCATCTTCTCTATTAAATTTGATTTTCATAATTTTAGTAGCCTCAGGATCATCCTTGGTAGAATCGAGTTCTTTATCGAGGTTTGTGGTTGATCAAATCTGATAATTTGATTAGGTGATTAAAGGTGGTCCACTGCCGACTAGTCCGATATTGGCAACAAGACGCATGACATCTGATTGTACCCCGTGATCACGGCTGCTGAAAAGTGTTGGAGACGTCGGGAATTTAAATATTTTAGATAAAACACGATAAAATCTGTAAAAAACCCTTTTATTAAAATGCTTACTTGCTCACACACCAAAATGACTGTAACATAAGAAAAAAATTTGATCGTCACTGTGTTAACTTCTTAGATTTGTTTGATAGTTAAAATAAGTTAGTTCAGACGAGTAAGTATGTTTGCCTGGAGGATAGAGAAAGTAAAAAAGATTCAAGGATATGAGACAGAGGAGAAGGACCTTTGTTCGGGCAATGTTGGAATCAACAAATAATATGGGAGAAAAGTAATGCATGTACAACAACAGATGAAGCTATATGTTTTTGTAAAAAAATAAACGCTTGTACATGCCTTAAATTTATTTACTATAAATCTTTTTCAACGTAAAAGAAAATCAATTAACACATTATGCTAAAGTATCCCATTTATATATTATCTATTTAAGATTACGACATGATTAGTTTACAACATTTCTTAGTTGTTAAATGTCGGTTGTTGGGATTGCACAATTTTTTCCGCATTTTTATTTTTGAACATCAATGTATGGAAAATTGTTTTATGCAAAGAAAGATTTTTACGTGATTACTATATCATCGCCAAAAAACTAACAAAAGTCAATATTTGTTCTCGACATAACATAGAATGTATAAATACAAAAAAAAAAACATATTCAATATAACTATTTATGACCACTACAGTATATAAGGGTTAGTAAATAAGCAGATTATTTTATGCACTATACTGTAGTAAAAACATTTAGTCAACTTTGTTTAATATTGATTGCTCTCACCAGAAGGAAAATTTGAGGTGCGAACAAGTTCACTGAACAATTCAAAGCGGCGGATGTTTAAAGGGCGGCAGTTTATGGTTGTTTGCAAAGTTCCATATATTTCCTATTGTTTAGCACGAAGACAACGTGCAGATTAACAAGAATAATAAGAGACGGTATTATGTAAATCGTAGATATGAAAATACATAACAAAATTTCTATAAAAGCAACGAAAACCTTACTGTTGTCGATTTTGTTAGTTTACGTACTTTCCTGTATTGATCGTTTACCGACATTATGCAAAAATATGAATACTCTGTAGTGCAGCTGTAAATTTTAAATATTTTTGGTTTAGTCAGCAACAACAAATTTTACCTGTAATTACACGCAATGAATTTTGTAACATTTATTAATATTATACAAACCGTACTTATTATATTTTATTTTGTTCATGTGTGCTAATTCTGAGCAAGAGTGGTTTTGTTTTGATCATAAAGTATCTGAATGTAGCATGTATCGTCAATATATGTTTAATGTTAAATAAAAAATCAATTAAATACATTCATGTCAAGTTAAGACAATTTAGAGATATAATTCATTTACACAGCATCTAATGTCAAACTGAATTAGCGCCAAAAAGTTGAGCACCCTGATGGCATGATGAATGGATGAATGGCTGCGGTTTACTAAAAAGAAGGCGTTTGCTTCTGGCAATAGTAGTGTTTACACGAGACTCTGTTTACATAAATTCTATCTCTTAATTAGCTAAACAATAGATAAAGAGTTATGTGATGTGCAGTAACATTTTTAAATTTTATAGTGCTGGTTATGAAACATACCTGTCGCATATTAATTAGTCCACATTTAATAACTTGAGTATTTTCATTTAAGCTCTTCATTGAACATTTTGTTTTGAATGGTAATTTATATTAATATTGATGTGTTTCTATTTGTGCCGGCAATAACTTCGTGAAAAGGTCTAGCAAACGATAAACTTGAGAAGTACCTTATTATATTGAAAATCTGCTGGAATCTTCTGATTTAAATCGTTTTTATGATTCAATATATACGAAATCAACTAAAATTGAGCTGTATTGGCACTCTTATACCATATTATTATAATATTTACAGAAATTAAATCAGAAAATTATCTAATGATATTTTTACGTCTGTAAAAGTGCGTTTTATTTACTTTTATGGAATTACTTAAAATTATCTTTCTAAATTTCTCAAAAATTTAAAATTTCAGATTATTTTAACTCAAGATTATTTATTTTACTACATATAAGCGTACATAAATACTCGTATAGTGTACCTCAAAAATTTTGCTTGTTTACAAATTACCTTTAATGTGCAAAAATACAGCTGTGTCACTGGAATTTTGTAAATGCACGTTTTAAATATTGACTCTCTTATCGTATAGATATCTCTATTATTTTAATATGAGAGATAATAAGTTTGATTCACTTCACTCAGATGGTCAGTGTTGAGAAGCTTCAACGTTCATACGTACCATATCCTCAATGTTCTTTGATAGCGATATTCCTAGTCTTGAAACGTTGTCTCTTAGTGGTTAAGAAAGTCAAGTCCTATCTGACAGGTTGTGTTTAAGATTCGTTGCTCTGACAAATGTAGCAGAGATCCCAAAACTATAGTAACTATATCCACAGTATGAGCTATAGAAGTGCTATGGATTCAAATTATAATTTGAAAATTACTTTTGATACTTCATAATCATTATAAAATACTTATTTACTAAACTGACTAATTGATCCACAATGAAAAAAATAAGCAAATGATATTTTAATTTAATACTAGTAACTCAGTGAGTTTTGCTCAATCGCTTATGTTCTATGAAGTTTTAGAAAAGATTTAAGAATTCTTGACATTATCACAAATTTATAGAAAATAATTAATAAGATAGTAGCTCCTAACTTCAAAGCATAATTAAAATTTATGTTATGCTTCTTAAGCTTATTTTGTCAAGTACAGTATTTAGACATTACATCATAGTTATATTGTTTGCATTCTAATCTACCAACATGATCGTTTTGTATACTTATTAATACGTTTTATAAAAATTTAGATGAATAATTTTTCCATTTAGTTTCAATAAATGAGTGTAAATCATCAATACAATATTACACTCTCAATCACTACAAACTAATGCCAATGTGACGATACTAAAACCTCAATGCCTTTCTGTAATCTTAAAATAGTACAAAATCATTTTATTTTAATTACGTATCACTTTAATAAGATTTAGTTTGAACATGATTATGATACTCAGATTTAGATTCATTGTTTCTATGATCATGCTAAGCTCCTTTCATTTAATTGGGAATAAAGTCCGTATCAATAAAGTTTATCAAAGTTCATATCAAAAAAAATATATATTTATGACATGAGTTTTCACCAAATGCTAAGACTTATATCAAATTGTGATTTATGTTCTTTTATTCAGTTAATTAGAAATCGAAGAGCATTTTAATCTTTATTATTTTATTTGAGCAGAGATTCTTTACGTCAAGATATTAATAATATGTTGAAAGTAAACGAATAATATACAAATATTTGCACAGACACCGTTAATTTAGCAGCTATTAAGCTTTCATCTGCAAACTATCTGTCAACGCGGTCCATGATCGTGCAGTGGACCACGACGTGTCAAATAGTCATTAACCGTATGGATGGTCCTGATACTAAAAGGACTCTTGTATCACCAAGGTTTGACTAGATCCAGATTGCTTTAAATAGGTAAAACATGCTTCCATAAAAATGGATGACAGGCTTTGTTCTTGGGCTTATACGAAGTCTGGTACGGCAGGTCTAGGCGATCTACGGCTTTAGTTCCACAGCGAGATGAGCATGCACCTTGATCCCACAGGCCCTGAAGGTCACAGTTCCATAAGCGCCAAAACCCGCTTTGGAGTGCAAGACGGGTTGCAGGAGTATGAGTGAGTAGCATTTCCCAAACAAAAAAGTTCAAGTTCAGAAACCGGAGATTTTCAGTGCAGCTCTAATGTAGTTTTAATTAAGTGGGAAGGAGAGGAGAATTCAATTTCTCGTTCAATCTGATTAATATCTTTACATAGATTTACAGGTATCGGCTTTACAATGAAATGTGAATAATCTACGTTAATAAAATCGAAATCAACAATAGGCGGCGACAGTTGCGAGGCTTTGACGTCGTAAGAACTATATCAAGATAATATGAAAAAGGAGCTGCTTTAACAAGCCGCTGCAAAAGGCTCATTTTACTTTTGGTGTTATAGTCAACTAAATGAAAATAACGATTATTGAAAATTAAACACAATTTTAAATAATCAAAGTTTAACAAAGTTTCGAACAGGCTATAAGCTATTCCTGTCTAAGATAATTTACACCACGAGAAGTAACAAGCAACTTTTATAAATTAATCAGACGCAAAAATCATTCTACTATATCTACTATATCATTGCCCTAAGCTGCTATATTACCGTTACAAAGTATGAAATAAATATAACAAATTATTCCCCAAGGATAAGAAACTATGTCCTTTGGTTTATAAATCACGAACCGAATTCCAGTCATCCACGGAGACGTGTGATTGTGACGGATAGTGCGGTTTGATAATGCTATTAATCTGATTGCGCTATTAAGAATGGTATTTGAGCAATATATCAAGTATACGGCCATTTGTTTCGCTATCAAATACACGATTCTTGATAAGCAGAATATCTTAGAACTACACTTGATCGTTATATCATATGCTCATTACTTCTCCTTGGCTTGAAGAAAAGAGATGCCAAATCTTTCGCTTTTTTTATTCCTAGCTTTTAATTAAACTTATAAATATTAATAACTTATGTCTGAGTAAAACACACTATATGGGACTCAGGATTCATAGTTTTGATGTATACAATTTTTCCGAAGTTTATATAGTATAGTTACTATGACTTGATTCGTTCGAAGAACGAGGGTATGTATTCATCATTGATTATGAATGTTCATTCATTATAATCAAGAACATAAAATATTCGTGAGCATCTAAAAGCTAACAATAAAAACTTTAACAAGTAAGTTATTTCGGATACTATGTATTACAATATATGTTTTAGTTTATATGTGATGGTTTGATTATTTATTATTTGTATTTAGTTTATTACTGAAAAGGTGAATAAAGCGAGTTAATTATGAACTGAATAGATGAAGAAGAGTACCTGAATAGACCTGTTTTATTATTTCGTAAAAGAGCAGAAAAAGTAAACTTACGAATTTGAGTGGAAATTACTGTCAATAATATATATCAAATTATAAAACTTGGTAGGTTCATATTTTTGTTTAATAGTATTGTCAATATGCTTACAAGAAAAGTAACTATGTTTGTCTGCCTGTCTGCCGTCTTTACTGTATAAACCATTGGACCAATAACATTTGTACGTACTTAGAATACATTCCATGAAGGACATATAGAAATATTTGTGATATTAGTAGTTGAAAGGGTTTAAATAGGATGAAGTTTGCCTCTCTCTAAAACAAAAACTAAAAATTTTGGGTCTAGATACTCAGAAATGAGCCATATTGTGGTTTTGCAATAATGTACTTTTAAACTGTACATGGATGAACGAGGGGTTAAAATAGGGATGAATGTCAAATTGAAATCCATCGTCACAAAAATGCCTCTTTTTTATACTATACAATATTTTCAACACCCTGAAGTTACTCGTATCTTGCGCGAACGAACTCGCGTGTAACAGCGGTATAAAATAAAATAAATTAAAGGATGCCCCATGCCCTATTTCATTGGCACAAGAGTTATATTTTAAGTATCGTTTTGTCTATCTATAAATCTATTACAATCAAATATTTGTGTGTCTATAGTAAAAAAAAATATTTTATACGACTTTATGTTCTTTAATATGATCTTACAAATCATTGCAATAAATCTGCCGGCAAATATATTTAAGTGCTATCTATGTGACCAACTGAATTATCTCTTAAAAAATAGAATTTAAAAATTAGAGAATACTATCAAGTCAGGCAAATATAAAATTAAGACTGTTTACCTATTAAAAATGCTCAAAATATTCTACCTAAATACATTGATAGCTCTTTATAAAATAATAAGATATTAACATCAACTTTTGTTTAATACTATAATACTCAAAGCGCTGCCTACTGAAACAGATTGTTTACATTTCTGTGCAAAACTAGATTAATAATTAGGAACCTCTTAGCTTGTTTCACTTAAAGTTTAAAGTATTCAGAAAAAATATATTTAACTCAGTTCAACTGGATAGTTCTTTGTTTTAATTTTTAAAATGTCCATTTTTAATCCGTGTCTCTGTCCAATGGACGGTGATACTTGCTTAGTCATATTTTGTGACCACTGCCTAAAAGAAAGGAGGTTTACGTTTTAATATAAATCCAGAAACATTAATTTTAATGTATTTAATAGTTTCTGTAGTAGGATAAACTTTTAAATAACTTAAGAGGTTCTTAAAGATATTGCAATAGTAACAACCAACATTAACGAATTGGAATGGCCAAAAACGCTCGTTTGAACTTATAGGAGCCTTGCTAAATTATTATGTGGTAGTTTAATTATCTTGTTCCATATCCTCTAGTTTTTATATACTATTTAGAAGAATCATTTCAAAATACTCTAAAATAACAGTTTGAAATTATACAATAAAAATTATGCCATTACAATATTTATAAAAAGATTTTATATATATATATATATATATATATATATATATTGTTTTAACACACAAATTTTACAAAATTTAAAAAAAAAATAAATATGAGTGATTGTACAAACTGGTGGATAGTTTTACATACTATCATGATGGATAGTTTTTTGTTGCACATTTATCAAGGTTTCGTAAAAATTGTCCTATCGATCATATAAAAACAAACATACGCCAGCCAATAATCAGATTTTAAAGTCGCTACATAGAAAATATCCATTTTTACAAACGTTATATGTATATTAATAATATAAATGGGAAAAAATATGTGTTTTGTGAGTATGTTTCTATGATGATTGAACTCAAAACCTTGTGCTGATTGTGAAAATTCTTTCATCATTAGAAAGTTACATCCACTTTGAGTAACGTCCTTTAACCCTACGGTATATCGAGATATAATCTAAAAATAACATGGACAGAGAAGGATACATCACATTTTATTACTTTGAAATAGCCTGGAGCGAACAGTTTATTACCAGGGTGTGTTATCTATCTAGTAGTCATTACAACAATAATATACTTTAACATACAAACATGCCTTTACAACAAAGTGCATAAACAACTGCACAAGTCTTGATGGAACAGCACTTTCATCTTCGCTAAATGCGACCGATTTGTTTCAAGTCAACGTCGAATCTGTCCAAAAGGTTTAAATAATATTATGTGTTGATTGTTTTACCTTTCTCGAGGTAATCAATGTGAATGAAACCGCGTGCATGCCAAAAAACTGTGGCAATGACCTTGCCGGCTGACAGACTCTGTTTGGCCTTCTTTGGTCAACGTTCACCCCGAGCAACCCATTGTTTCGATTGTTTCTTGGTCTCTGGCGTAATGTGATGGATTCATGTTTTTAACAGCGAAAGTCGAGTACTAGGAATTGCGGCACCAATCTAGCGGAGAGTTTCGTCATGTCCAAATATTCGTGTAAAATATGATGTACCTGTTCAGTTGAGATACCTACAGCATGAGCCAACTCACGCACTTTCATTCTCCGATCATCCAATATCATTTCATGGATTTTATTGACGATTTCCGGCGTGATCACTTCTTTTGGGCGACCTGAACGTTCGGCGTCACTAGTGCTGGTACGACCACAACGGAACTCTGTAAACCATTTCTTTACCATTGAAATTGATGGTGCCGAGTCCCCGTAGTATTTATCAAGCTTTTCCTAAGTTTCAGTGATGGTTATTTACGAAGTAAGTTTTGCTTAATCAGCAACCAAAATTCACTTTTTACCATTTTCGTAAAATTCACGAGAGTGTTTGCTTTGAATTGCTATCAAACACCAACTGCATGACGTAACTTTCTCAAAGATTACAGTTGCAGGCAGCACTGCTGCGTTTGGAATTTGCGCAGGAAATTCAAAAAGTCACTGACTTAACGCCCTTGTACCAAGCTGGTACAAATTTAGCACGATTTGCCTGAGGCCGTAAGACATCATTAATTAAACGCCATTTATAGCACAGTTTTTTAATTGTGTCAAAATAATTTAATCCAGACTATTATAAAAGTTTTCAAAGATTTAAATAAAGAAAGCAATTTCGTATCAAAAATCAGCTGAAAATAATAACAGGTTCCTTAGTGTGTTTCAAATATGGTATTAACTGTTATAAATACTAAGAATAATACTAATTTAAATATTAGGAATAAACATAATTTGTTCTTCTAAAAACTAGGCTCCGAAGAACAATAAAATCTTTCATGAGACTTAGTATACTCTTCTACAATAAAATCCTAGAAAACGTTAAGCTATAATATGTAAATAAATTTCAAAAAGTTGTAAAGGCATGTTTGTATGTTAAAGTATATTATTGTTGTAATGACTACAAGATAGATAACACACCCTGGTAATAAACTGTTTGCTCCAGGCTATTTCAAAGTAATAAAATGTGATGTATCCTTCTCTGTCCATGTTATTTTTAGATTATATCTAGATATACCGTAGGGTAAAAGGACGTTACTCAAAGTGGATGTAACTTTCTAATGATGAAAGAATTTTCACAATCTGCGCACAAGGTTTTGAGTTCAATCATCATAGAAACATACTCACAAAAACACATATTTTTTCCCATTTATAATATTAATATACATATAACGTTTGTAAAAAATGGTATATTTTCTATGTAGCGACTTTTAAAAAATCTGATTATTGGCTGGCGTATGTTTGTTTTATATGATCGATAGGACAATTTTTTACGAAACCTTTGATAAATTGGCAAGCAACAAAAAACTATCCATCATGATAGGTATGTAAAACTATCCACCGTGTTGTACAATCACTCATATTTATTTTTTTTATAATTTTTAAAAATTTGTGTGTATATATAGATATATATATATACAGATATATATATATATAAATATACTTGTTATAAATATTGTATATGGCATAATTTTTATTGTATAATTTCTTAAACTGTTATTTTAGAGTATTTCTGAAATGATTCTTCTAAATAGTATACAAAACTAGAGGATATGGAACAAGATAATTAAACTACCACATAATAATTAGATAGGCGTCCTAAAAGCCTCAAACGAGCCGTTTTGGCGGCATTCCAATTCGTTAATAGTTGGTTGTTTACTATTGCTAATATCTTGCTAAGAACCTCTTAAGATATTTAAAGTTAATCCTACGTACATACAAACTATGTAAATACATATAAAATTAATGTTTCCGGATTTATATTTGTACAACGTATATCTCCTTCTTTTAGGCAGTTGTTCACAAAATAGGACCATAGCAAGTATCACCGTCCATGTGACAGAGACACGGATTAAAATGGACATTTTTAAAAATTAAAACAAAGAACTATGCCAGTTGAACTCAGTTAAATATATATTTTTTCCGAATACTTTAAACTTTAAGTGAAAACAAGCTTAAGGGGTTCGCTAATTATTAACCTAGTTTGCACTTAATCAATCACGTTTAAGTAGGCAGCGCTTTGAGTTATATAATATTAAACAAAGTTGATGTTAATATCTATATTATTGTATAAAGAGCTATCAATGTATTTAGTAGTAGAATATTTTGAGTATTTTTTAATAGCTTACTAGTCTTAATTTTATATTTGCCTGACTTGATAGTATTCTCTAATTTTTAAATTCCTTTTCTCTAAGAGATATTCAGTTGGTCACATAGATAGCACTTAAATATATTTGGCCCGCATGACGGTTATTTAACATAAAGTCATATAAAATATTTTTATTTACTATAAACACAACAAATATTTGATTGCAATAGATTTATAGATAGGATCAAAACGATACTTAAAATATAACTCTTTAGCTAATGAAATTAAGTGGCATGGGGCATCCCTTTTAATTTATTTTTATTTTATACTAGCTGTTACACGCGGGTTCGTTCGCGCAAGATACGAGTAACTTTCGCGTGGTGTGTTGAAATATATTGTAAAGTATAATAAAAAAGAGGCATTTTTTGTGTGACGATGACGATTTTCAATTTGACATTCATCCCCATTTCAACCCCTAGTTCATCCGCGTACAGTTTAAAAGTACAAAATTGCTAAAAACCACCAATTATGGCTCATTTCGAGTATCTAGACCCAAAATTTCTTAGTTTTATGTTTAGCAGAGACGTATAAATTTTCATTCCCTGTTTAAAACCTTTCAACTACTAATATCACAATAATTATTCGCATATGTCCTTTCTTGGAATGTATTCTAAGTATGTACAAATGTAATTGGTCCAATTGTTTATTCAGTAAAGACGGCAGACAGGCAGACAAACATAGTTACTTTTGCATTTGTAATAGCATAATTATACAATTACTTATTTGAACAAAAATATGAACCTACCAAGTTTTATATAATTTCGAGTATTATTATCTGACCAGTAATTTCTGCCTAACATTTTCCGTACGGTTTACTATTCTGCTCTCATTTACGGAAATAATAAAACAGGTCTATGTCCCCAGGCTAACTCTTCCGCATAAACTTAACTACGCTTTATTGCACCTTTTTCAGCCCAATTAAAACTAAATACAAATAATAAATAATCAAAACCATCACATATAAACTAAAACATATTGTAATATACAAGTGAGCAAGATCACGTCAAGTGGACCCCATTTACCACTTGATCATAAAATTTAATCTTTATATATTTTTCATAAGTACTTATGATCGAATAATGATCCCCAAACGATTTTTAAAATTTTAATTTTAACAACATTTTTTTTACAATGAAAATTTTAAGCACTTTTAATTAAAAATGGATTAAAAATCAACCGTAAGAGATAAATTCATGAAATTTTCAGCATCCATGGTCGAATGTCTATATTTTAAGAATATATTACCGACTTAAGATTATTTGTTTATTTTCGTATTGTTAACTAACTTTAAGTTAACAAATGAAAATTTAACTCATTTCTTGGTAAAAAATGGATTTTTTTCATCGGTCACATGCTTTATTCATTTAAGTTTAAGATTCCGGAAGAAAAATTTCACTGCTCGCCATTGGTTTAAACAAAATGAATTTATTTAAGACGGCCCGAGGTTTGTGGAAGCCGCCGCGCACCGAGGTCTCGTACCGCATTGAAGCTTTTATCGGTGATAATTTAAATAAAATACAAAAAATTTTAAAAAACAAATTTATTATTATTTACGTTATATTATTTTTAAAGTTGTTGTTATTAGAGTTTGTAGTTGTTCCGATTTTTCCGAAAATTATTCGTTTTTTTAAGATGCTTTCAATCCCACACCATTGGTCCAATGAAATCAGGCTTTAACTTCCACCCTTATGTAATTTATTATTAAAGAAAATGAAGAAATGACATGGTTTTGTTTGTCATTCAAAAAAAGTCACGATGCAAAGTTCGGTACATTTATTTAATACTAAATTGATAGAATTTTTTAAAACTAAATTTTGGGCCGATAAAATTAAAAGATCAAAGGTTTAATGGAGCCCTTCAAATAAAAATAAATATAATTTTCCAATTTTAGTTAATCATAAAATGATTTTGGTTATTAAAAAAACTTTTAGGATTTTATCTTTATTTTAATTTTAATTCCGACTTTCAACACTTTTCCAGCGGCCGTGGTCACGGGTCGGAAACAAAACCTTTCATCACCCATTTTGTAGGGCCAACGTATGTTTTACCTATTTGAAGCATCTGGATCTAGTCAAACCCTTGGTGATACAAATGAGTCCTTTTAGTGTCAGACCATCCTTTAACCTTTCACCGTTTCTAAAAATTTGACATTACAAAACCACCCGGACCAAATATCATTTATTTGACCACGCGTGGTCCACTGGTTAACGATCAGTGGACCCGGGTTGCCAATTTTCCGAGTGGCTTTTAATAAAGGTTTAAATTAACGGTGGTTCTGTGTATTTTATATTTGTATATTATTCGTTTACTTTTAACATATTATTTATATCTTGACGAAAAGGAATTCCTGCTCAAATAAGATAATAAAGATTAAAATGCTCTTCGTATTTCTCTTATTACACGAATAAAAAAGTAGCCATCATAAATCACACATATTTTGTATATAGTCTTAAGTGTTTAGGGTGAAAACTTACATGTCATAAAAATAGTATATTTTGTTTTGAATGAACTTCGATAAACTTCTAATTTCGATCGACTTTTTATTCCCAATTCCGATAGAAAGGAGCTTGGCATGGGATCATAGAAAACAATGAATCTAAAAATCTGAGCTATCACTAATCCAATACAGTTCAAACTAAGTCTTCGATTACAAAAAGTGGTACGTAATTAAGAAAGTAAAAATGATTTTGTACATTTTGAGGTTATATCTTATAGAAAGGCATTGACGTTTTAGTATCTTCACAGCAAGCGGACTTAAGTTTTTGTAGGTTGATTAAAGAAGATGAATTTTTTATAGATGTTTTAACGTTTTATTTTTATTGACAAACCTTAAATTGCAAAAATCATCCAAAAAATTTTTATAAAAAAATTTGGAAATTTTACAAAAACGATCAAAGTGTTGGTAGCATTAGAATGCAAAACAATATACAATAATAATTATTCTAAAACTTCCTTGACAAAATATGTTAAGGGTAATTAAAATAACAAAATTTTAATGTATTACGAAGATTTAGAACTAACTACTCTTATTGAATTATTTTTCTATAAATTTGTAGATAATGTCAATAAATCTTCTTAAATCTTTTCTAATTACTTCAGTAGAAAGATAAAAGCGTTGTACAAAGCTCCTGAGTTACAGTTTGCATTTGGCAGTAATATTTGCTTATTTTATTTCATTGTGGATCAATTCGTTAGTTAAGTATTTTTATAATAATTATGAAAAGCGTATCAAAACCGGAAATTTTTAAATTATAATTTAATCCATTGCCACTTCAGCTAGCTCACTGTGGGAATTATGTGGGTTACTATAGTTCTGTTATGGATCTCTGCTTTACTCTTCGATTATGGCTGATGGATTATGGCTACAATATTTTACAAAAATATTCTACACGGGAGAGGCCTATGCTCAACAGTGGGTTTTAAGAGGCAAAACCAAATATTACGTGGATGACTAAATGATTCAGAAAATAAGTAATTACAATTAGTTAACTAGTTAACATATTAGAAGATACACAATGACTACTGTTTAGTTTATAACTGTAGCAATATCTTATTTTAGAGAAAACGTTTATTTTGATGTTAAGGTTATGGTTAATTTTAGTTGATTTCGTATATATTGAACCATAAAAAACGATTCAAATCAGAAGATTCCAGCAGATTTTCAATATAAAAAGGTACTCCTTAAGTTTATCGTTTCCTAGACATTTTCACGAACCCATTGCCGGCAAATAGAAACACATAAATATTAATATAAATTAGCGTAACTACCATTCAAAAGAAAAGCTATGAGAAGGTTAATAAACAAATATTCAATGAAGAGCTTTAATGAAAATACTCAAGCTATTAAATGCGGACTAATTAATATGCGACAGGTGTGTTCCATAACCAGCACTATAAAATTTAAAAATGTTACTTCACATAACTCTTTACCTATTGTTTAGCTAATTAAGAGATAGAAAACAGTGTCTCATGTAAACACTACTATTACCAGAAGCAAACGCCTTCTTATTAGTAAAGTAAAGTTTTCAATCCCCACGCGATGTTTAAGCCACCAATAAGGGTGCTAGACTTTTTGGCGCTAATTTAGTTTGACATTAGATGCTGTGTAAGTAAATTATATATCTAAATTGTCTTAACTTGACATGAATGTATTTTACTGAATTTTTATTTAACACATCACACACACACATCATCAGCCTGTAATGCTCCCCTAACACACCCCTATCCATTAAGGCGTTTTTGGACCGTATCCCACCACGCTGGTCCAATGCGGGTTGGCGGGTGGACCGACTTTTTACATTCCCATCTGACGCATGGATCATCTTACTTTTCAGACAATTGGGTGATCGGCCCAAATTGCCCTAACCAACTACGATACAACAATAAAAATTTGTTGAGTCCCCACAGGATTCGAACCCACGAACTCCGGTTTCTAAAGCAGACGCCCTTGCCACTAGGCTGCGAAGGCAGTTTTATTTAACATACAGGCTACTTTCAGATGCTTTATGATCATAACAAAACCACTCTTGCTCAGGATTAGCACACATAAACAAATTAAAATTTAATAAGTAGGGTTTGTATAATATTAATAAATATTACAAATTTCATTGCGTGTAATTACAGGTAAAATTTGTTGTTCATCTTAGTTTGCTGACTAAACCAAAATATATTTATAATTTACAGCCCCACTACAGAGTATTAATATCTCGGAGTCAGTAAACGATCAATACAGGAAAGTACGTAAACTAACAAAATCGACAACAACAAGGTTTTTGTTGTATTTATAGAAATGTTGTTATGTATTTTCATATCTACGATATACATAATACCGTCTCTTATTATTCTTGTTAATCTGCACAGTGTCTTCGTGCTAAACAATAGGAAATATATGGAACTTAGCAAACAACCATAAACTGCCGCCCTTTAAACATCCGCCGCTTTGAATTGTTCAGTGAACTTATTCGCACCTCAAATTTTCCTTCTGGTGAGGGCAATCAATATAAAACAAAGTTGACTAAATGTTTTTACTACAGTATAGTGCATAAAATAATCTGCTTATTTACTAACCCTTATAGACTTTAGTGGTCATAAATAGTTATATTGAATATGTTTTTTTTTGTATTTATACATTCTATGTTATGTCGAGAACAAATATTGACCCATGTTAGTTTTTTGGCGATGATATAGTAATCACGTAAAAATCTTTCTTTGCATAAAACAATTTTCCATAAATTGATGTTCAAAAATAAAAATACGGAAAAAAGTTTGTACAATCCCAACAACCGATATATATTTTAAAAACAAATAGATAATATATAAATGAGCTACTTTAGCATAATGTGTTAATTGATTTTCTTTTACGTTTAAAAAGATTTATAGTAATTAAACTTAAGGCATTTACAAGCGTTTATTAAAAAAAAACATATAGCTTCATCTGTTGTTGTACATGCATTACTTTTCTCCATATTATTTGTTGATTCCAACATTGCCCGAACAAAGGTCCTTCTCCTCTGTCTCCTATCCTCAAAGCTTTTTACTTTCTCTATCCTCCAGGCAAACATACTTACTCGTCTGAACTAACTTATTTTAACTATCAAACAAATCTAAGAAGTTAACACAGTGACAATCAAATTTTTTTCTTATGTTATAGTCATTTTGGTATGTGAGCAAGTAAGCATTTTCATAAAAGGGTTTTTTACGGATTTTATCGCGTTTTATCTAAATTATTTAAATTCCCGACGTCTCAAACACTTTTCAGCAGCCGTGATCACGGGGAACAATGAGATGTCATGCGTCTTGTTGCCAATATCCGACAAGTCGGCAGTGTGTGACCTCACCTTAAATCACCCAAATCAAATTATCAGATTTGATCAACCACAAATCCTCGATAAATAACATCGATTCCTACCAAGGATGATTCTTGAGGCTACTAAAATTATGAAACATCAAAATTTCAATAGAGAAGATGGTGGGGTTTAAACACCTACTTGGCTTTAATAAATTAAAATTAAAATCCTAGCTAATTACCATTGCCGGCTATAATGATAAAATAAGTTCATATTGCAAAGGTTGGAGTACAGACTAAAAATATTTTATAATAATTAAAATCTGGAAACCCCGCTTCAGCACTGGCAACAAGACGCATTACATCTCAGCATAAATAATAAAGTGTTTTTTAAAGATTTAATCAACGGCCCCAGCTCGTAAACTGTCGTGCAAAAATTAATCGATACGAGAAATTTTATGCCCCAATAAAATTGAGTTTCTCTTTGATGTAAATTTAATTTTCCGGAAACGGCGCAAAATTAATTGCCATGTTTAGTAACAATTTATTTAATACATGTTAATTCAAACGTCAAATTGAAAAGGTAAATTTTGTAAAAATGGTGACAACACAAAAAGTAAGGTATTCGAATAAATATATCATTAACATTATTAACATATTATATAATTAATATATAAATGTTTAAAGATTTTTATGATTTTTTGTTTGTGTAGTCGATTCTTCGTGTCGATTTTACATGATTTTTTAACTTAGGTTTTTAACTGAGTCTGGGTCCGTCAATTTATTATATCATATAAATATTTTAGCTTGTACTCTCCTATATGTTGCACGATATCTCAATAAATATAAAAAATTATATAGTTAATTAATTAAGGAATAAAGAGTACGTCGGTGTCTGCGTGCGCTATAATATATGATAATAATACTTTATTGCCAGGTAAGCAATCACCATCTATAGTACTTCTGAACCATGAACTAGAGAAAACACCTGCATCTTATGAATCAGTGCCCTCCTATGTATAGTCGCCATGGAAAAGCTCTCCGAAATTTTATTGGCTTTAAGAAATTTTTCTTCAAGCTTCAAGTTTAAATTCTAGTGCCCTTTTTCGTAAGTTGTAGCCATGTGCTTACATTCCCTAGTTGGCGTTATGTTACATTTTGACTTTCTTTCTAGAGAGAAAAACTTGAATATTTAAAGGGTTCCAAATGAGTTGTGCCTTCCCCCCTCCCTCAAAAAACCTCTGTATTGTGATCGATCACTGACTCGTTTAGAATCCCAGTGATCGGATGTGTCTCAAGATTTGCAACATATCTTATTCGTTTCTTATTCATGCATTCATATCATATATTTTCCGGTGGGATCATCTGTTTACATACGCATGCCATATTTTTAAAATTGAATTATTTCCTTCGTAGTTGTCTCTTCGTAATTTTATAATAAAGGTTGGCCACCGTAGTTAGAACTGACTCAAACGATATTATTATTGTTTTACTAACTGTTTCCAACTCTTAACAGGGTCGATGGTCACGGGACTGATGAAACGTTGGGTATAATAAATTTTAAAACGTAAATCAAAGTAATTGAAAACTATAAAATCAATATAAATGTTATAGTATTTATCATGCATAGTATTTGCGTAAGCAAAAGAAAGAATTATTTCAAATTAATTTTTGACCAATTTTTTATACTCTATTTGCCACTACATACATAAAGCCTCATTATTGCTTGAGCTGTAATTAATGACCCAAGGCTAAGGCTAAGACAGTTAGTTACTCTGGTTCTTACCGTAATTTCTGTCCAAACCCTTTACAGAAAAGATAACATTTTTGTACCATAAGAATTAAGTAAATCTTTACTTTTTTGTATTTTACGCGAATACTACACATGATTTAGTAAATTCACAATAAATGTTCTTGTTATCGTTTTATACTTTGGTAAACACCTACTGTGAATATTTTATCTTACATAAACACCAATTTAAGTAATAGTGTTTTCGTTTGAGCAATACCTAGATAGAATTATTCACGATCATCTAGATTCAATGCCATATCTTAATATTCTATATACGATTTTTTTATTTTATCTACTATAATATAATAAAACGGGTTATCTAAGGATTTCCAACAGATCTGCTCGTAATAACAACTATAAATTAGCAATAAGAACTATTTTGCCTGATCTTATCTACATATTTTATTTACTCCAATGTATCCACAGTGTCGTAAGTGTAAGGAGGAGAGTATAGTTAAAACATTTTCACAAATTTACTAAAAACGAAATATAAGCAACTGGTTAATATTCACTAAACAGAATAATACAATACGGCAGTAATGTACTTCAATTACTGTGACATTATAACAGATAGTATTTAAGTAACAGTAACCGCAATACTAATACTATAAGAGCACAATGCACTTCCACAAAATGAACAACGTTCCTCTCCTCATTCGCTCTGCAATCTAGTGCACTTGCATCCAGCTTGTGATTAATTCTCGTTATTCTGCATACAGAGCAAAGTGAATGACAACGAGAGATCTTTTAAGGCAAATGGCACTCTCCCTAAATGACGAGCGTCACAGCGCTTCATTGGACAAATGAACTGCGGAGTTTTGAATAATCGTTGTGCTATGTAAATGAATTCAATCTGGGATCTGCAAGAAAAATTCATGACAAGGTAAAAATTATATAATTTTAAAATCCATAGTCAAATTGGGTTACATCGAAAGATAATTTAAAGCAATATCTTTAGATTTGAAATATTTTAAAGAATTTAATAAATTTTCTAGAAATTTTTATATCAAAATGAGCAAGCTTACATAAATCTTAAGTTATACGGATAACCTTACTTGGAATAAAAATTTTATCCCGTGATTTCCTTTTAAGGGTTACATTGTTTTTGAAAAATAAGCATTCAAGTTTATATTCAAATAAATTATATAATTTTCGTAAATACCTGTAATTTTCCCTTTCGAATTTCTTTTATGCAGGATCAATTTACTCGAAAGGGCACTCAGTAAGTCAGCCTAGCAAGCTGCAGTGCTCGCCGTAGCAACTGTCTTTCCCTTTTTTGTTACATTTATTCTTTGTTGGCATGTACATTTCACAAAATGTTTCCTGAATAATATCATCGATTTATATAGATGTATATTTTTAAGGTATAAAGAAGCACATAAGCATAGCTTTTAATCAACTAGGCGAAAAGTAACATATTTTATTTGAAGCCTACTTTTTGCAGTTTTCAGAGACCAACCCTCAGATCTGAACTGGTTGTTTGACCGAATTCTCAAAAAAAGGAGATACTCAATTCGGAGCGATATCTCTATATCTTTTTATATATGTTACCTGGTTTTATTTTTTATTAATAGATATTATCTTGCCATTGCTTCCATTTTTTTAATTGTGATAAGTAGCTTAATAGACCTTTGAGAAATAAAACAAATACGGCACAAAAAAATGATAATCTAGTGTAATTAAATTACAAACGCTGCTAAAACCGTGAAAGATAGACATAAAGTATGTTCTACGTAATTGTACTTCTTAAACTGGTCTATAATAAAATCCGCGATTGTATATCTCTATTTATTTAGTTTTATTTCATTATATATATGTCATATACATATATGTTATGAAATAAAACTGAATTATAAGAATAACGCACAATAGCCATGTTTAAAGCTCGTTTAAGGTAATAGAGTGTATGTTCACATAAAAGAATTAGAAATAATCTTTATTGTATTAGCATAAGACATGTCATATACGAAATCACTATTAAATGAATATCTTATAAGATAAGAGAGATTTTTAATGCGAGGATAGAAATCACGCAGCAATTCTACTTTGGTACCCGCTTGGATTGCGTAAAATGGTTCTGTTCTGTTTGAAGTCGGTGATATTTTTTTTGTTAAAACTGTTCTTAATTAACTGTTGTTTGCTCAATTTAACGAGATCGATTAAACTATTGTATAATGGAATAATTTATTGAAACATGTTAAGAAACTAAAATTTGAATCTTTGATGTTGTTTCTCTGATTTACTCCGATTGAATCAGAGTTATTGCGACATAACAAAAATAGTAAGTTTTACTTGTAATGCTTTGGCATAAAACATTTGAATAAAGAAAAATTAACAGTGCACTCTACATTGTTAACTTCTGAAAGCCTTCAGGGTCTAAGCTATTTGTTAAGCAAAGGCGATTCTAAGAAAACTACATAATTCCATTAGTAACGGGTGTTTCACAATGTTAATTTAAACCTCGTTTATGTTACCAAGATACGTTTTCCTTGGGAGGATTTTTTTTTAATAATTAAATAGTAAATTTGTAAGCAGTTGATTTTATAAAATTAAAGCAATAAGTTTTTATGAGATAAAAATTATGTATAATTTGTAGAATTGCAAAATTTCCAAAAAAAAGGAAAATAATTATGAAAGATGTGGTAAAGTTTAAATATATTATTCGAAACATAAGTACAGACCAATCCCAACTTAGTCTGCACTTGATAATAGAGGCTGGAAAAGCTACGAAACGTTGAAAATACGATGAAAACAAAAACGCAAGAAAAAAAGTGCTTTATTTCATCATTATCAGCCTGTGTTAGTCTACTGCTGGACATAGGCCTCCCCTACTGCACCCTTTCTCCGTTTGGGGGTTTTGGACCGTATCCCACCACGCTGGTCCAATACGGGTTAGAGGGTGGTCCAACTTTTTTCATGCCCATCTGATGTATAGTTATCTTACTTTTCAGACAATTGCGTGATCGGGCCAAATTGTCCTAACCAGCCAATAAACAACGATACCCCAAAGTTGTTTTTCCCGCAGGATTTGAGCCCATGACCTCAAGTTTATTATGCAAGCGCCAATATTGCTCGGCTTAATAACACAGGTTCCTACAGAGTCAAAAGCTTGTTCATAGATCACAAAAGCAAGGCACAAAGGCCTTGCTCGTGAGTCTTTTGTATAACTTGCCTCGTGGTGTATATACATGGTCTATGGTGCTTAATTCTCTATAAAACCTAGCCTGTTTTGGTGGTTATAATCCATCTAGCTTGTTAGTTAGGCAATTCGCCATGACCTGTCACGAATTGTTTGGTGTGTGGTGGTTTAGTACCAAACACCATGCGACAAAATTATATTCTGGTTATATTATGTACATTTTAAATTGTGTAATATTAAAAAGGTTTAAAAGGGGATGATCATGAGCTTCATGGCAAGACGTTGATAGTTTTGTGTCTTTTTTTGCTAGTGACATAATTAGTAAGCACTGATGTAACAATAAAATAAATCAAGTCACACTTTATACACCAAAAGCTTAGAATATCATTTAACTAGACGTTTAATAGCGGTCCTTTTGATGTTTCTTAACGTCTTTTAAGAAACTCATTGCTAGAAGGCACATTTTTTTATATAAAAGAATAAGACCTTAATCTAACGTTCAATAAATACAAAGCAGCCTATGCAATGCTTCAATTTTCATTCTTTATTAAGGTACAAAGTTATTTCAAATATTTCTAAGTTTCATTTTACTTATCATTATCATCATTATTAAATAAAACTATTAAACATTTTTAATGAAAACTGAGTGCACTTTTAAGTTTAATATTAATAATTTTCTACAAAATAATAGTTTTTTATAGAAAAGTAGTAAATTGATTTTGGTAAAATACGTACTTTTATTCAACATTTTCTCATGTCCAAATGAGACCGAGGTTCTGGAAGATCGGGAGAAGGTATGTTATCGACGTTTTCGGGATGAGTAAATCCGCATCTGAACCCGAAGTTTGTAGAAGTTATTTTAAAAGTTCTCGGAAATCTCTAGGCTTCCCGTCTCACGTCAGAAAAATAAGTCTTCAAAATTTAAATCCCAGATCTAACCTTTGACTGACTAAAATTTGATAGAATTGTAAAAATGTTGTGATACTTCGTTCGGAACAAAGACTATATGTATATACGAAAATACAAAAAAGTGTCTAAATGTGTATAAGCCTTGTATTTAATATTCATGTTTTTTAATTCTAAATAAGCGGTGGTAGGTCCCCTTTTTACCGGAGACCATCTGGGTGGGTACGACCGCGGTGCCTATTTCTGCCGCAAAGCAGTAGTGTGAAAACACTGCAGTGTTCCGGTTTGAAGAGAACCGTAGTCAGCATATTTACTAGGTAAACGAGACTTAACACCTCATGTCTCACAGCAGGCAGCGCGTTGGCGATACCACTGGTATTGCCAATGTCTATGGGCGCCGGTAACCACTTCCCATCACGTGGCCCGACCGCTCGTCTGTCTTCGTATGCCATAAAAAATATAACAAGAACTATTTTTTTACTAATTTGTCTCCATTCACTTTTGTATTATATTACACTCGATTTTTTAGTCTAATATAATTAAAATGTGTTAATATAATGAAATACACAATTTTCAGTAATAAAAATTATAGACATGAGTGACGATCTTTGCAGATATGCAGTGGATGCAGGTGGTATAGGTTCGTATCTCTTAGAAGCTCATGAGGAGGTCTGTGTTCAGCTGTGGACTTCATTAGGGCGCACTTCACTATAATAAAGATAATTATTAAAATAAATAAATGATTTACGATACATATGTTTTCTTTTATTTTTACAATTCATGTATTAAATTCACCTCTGCCAAAAAAATATCCATATAACATTTTAAAAAATGTTCATTTCAACACCGATTTTAACTATCTTGATTAGGGTATTTACTATTTATACATTATAATGAACTACTAACAAGGTTCTATTTAAAGTGCAATTATTATACCAAGCGCCAGGAAGGCTAAGTGTACAGTTACCTAAACTAATAAGGGCATAGATAATTTTATGAACACTGAGTGTCTTAAACTTCATAATTTTATTTGTTTGCTACAAAACAAAGTTATGCTCTTAATATTATTGTCAACTATATTTATTTTACAGAACAAAGAAAAATGGTAAGTTACAAATTAAAGTTTACGTTTTTATGGATACATTTTAAATAATTCAATTGGCGCCATTTATTGACAAATGTTTTTTATAACTAAAACTAATTTACGTTATAAATCAGGTCTACGAGTTCATAAAAGTGATATTAATTGATTTTCATGTTGTAACGATATTAATCTAAATTTCCGTAAGTACTTCTTGAAACCAAAAAAGATGGTCAAAAACCTGACAAACTTTACACAACAACCATATGTGTGAATATTCTCTGATTGTATTTATTCGAAAAAAATATTTTTAATGTAATATATTCTTATATGTCTCAATAACTCAGAACAAACGTAATTCAAATTAATGAATTAAATTTGTTACTCGAATACAAACACTGTATTTAGAACAAGAAAGGCCGCCTCTATTATGAAGAAAAAAATAAGTTATAAACTGTACTCTGCCAGCGGAATACTTGAATTTACTTGAATTTCCGCGGCATCCTCAACTTCGTGAATAATTTTTCAAAGTTGACTACGTGAAGCACTCACTTAAAGTACCTCAGCAAGTTCATTGTCGTTTTGAAAACTTCCATTTTTTTATTCAGGTACTATTACGCTAAGTAAAAAAATACAAAAATTGTATTTTCTAGATGAATTTCCTTCTCTTTCTAGTACCGTCGAAGCCGAGGTAAGGATAAGAAAATTCTAGCCGGCCTAATAACTAAGAGATGTTGTAAGGCCAGTTATAAAAGTTGTAAGCTTGTTTGATTCGATTTGGAAGGTGCGGCCAAGTCTGCTTTGCATATCCTCTGCAACGAGAAGAAACGTCAGATTTAGTATCGGTATCGTGATAATTTGCAATCTCCGTAGTCGAATATAGATCGGCTGCAGTTGTAATCGGCGTAATTTTTTATTATATTAGTGTTTTAATCTCTAATTATATTGCAGTTGCCATGAGGCTGGAGATATGTTGCTAAAAGATTTTGATACTTTCTAGGTTAAAGTAACATTAACAGAGACTGTAGCTTCAATGGTGGCTAGAGTAAAGGCCCAGAGCATTGGAAGTTGAGGGTTTTATGGGCTGGATACCTGTTGGATAAGTAAAACAAATTTAATGACAGAAAATTGATAGAAAGAATAATATAAAAAGAAATGGCAGAGATTAAAGACAACAGACTATGTGGAACCTCTAAAGGTTCTTGAAAACTTAAAAAAATATTCTGTTACACGTTGGAGAGTCTATCACGTCTATAGAGGTTCTTATATTGTTTGGCATTTGTAAGAATTATAAAATGTAGCGAATAAATAATACGTCCGTAAATAAAATAATAATATCAAATATAATCTTTTCGTGGGTAGGCGTGCAAAAGTTGACACTACATTTACATTGCTCCTTTAATTTAATTTTGAATAAAATAGTTTTAAAATAAAATTATAGTTAAATTGTTGTTTATGGTTTATTTAAAAAAAATACTTACATCAGCAGTAAGTTTTTGTAAACATAAATTATCACTAACAGCCCTCATCTGCCAGCAAATTTTTTGGAACTTATTTCACTTTAATTTTGATATCACATATTTGGAACAGAATGTCAAACTTTTCCGAAATTATGACAACACAAAGCCGCATGAGGAGTCCATCTCAAAAGGTTGGATGACCTGCAGGCACAAATAAGCAATGCTGGGTTATCCAAGTACACTATCACAAGAGTTGCCGATGAACTTCGCATATTCCGGAAGCTGATTTTGGCATACTCAAACTGAGTATGCCAAAACTGCGCCAACAGATAAAAGAATGTGCCAAACAAGTCGGTAACCTGGACACGAGGAGCCGCAGGAAGGCACTTATTGTAACTGGAGTGGTTGAAATGATAAAGAGGACTGTGGTAAGTTAATTTTAGGTATTCTTCACAAAAATTTAGTTCTGCAAAAAAACATCTTCCGACATTAAAAGTGTGCCACCGGTCAGTCACCTGAGCAAACAATCTTCGAGACCCATATTAGTTAGGTTTACCAGAATTGTTACCAGAGAGAGGCCTGGAGGGCCAAAAAGTTGAAAGGCACATCCACTTCAATGAAAGAGTTTCTGACACGGGTAAGACAATCTGTATTTAGCAAAGCACGCTTTTATTTCTGGCATGCATTGGGTGTGGTGTCTACATGGAGTTATTTTCATAAAAACTTCTTGTAGCATCAATTAAATCACCACAGAGGAGGAGCTTGTACCCATACAGCTAAATATCCGCAGAAAGAACAGATACCCAAATAATCCTGAGTTTGCGATTACTCTTTTAAGTTTTTTTTTTTCCTACATTTTTAGTTTTCGTTTATGTATATGATTGTATCCTCAAACAGAATTACACCTTTAATTTACACAGTCTAGTAGCAGTTTAAATTACCTTGTGTCTTTTAGCTCTCTTACTGTTAAGGTTTTTTTTGATACGCTTTGCGTAGATGTTACTATTGATAACAGTGTCAATTTTTATGCCTATTACTATAAATTAACTTTTTAACGTTATTTTTCTGCATTTATAATGCTTATCCAACTAAATTATTATATTTGTTTTTGTTGTCTAAGTTAATTTAAGGTAATGTCACAATCGTTTATGGCATTTTGACGTTAGCTCTCAGAACGTCCTGGTTTTTAGTTGCGTTCCGTTTATATTTGTAGCCTTAAATTTTTGTAACACAAAAAATTGTCTTTATAATTTTATGTTTTATTTTTTTTCTTTTTAATTTTGCTGTATATTTTACTTTCTATAATTGATATTTGAGGTATTTGGATGTGTATCAAATTAATGTAATTTGTGCTTTTGTATAACTGGCGGGTGGTGAGAGATTATTGTTGATCCACCAATTGCAATATTTTATTTTATATATATATATTATTTATCGAGCGAGTCTCTGTGACTTTTTAAAAAACATTTCCTAGAAACCTTAGGGCCGTCATTAAACATATGTAACCTTAATGTTCAAAGTATCCTGGGTCACTTCACTGATTTGATGTTTCAAGCTTCGGGATTTAGGCCCGAAATAGTACCACTACTGCCCTTCTTAAAGTGACGGGCAATATAAAACTGGCATAGATAATACCATGGTCACAGTTCTGGTGCTTTATTGACTTTTTTAATGCCTTTAACACCGTCAGTCACGACATACTCCTTGCAGTCCTCTCCCATTTAATGATTTTAGAGGAAGTATTGGAATGGTTTTTAGGGCGCCAGCAATCAGTTATTGTCGATGAATTATCTTCATGCTAGCTGAACCTTAAGTGAGGTGTACCTCAAGGCGGTATTCTTTCTCCACTTTTGTTTTCCATATTTATTAACTTCACCACTTTTTGACCTTCAATGTGCGTATCATATCTATGCCGATGACTTTCAGTTGTATGTTTACGAATCTACCAAAAACTTAGACGTAGGAGTTGACAAAGTTAATAAGGACTTAGCTTCAATAAAAATGGTGTGAAATTTTGTTTGGTTTGGCAGTCAATCCATCGAAGTGCCAAGCAATAATAAACAGCAGTGCCTGCAATTTGAAATAGTGAATCTGGCTGCGCTTCCATGCTTAATTTATGACAGAGATCAAATTCGTTCAGTCTTAAGTTAAAATCTAGGTCTCTAGATAAATAGAACACTAAATTGAAACAGCCAAATAATACCACAAGCGTGGTGCAGAAAGTTACAGGTATTCAGCGATGCCTTTATAGATTCAAGAAGTTTTGCCGATTCAGGCGAAATTGACGCTAAGCAGGCTCTGATTTTCCCTATTATCGACTATGGTAATGTATGCTTTCTTGACCTGAATGCAGATCACCTCAATAAGCTTGACTTCTAAACAACTACATTCGATCCGTTTTTAATCTTAGTAAAAATGACCAAGTTTCTGCAACAACGTTCCGAACTAACTGGTTACTTATTCGACAGCGACGTTCCTTACGAACCCTTACCACTTTGTTTTCATTTCTTAATTCTTCTAGTACTCCATCCTATATATCTTTCTAATTTCAATACTTATGCGATGTCAGTAACAAAAATCTTCGTTCGACGCTTACGCGTCTACTTCAATGCCCTATTCACTGTTCTAACATCACGCACTCCTCTTTTATATATATATATATATATATATATAAAGAAAACATAACATAATAACTAAAAATAAAATAAATAAAATAAAAATAAATAAAATTAATTACTACACATGTGTATTTATAAAAAGTAAACATATGTTATAGTTATATATAATGTATATATATATATATATATATATATATATATATATATATATAATTAATTTTATTTATTTTTAGTATATATATTTGCACCCTACACTTTTATCTTTGCATCACCCCAAGGTTGACTATGCAGAAATGCCATTGGCATTAAGTCCGCCTCTGTACAATTTGTGCATCAAAGTTTTAATAAATAAATATATTCTGAAACAGTGCTACTTTTTTGACAATATAATAATCATTATTTGATTTTGACTTTACTAAGTATTATCTAGAACATTTAATTCTTGTCAACGAAGATAAAGAACACAAGTGGTTTGTTTAAATTATTTACACTTACCGGGTAGTTCGGCAAAAATCTTGTTTATTACATATAATAATTTATCATAACCAGTTGATTTGGTAAATTAATTTAAAATAGAATTTGGACATGACATTTAATTCTTTTTAGGTAAGATCTTTGTAGCAACATTCCAGTTAACCCCCTAATGTGTAAAATGTTGTTTTCAAGAAACGTATGTCAGTTAACAAGACATACAACATCGTGACTAGTTTTAAATTGAAAATGTTACATAGCGCGCGAGAAGACGTGTGAGTTACTCACAAAACGTCTCGTTGCTTTAACGATATAAAACCCTTTTAAGTATGAAAGTAATAGAAGCAAGTGAAAATTGCATTTTCTGTACATTCAAGTCATATCCACTAACGTCCAGGACACGAGCACTTTTCGAGCGTTGAAGCGTTCCTTGCATATTGGAACAATTTTGCTTAATTTCATCCTTTTCGCAGGAAAAATACGTTACTTGTTTGTGGATTCTAGTTATTTGTGCAAGGTTATAATTTACTGAAACATTCATAATAGAATTAACTTTCAATTGTTTTTAAAAATATTTTTATCTTGCCAATTGTTGTTTGTAAATAATTATCAAAAAGTACCTGTGATATAGCAGATTAGATCACCGTGAAATTTTCTTATGCTGACATACTGCCTTTAACCAACTGAGCCACAGCGTGTTATGCAAGACGTTTGAAAGTTGCAATGTTATTCATGTTTGTTATCGCAGTTTCTTGGTAGTCAAGTCCAAAGTTCAATATGGCAGGTGAGTATAATATGTTAACGTAGTCCGTTACAATTTTTAAATATAAATGTTTTTCACTTCCAGTAAATCATTATAATTTTATAATTTTAAGATTTTTTAACACCGATGTTATTTCTGCACTTTAATTGTTCTTTAAAATTCTTATGAATCATCGAAATTCTAGACTTGAAGTCCAAATTGTTTAACTTCTTAAATACACTTGTTGTCGATATGTCCCTTTTGGAATAAGTTGAAAACAATGATACTTGTTACACTAATTGCGATGAACACGTGCTGCACAACTTTAGCTTTTAGCAGTTAAAAGTTTAAATTACAGCTAGTTTACATTAAATTTATTTTCAAGCAAATGGTAGTCAATATTTAAGGCAATGCGACTTAAAAATATTATATATACTTTTAAAAACTTAAATAACCTTAACACATTGCTTTATATTTTTACAAAATAAAGCATCTAAAATAAAAGACAAATTTAGTATAAGTCACCCGAACAAGGGTTGCTATTTAACAAGACATTTAATTGCGCTCCCCTGCTTTTGTAAACAACAGTGTAATTAAGTGAGCCGATACGGAAATGCCACTTCCTTGAACGTAACTGTTACTATAGCAACATTAAAAACAGCAAGCGATGTTGCTGTTTTTAATGAAAATATAATGAGTCAGATTGTTTTAGTGTAAAATCATTTAGATTCATGTTAATTTAGGATTGAATATAAATAAGCCAACTTGTTGCTAACTTCTTGATTTTTTTTACGGTGGGGATACGCCTCCGCAAGGACGCTATGTCCTTGCGGAGGCAAGACAGGTTATGTCGGACTCGAATCGAGCCGCAGGTACTGAGCCCCACCGCTACGACATAGCGAAAACCTATTTGGGGGAAACTTGTTGCGAACTTGTGCCAAGTTACGAAACGTACTTCCACTTACATGTTTATTTTTCGATAAACCAGTACTACGAAAACGTTACTGCGCTTTTGTTTAAGAAGTGACATGGCGTATTTAAAATATAACATATTAAATTATCGGTATGGTTAACTAAAAAGAAGTATTTAAAAACCATTCGATAACATTGATACGAAGAAATTTTTTTTCAAATTATCGAAAATTATAATATGACATTAAAAAGTAATTCAACGATGCTTTCAACGATGACAAAATTCGACGAAAAAATATAAACAATATAAAAGTTGTAAAATTCAAACAAGTAAACTCAAACAAAGCTTTAGTATACACATGTTTCTACAAGCGGGTGAAGGAAGAAAAACCAGTCGAGTACTTTAATTGTAAAACGTAAAATTTAAAAAAGTAAGATGACCGAGTTTTAAAACTAAACATTGATAATTTCTTTTCCGTAACCTATTTTGTAGATTTTGAACTCCTTCGGCCACCAGAATTTATAATAACTTAGCATAATTGTAATAAAAATATCAATTATTATACATTGCAAAGTATAATAATTGATATTTTTTGTTTACAATGTTAACAAAATCGTAAACGATAAGCTTAAACTTTCATGCATATTTTTTTTTATTTAGAATATGTACCGTATTTGTTTAACTTTTGTAATTAATTCGCTATATTTTTATAATACATATACGTAAAAGTCAATATTTTTTAAATAATTCTTCGAAAAGAGACGCAAACTATTAAAAATATTTTGCAAATTCCTGAACTACAAATTTTAATAGAACTCGATAATTGTTAATAAGTTTTCCACTCATTTAAACAGGGGTTTACTGAAGAAATTTTACTGCATAGCTTATCCAAACAACACATACAGAAAACATAAAGTAATTTATTCTGAAAATATCAAATGCGAGTAATTTTCACTCATAATTTCATTAAAATTAGTATCGTATATTTGTGGAAAATTTTACTAACACATAAATAAAAGAATGTAAGTTAAACTTAAGTAAAATAAAAGACTAAGAAATGGTACTTGTATTTAAACATCGTTTTATATCATCATCATCATCATCATCATCATCAGCCTTTGATAGTCCACTGCTGCACATAGGCCTCCCCTAATAAACCCCTATCCATTAGGGGGTTTTTGGACCGTATCCCACCACGCTGGTCCAATGCGGGTTGGTGGGTGGACCGACTTTTTACATGCCCATCCGACGCATGGATCATCTTACTTTTCAGACAAATGGGTGATTGGCCCAAATTGCCCTAACCAACTAGGAAACAACAATGAACATTTGTTGAGTCCCCGCGCGATTCGAACCCACGACGGAGGCAGTCGTTTTATATAAAAAAAAAGATTATTTGTAGTTCAACGTTTAAAAAAATCAAAGTAGAAATGATAAATATTTAAAAACATACGACATTCTACAAACATAACCAAATAAGAAAAGTTCACTGAAACGATATTTAAACACGTAGAATTCAAATTTAGAGATCGTATTTTTCTGACGTGGCGTAAGAAGTAACTTGAATTCCGAGAACTCTTCTTATAACATGTACGAACTTTGATTTCACATGCCATCCCGTTTGCTCATTCTGAAATTGTCAAAAGCTTTCTTTTGGGCAACATTTTCTCGACTTCGTTTTAATTAATTTAAAAAACGGAATGTTTGTGTGAACGGAATTATACTATATTAAAGACGGAGGAAAACACTCTAGGCTTTGTATTAAGTGTAGTATTATCAGTAACACTTTACATTTTGGGCAGTGTAATGAAGTATAGAATATTGAATGCCTACTACCGACTGCTTTGATATATATCAACCTCCGTTTTTTACAATTCTGTGATAATACAATTATATAACCGTTTATTGTACAAAACAATTTAAAACAATATATAATGCAATATCCATAAACAAATTAAATTGACAGTATAAAGTGTTTTGAATAACTGAATACAATCTTTGAATTATAATAAATTCATAACAATTGGTTTTTCAGGAAATATAAAAATTTAATATTTCCATGATTATTAAAACGATTTTGAAAATGTGGACTATTTCTATAATATTTTATAAACTAAATATATAATATTTACTTACCTTTTTGTTTAATTTTTATAAAACTACATTAAAATAGAAACATGAGGAAATTATAGTACATGAAATAAGGTACAGACCTTAACTCATATTTGTCTTAACTCTAGCATAATTTTAGAAGACACAGTATAATAAATAAAAAGGGAAAATCAATCCACCCACTATACAAATATTTGTTTTGTTGATGTTAAAAGTAAGACATTTTTGAATATTCACTCCCTTAGATTACTTTCGTGGCCTACTCTGCTACCTTTTCAATTTGAGGTATTGTGGATTCCTTGGAGGTATCAAGAGATAAAAAAAGCTTAGATGACAAAAAACGTAACGTACGTTGTTTAGGAGAATTTGGTGTTTTATTTCAGTCCTATATGTTATTAATTTAATAATATTATTTTTACAAAAAATTGTATTCTAGTGTAATAGAAATCCTAGTAAAACGTTAACAACCAAATCCATAACTGTTATATAGTTATGTAGTGATAGAAGCTATATTCCATTTATAAATAATATAAAATCTCTATTTAGTTCCTACTCATTGTTAGGCTTATCGTAAATTATTGTGAAATTTTACCATCGTAGATTCATGAAAATATTGTATTTTATTCGTGTAAAGTATAATACATGTTATGTGTATTATGACATGATGCAGATGCTCTTTTAAATTAAAATTCAATTCAATAACCCTTTCTGTTCTCTTTGGATCATAGTTACGGTTAGAAACAATTTTATCAAATCGAACCGATAGTAGTTGTGTAATTTATTACATGTGATTGTTATAAATCTAATTTCATTTGATTTATAATAATCACTTTTTACAAATCTATATTCAATTTTTTTTTAATTTTATTACCGCGTTTATAGATTTTTGCAACGAAATTGTTGTACCAAGAGTATTCGTAGAATACACAACATCGAAAATCTTTTCAAATGCAAAGCTCTTTGAATGTTTCCAAGCTCACTCGTAATATCCGGTTTCGACGAAATTGTGAGAACGTGTGCAATTTCGTTCCCCTATTAACACCTAATAACGTTTTATAAGTGCTGGAGCTATAATTTTATTTAAGTTCTGCAGTAATTAATTTTCAGGTGCTACATTCCTTGTACAAATTACTGTTTTTACCGGAGTAGTCATCTGGACATGTATGCATTTGAAAGTATTCAATTAAATTACGTAGTATCAATAAACAGCTTTTCTTATGATACAAAATCTAAATTTAAAAAAATAAAATAAAAACTAGATTTAAATTTCTGCTTTAAAATCTTTGAAATAGGTTTAACCGTCTTTGTGCTGTTTGTTAATTACCTTGTTTCTATATAATCGCAAATTACTCTATTGTATAAGTTCATATTGTAGTTAAGCTAATTGGCACTTGCTTTGAACTTGGGCATAAAGTGTAGCTAGGATAACCGATGTTTATTTCTATGTTTGTAGTACCTGTACTTCACAACCTTTTTCGAAAATGCGATCGAGTTCCAAGTATAATTGTATTGAAATAATTTTATTCTGTATGATTTCCAATTTCAGTCACTAAATCTAAACTGGTACTGTATGTATTATTTTATGTCAAGTAATTGTAACAATTATAAAACCAAGGTAGCAGTAGGATAAATTTATTTTAAGCTATAAGAAAGTAAAACTATAAAATATTGAAAAACGAAATAAAAATTTACAATCCAAAACAAAATTTTAAAGCAATGTTTCATTATAACTTGTATAAAAAAGCGCAGCTTACATTTAACATAAGTGTTTAGCTACATTTTAGAACCATTAATATAACGGTAATTCCACATCTATCTACCTAGATACTTTTTGTTGGATTTGTTAACGTTTTACAAAATTGTTTTACAAGAGGAAGGTTAATTTTGTCATGGGACCGTAGGGGTAGCCTTCGCGATGCCTACTTCTAATGCCAATCAGTAGGTGTGTGCGACTGACTTCCGGTTCGAATGGTAGGTCCGATTTTCGTTTGATTTAACGTAAACAGAATAAAACGCTGACAAAGTCGCGGGCATCAAGCCAAATTATTATTAACTTTTAACGAATCCATTCATCATGCATTTATTTGATATGATCCCCAGTCACTTATTAACGATATAATTTATTGTCCTTCTATACTGTGCTCTGTTCTGCCATCTGGCTACCGAGCCGATAAGAAGTGTTCTAGACGTATCTTTCGCTATAAGACTTTGTCTTTCATTTAAAAAAGTTTGTTTGTTAGAAGTTGTACTTCTATTGTACAAGAACTTTTTAAAAAATTGATGAACCTTATTTTACACTCTGTAAATGAAAATCGTGAAAACAACTGTCAGTTGATTACAGCTAACTTAAGTTTCTCGGTTTTTTGTGACGATGTGCGCGCGCATTATAGTTTTACCTTAACGTGGCAAAATAAGTATATCTTAAATAAAATGCGTTGAAAAATACAGTAGCTCCATTGTCGTATCACTAGTATCGCCGCCACAATGTCTTTGGAGATGCTACGTTATCGTCTGCTACCTGGGTGTTTTGGCGAACTGACCCGTATCTTTAAATTGCTTCCTGAAAGAAATAGCATAGCACAGCTCGCATAGTGTAGGCCGTAGAATATTGCGTAGTTTTTGTTTCGTTTTAACTGCAACCAATATGTTCTCTTTAAGTCAAAAGAAAGGCCGCTGATAATGAGCTTTAAGTACGATCACAAAATAGGTCAACCTGGTCTCAAGAGCAATAGGGTTATTTAAAAATTCAACTTTTACCATTATCTTTTAAATTACGGGCATCCTATGGAAACAATCTTGATTAGTTAAGTAAAATTTTAATTTAGTTTTATGTAACATTAGCTGCTGCGCGCAATTTCCTTCACTTGGCGAAATATATTTTTCGTTAAAAAAAAACTTAATTTACTTCCAGTTGCATCAGCTTTATTCAAAGTGGACTTGACATTTCAGATATTAGCCAAGAAAAAATGGACAGAATGGAAATTTCAAAAGTATTTTTATGAGTAAAATATCACAATTTTATCATTTAAAACCAGTTACTTTGATGTCATGAACAGACGCTCCAATTTTATTCATATCTATGTATCTATGTAATCTGATGTCTGTGTAAATAATTTTTCGGACGCACACGTTCGTAAATCATCTCCAAAAAGTAATCGAAACCAGTTTCAGCACTAATGTCTAACAGCAATTTTTAACCCTGAAACAAATATTGTAAATTTTCAGGGCTAAATTCTAGCATTATGCTGCATAGCTTCAAAAATATGTGGAACGGAGTTATAACGAGATATATAACCATCTTGGTTTCATAATAGTTAAAATTACAAAAAAGCAGTAGGATAAATTTATTTTAAGCTATAAGAAAGTTAAACTATAAAATATTCGGAAACGAAATAAAAATTTAGTACCGAAAACAGAATTTTAAAGCAATGTTTAATTATAACTTGTATAAAAAAGCGCAGCTTACATTTTAGCATAAATGTTTAGCTAAATTTTTAGACTTAAATAATAAACGGTAATTCACGTTTACCTAGATACTTTTTGTTAGATTTGTTTACGTTTTACGTAATTGTTTACAAGAGGGAGATTAATTTTGTCATGGGACCGTATAGGGTAGCCTTCGCGATGCCTACTTGTAATGCGAATCGGTAGTGTGTGCGACTGACTTCCGGTTCGAATGGTAAGTCTGATTTTCGTATAAAAGTATAATATAATAAAACGCTGACAAAGCCGCGGTTATCAGCCAGATTATTATAAACTTTTAACTGAATCCATTCATGCATGCATTTTTTTGATATGATCCCCAGCCATATTAACGATATAATTTTATTGTCCTTTAACACTGTGTTCGTGACGTATTTTTCGCTATAAGACTTTGTCTTTCATTTAAAAAGTTTGTTAGAAGTTGTACTTCTATTGCACAAAAACCTTTTTAAAAAATTACCTTAAGCCTTATTTTACATCTGTAAATAAATATCGTGAAAACAACTGTCAGTTGATTACAGCTAACTTAAGTTTCTCGGTTTTTTGTGACGATGTGCGCGCGCATTATAGTTTTACCTTAACGTGGCAAAATAAGTATATCTTAAATAAAATGCGTTGAAAAATACAGTAGCTCCATTGTCGTATCACTAGTATCGCCGCCACAATGTCTTTGGAGATGCTACGTTATCGTCTGCTACCCGGGTGTTTTAGGAACTGACCCGTATCTTTAAATCTGCTTCCTGAAAGAAATAGCATAGCACAGCTCACACGCTGTAGGCCATAGAATATAGCGTAGCTTTTGTTTAGTTTTAACTGCAACCAAAATGTTATCTTTAAGTCAAAAGACAGGCCGCTGATAATGAGCTTTAGTACTATCACAAAATAGGTCAACCTGGTCTCAAGAGCAATAGGGTATTAATAAATTTAACTTTTACGGGCATCCTATGGAAATAATCTTGAATAGTTAAGTAAAATTTTAATTTAGTTTTATGTAACATTAGCTGCTGCACGCAATTTCCTTCACGTGGCCAAATATATTTTTTGAAAAAAAATCTTTATTTACTTCCAGTTGCATCAGCTATATTCAAAGTGGACTTGATATTCCAGATATTAGCCAGAAAAAATAGACAGACGAACAAAAATCTCAAAAAATAATTTTATCAGTAAAATTTCACAATTTTATCATTTAAAACCAGTTACTTTGATGTCATGAACAGACGCTCCAATTTTATTTATATCTATGTATCTATGTAATCTGATGTCTGTGTAAATAATTTTTCGGACCCACACGTTCGTAAATCATCTCCAAAAAGTGATCGAAACCAGTTTTAGCACTAACATCTAACAGCAACGTTTAAACCTAAAACAAATATTGTAAATTTTTTGGGCTAAAATTCTATATTATGGCACGGCTTGCCCAAAAATATGTGGAACGGAGTTATCAAAATCTACTTTAGATTAATATGCTATGCGCCTAACATTAATTTTATTAGTTTCCCATTTGTTGCTTGGACCTGTCATTTTCTCTTAATCAACGTCAGTATAACTTGTATAAGCTACTTGATGTTTACCTGCATCTTATAGAGAGGTTTTAAAAACTTAAATATCGCCGCAATTTAATAACGGTGCATAGAAAAGTAATTACGTACAAATTGCTAACTATATTCAAATATGGTACTTGTTGATTGAAACTTTTAATCTTCGAGACAAATATACGAAAATTACGTGTTCTTTTACGAACTGGATTAAAGTAACTTAAAAAACAGCAAAAAAGTAAAAGTAACTTAAAGTAACTTGAAATATTTCGTAGAAATTTAAGAGGAAGAAAAAATAAAATATTGTGTAACTAAAGAAAAATGTAAAATTCATCAAGCAAAATTTTTACATAAAAATATATATGATTTTAGCAACTAGGCAGAGTGTGTTGCGTTCATATTAAATTAACTCCCTGGAAACATATTCAAATTTTGTTGTAGTTAGTCACGGTAGGTATCTTAAATAAAATATAGCTTTTAATATAGCTTTATTTAATGCATAATGTTAATGCCACCGTTATATTTTACCCTTAAAAGAAAAAGAAGAACGTAATCTATAATAAACTCGGCTCTCATAACATATATTTTGAGGAGTATAGTTTAAAGTATTAGCCACATTGTGGATGCTAGCCAAACTCCAGGTACGTTTAACTTTGTAAAAATTGACTCACTGAAGAGTAACGGTGTCAACATGTGCCGAAATTATAATAATTGTGGACATCATAATTTCATTAAATATGGCCTATAGTGCGTATCATGGCACGTAGTGTACAACATCCTTAAGGCTTTTACCTCCTCTGGCTGGGCAGCCATCAAATCTTTCTTAACAGTTATACTCGGTATATTTTGAGTTATATTTAATTAAATTTTATTCAAATCTACAAAATGAAGACCAAAGCAAATATATATTTGAATTTTAGCTGAATAAACAATTAAAGACCTGGAGAAATTCACTTTTAAAAATGAAGAATTTTACAGAAGGGTCCAATGAAAAATTATTATTCTTAACCTCAATAATCATACTTCATTTTATCAATACTTAAAAATAATATTTTTACATGAATGTTACAATATTGAGATACTTTTGTTGTTGATAATATAACTAAGAAGTGTCCTAAATTTACTTTATAAAAGAGTAAGGTTAATTTCTGTCTTTCATATAACACAATTAATCGATAAAATTAAAAAAAAAATGACTAATAACATGACTCACATTATGCTAAATTTATAAAGAGGTAAGTATTAAGTTAACTTAATTCTGTGTCGTGATAATGACTCGCTGTAAAAATACTAAAGCCCAGGAGATACATAATTATGCTAAATACAATTATTTCGCTATAAAGGTTTTAATTTATACAATGTTTAGTCTTAAAATACATCAGTTTTAATTTTCTAAAATATAACAGAAAAAATATGATTATTGAGGATAAGAACATTTTTACTCATTAAAGATAATGTTAGCAATGAACCGGCGTATGTCTTGCAAATATTTTATATATTTACATTTTGTAAAAAAGACGTCAGCTTTAAAAATATTACATTTAGCATAACTGTGACTTTAAACAAAATAAAACGCGCGAAACTTCTTAAATTTATGGACCTGAAAAGTAAAATACTGAAATTAGTTCTTTAAAAAATTTATTCAATTAAACGCATTAATCACCTGTCAAATTATACAAACTAACATAATGACATTTTATAAAGATTTTAATATTTCTATTGTCTTTATATAGACGTTAGAGCTGAAAAATAAGTGCTCAGTAATCTTTAACTCTACTATTATAGTCAGCTGAATTGAAAAACACGACCGGAAAGAGATCAGGTAACGGTTAACATGTCCGTCCAATGCCTGGATCATCATTACTTCATAAGCAATCGGGTGATCATCCCGCATTGTCCTAATAAACTAGACAATAGCAATGAAAAATTGTCAAGGCCTCACGAGATTTTAACCTACTACCTCTTATTTCTAAAGCACAATATGTACAGCCAATAGGCGACGTAAGCATTTAAGGTACACACATAATACTACGTAGAGACACGATTCACATCCTATAAAATTCTGAATATACACAGTTTCAAATAAGAAAAAGAAATTAAGCCCGGTTTTCTGTACCTCAACCTTTTCTATTATACACGTTTTCACATCTCTATGTATTCAGATGCATAAGCAGAATTAAAATAGCTGCATTCAAAAGCTCTTTCTAACGCAAATAGATCTATTTCTGGATGAAAACCGTTTCCAATTTTGAAAGTTTTTAAAGTATATTAAGAGCCTTCGCACCTCGTTTAATATTATGTTCCTAAGAAAATATCTGCTATAAAAAATTCTGTCCAACATCGATACAGATATATATATTTTGGCATTTGGGTCTTGAAAATAAAAATAGCAATTTTTTCGCAACACATAACAACCTTTTTAGTACCCTTGGGTTTTCCAAATGGATCACTTGAAGATAACTCAGTAACAAATGTGTCCTAAATAAATAGCATAGTAAAAGTTAAAGGTAACACAAGTTTATTGTTTAATAAGATAGAATTTTACTAAGTTCATAGCCTAAACGGAAACTTTTTTTTAATAAAACAAACCGGATTTTAATACTATGGAGAAACAGATGATATTTTTGTTTCCGTCTTCATTAGGTAAATGTGGGCTGGTCACTATATTTTTATTTTAATAAAAAAATCATTTATGTGCCAGATGAATAGTGAAAAATGTGGCTTCGTTTTTTAAGAACACTTTTTGCAGTCGTCATAGGATGGTCATCTCTATATTATTGTCGTGTTGGTTGTAAATTATATGATTTTTAAATTTGATTCCAATTATAAGATCTGCGTTTCGTGTCAAAATGGCCTTATAATTTTGTATTCATTAACCCTGTTATCGCTAGCTTTAAAGACAGCCTCATCTCGAGCCTATTGGTCACTCAATCTCAGGCAGCGCATTCAGTTTTCTCTTCTTTGTGACCCCAATATATTGAAAACAGAGTCCGCCAGTTCTGCTTCTAAGACTACTACTAGCCCCCATTAGAGATCTTAATGTTGAGCTTATCCCCAAGCTTCATTTATCTCGTGGACGGAAGAAAGATCGTTAATTTTTATCGAATTTTACTGGTCCTTCTAAACCGCACATGCTGTGCATCATTGTTTCCTCAAGCAAAACAGAGAGAACAGCCCATGCAATACAATCTACCTCTCTCACTTAGAAAAAAATTTTGTAATTATAAATATATTGTCCTATTATTAAAAAATAAAATTTTAAATCATATTATTATTAAAAATTAACTAACTTAAAATTTCCTAGATATGCATTCGACCAATGGCGTGATACTCAGAAGGCATAATCTATTCCAATGATAATTCAAACCATCTTATATATATATATATTGTTTCTCAATGTACGGGTATGGGTGGTGATTATTTTCAGAATGAACTCATACCTTGACGAATATGGAGCAATCCTTCTTCATCTTGCTGGTGCCATGTAAGGATAGATTGTTCGATCATTGTACATATTGTTATGTACATAATGTCTTATAAAACAAATTTGATCCAATTAAGTTGCAGAAATTATGTCTTTAAAAAGTGTTTGTTAATATGCGAATTAATTTTTTCTTTAATTCGATGAGTCTGATTCGAATACCTGTCACCACTACATTTTATAGATATCTGTGAGCCTCTTTAATGGGACGCTACTGCCATGCATTTTCTCGGTACTCTTCATCAAACAGTCTCACTCGGACATTCTACCATGTCATCGCTCATCTTGCCTTAAGATCATCATGTTGGTAATCCAACACTGTCATTATCTCTAGAAGAGATCTTTAAACTTATAATTCATACATAACTAACTCCTCAGCCTAGTTGCAGTAAAGGCGTATGCTTTCAGAAATAGGAGGATGCTAGTCATCGAATTCCGTGGGACTTAAAAAAATTTTTATTTAAATATTCAATTAGTTCCATAGTAACAATTTGCTACTACCTCATTGTCTCAAAAATAGGATGACTACCCAGATATGCTCGACAGATGCAGCATGTAAAGGACAATCCATCCTAATCATATTCAACATTATAATGTAATAGTCCAATAAACCAAATGGTGAAAGCTGATTATTAGATGCCTCATCCAGCAATGGAATCCTTACATCTTGCTGGTACTGTACAATGATGACTTGAAAATGCATTGATTCGTCGAAATATTTATGACATATCTTAAGAACATTAAATGCTTATAGTGGAAAATTATTTCTAATAATGTACTAGATGATTTGTAATTTAATTTTTAATGCAGATCGAGTCGAATCTCACATTATTCATGTAGATTCAGCTCCTATGACACGCCTGATTGCTCGATTCTATCGCACATGATTACGACAATGCCATCTTGTCGAAATATTTATGAACTACACGTATTATCTAAATGTCTTAAACATACCACAACTGTATCCAGCAGTTAAGTAATTAGAAATAGATCGGGTCTGAATCTGGGACCAAAAAATTTATTGTTATTCAATGTTTGGACCTTCATCACCCAATTGTACTAAAATAGTGCCATCGTCGTAGTCTGCTAGTTTCACCAATCTACGCATTGAACACTGTGGTTGGAATATGATCAAAACTCCTCCAAGTGAAAAGCTTGTTCCAGGAGGCCTCTTCCAAATGATTAACACATTTGCTGCATATGATTTTATAAATGTCTTCATCTCGGTCAAATTTTGGAAAATGTTGACTGTAAATCCTTAAAAGCAGCTTGTTATAAGCTAATAATAATTTGATTTAACATTTATGAGTCAATCAATTTTAATCTGATGACAATCAGTTAAGCTTAGCAATTCTATCTGAAGAACTTATGATTATACAGTAATGTTTTATGTAATCTGACCTATTCAAGGCAATTATTAATAGAACAGCTAAATTAAGAAAATTTTCATATTGTATAAAATGCTTTGCACTGTCTGTCCTTATGTTAAATTTTAACTTGAGTTATCATTCCTCCATCACTCTCCCCAAATTTTTAAACCAATGCTGATTTGCATTTTTCTTATCGGATTTATGGAGTTTATGAAACTACCTGTCGCAAATGTCAGCATTACAGAATGTTAAATATAATTTGTTTTATCGATAACGAATTTTTAATGAAGACCTCAGCAAAAATTCGAAGTAACCAATATATATCTAACGTTTTTATGACTAAAGCGTTTATAATTAAGTATAGTTTTTCAGTAATTTTATGAAAATTGTCTTGATCTTTTTAAATAAACTGGAGACATTTATTCCCAAAGTTTTATTCTATTTTTTTGGATCTTAAGAGTGTAGAACAATGAAACATAAAAGAAATTTTTTTTGTTACGAGATTTTGTTAAAATCCTTCAATAAAACAATAAATTAATAGTTTTCTACATAAAATATCCATTAATTTTCTTAGATTTTTTCAGCTTCATATACTTCAATTGTCCTTGATTTATTAAGTAAAACTTTAAAATGTTTGTTTAATACTGAAATATAATAATTTAGAATAAAACAAAATTATATATGCTTCATATTTAGTTTAACGTACGGCAAGTAGAATATAGTTTATTAAAATTTTCTTGATATTATAATTTTTTATATAGCTTAAATAGTCGAAATTTTAATCCCCCCATAAAAAACATAAAAATACATTTAAAAAAAAACAAATTTACAAAAATGTGTACTTAACTTTAGGACGATTTTCTTTAAATAAGATATACTTTTTTTATATGTCATTAGAGATCATGATACATTTACGGATATTCTTCCAACTAAACTAGTTAAAGAACTAAGAAAAACCTTAAAATGTACTAATTAGAGATTTTCGATAAAAGAACCAATACAGCATTGAGGAAATCATAACTTTAGGTTATCCAATTCAGTATATTTAAGGATAAAGAAAATACTGGAATTGCATGTTTGGAGTCATAGGATAAACATACATTAAGGTCATCAAAGACGTTGTTAATCATACGTTATATTCAGCGCAATTGTAAAGGTACAAGAGCTTTGAGTCATAGGGACTCAGCATTAAATAATCCATTCAACACTCAAAGGGGCGTTAGCATTAATGATCATTCGGAGGAAAGTTAAAGACAGTGAACTATTCTAAAAATAATTTTATTTTTATTTTAAAATAACGACATATGATATGATAGCATAATGCAATGCATCCTTAAAAACCTTTAAGTAATTTTTGCATCTAACTTTCAATTTAAGGATTGACGGATTGATATAACCCTAACGTAATTTTAAATAAGAGCTTTAAAAGTGTTTTTATTTTTCCAGCTAAGATTTCGTTATTCTTAAGTAACTCGTATTAAAGGTTGATTAAATAAGAATTAAGATTTCCTAACTTGCGCATGTGAGCAGGTTTATTAAAATTTACGTCGTGAAATGTTAGCTCTCTCTCGATAAAATTTATTTATTTACACCACGTGCGAAACTAGTACCGCTCTTGTATCTAAATTCATTTAACTTTGATGGCCGAAAACAGGGTAGAGTGGATTTAGGCAGTTTTTCAACATTTTATTTACTTGAACTCAAATTTTGTTTATTTTCTTTATATTTTATATCTATACTATTATTTGAGTTCAATGTAATACAATTTATTGTTTATATTTTTTTTGTTTGCAGACGTAACGATCCTAATTTTAATAAATTATGTCTCACATTTTGAGTTTTATTAATTTGTCGTGACTTAAACATGGTAAAATGTTATTAGACTTACTATTACATATTTTATAACATATACACTAACTTAAAATATATCATAAAATTATTTCATATACACATATGTACAGTCTATTAATAACCAAATTACTCCGACTAGTGTATAGTTTTATTTACTAAAATAAATAAGGGCGAGGCTTCTCATCACTACATAGTATAAAACAAAGTTTCTTTTTCTGTCCCTATATCACTATGTTTGCTTAATCTTTTAAACTACGCAATGGATTTCGATGCAGTTTTTTTAAATAGATAAAGTGATTAAAGAGGAAGGTTTAAATGTATAACAGATGCTTAATTTAATAGTAATTTTAATATTAATAGTATGTTTTCTATTAGCATAGCTCCCGTGCGAAGCAGGGACGGGTCGTTAATAATAATAACGGAATAATTTCAGTTTAACTTTAGAACCCAGAATGCGAAAAAATCGTATGTGTTACGAAATACAATTGTAAACATTCCTATTATAGTATTTTTATTCGAATTTCTTAAATTCGCCCAAAATACACTAATATTTAGCATCTCGAAATATTCGACAGTTCAAAAAATAAAAAAAAATTATAATAGTTTGATTGTAAATGTGCAATTTAAAAATGTAAATATTTAGCTATATTTTAATATATATTAATAACATATAAACATTCGAAACATCTAAAATACATTCCGACGTTTTGAACTCTTTCCAGCGGCATTGGTCACGGGACAGACTGATATGTCATGCGTCTTGCAGCCATAGTCTTATAGCCGCAACGTAATAAAACCCGTTAAAAGTACTCACTCAAATTTAATAATTTACTACTCGTTTACTATAATGCAGTTTTTTTATTTTATTTACGTGATCCATACTATTTTTTTTGCTTACGCAGGCAGACGAGCTGTCGGGCCACCTAATGGAAAGTGGTCACCCACCCCCATAGACATTGACAAAACCAGTGGAATCACCAACGCGCTGCCTACCGTGAGATAAATGTAATGGTAACTCTGTCTGCCTGTCTGTCCGTCTTTACTGTCTTACCCATTGAACTAAGTTCAAAGAAATTTGGACATCCAAAATAAATCTGAGAAAGTTCATAGGCTATTAAATATTGATAAATATAGTTAAAGGGGTTCAATTGTTTAGTTATTTATATTTAATAAGAGAGATACTAAGTTTTATACCAAAGACACGTTGTTTTAAATATAAAACATGGCAAATGAGAAGAAACAAGACAATATATAATAAACGCACTATAATGGTCTAAACTCTTTAAATTGTTTGTATTTTCTATGTTTTACTTGCATCAGTTCCACTTTTATAGGAATGAACACTGATAGAACAAAAAACTTATTCCAACTAGTATTTCGATAGAATTAAACGCCCAGTTATTCGCGAGGCTTGGCTCGCATTTCAGTTTTTGCTTTAAAATGGTTTTCAAATATTGTTAGCACTTTTAGAGCGTCAAAAACATAGCACAGATAGATTTTAATTTTTAGTTCTATGAAAACAGTTGTTACGTTTAAAACGAATAAAATATCTGATATTTTAAACACAATAACCTCGCTGTACGCAAGAGTAGATTAAGTGTCTTAAATAATAAAATGGTATTCCAGTTATAGAACACCTTTATTCTTAAATTTCAATTTAACATTAAAATTTCTTATTTCCATCATTTTTTCCAGGTTGCTCTTTATTTTGCAGCTCATTGCCTAGTGGTATTGAGTTGCGCTTAAGAAACCGGTTATCGTAGGTTCGAATTCTGCGGGGACACAGCAACTTTTCAATAGCGTTTCCTAGGGCGTTGGTTGGTCAGGGTAAATGGGGCTGATTACTCAATTGCCCGTTAATTAAAATGATCGATTCTGTGGATGGGCATATAAAAATTATCAATAAGTTTTACAATACACTATCTTATGAAAATGCCTTAAAATTAAAGTTTCTGCATATTTCTGCTTCTTCTTTCAGTGTCTCTCCAATTAATGGAGATTGGCAGTCAAACTTCAAAGTTTGCTTCTGTCCAAAGCAAATCTGAGTTATGTTGTATACTTATTTGTACAACAGTTTTCTTAAATTGGTTTTAAAAAAGACCGGTTTTCTTTTATACATGTGGTTTGAATATACATAATAACTCCTAACATGTGTCGTATATAGTATATTATAGCTGATTTCATTGATGTATAATTTTTTGATGCAACACAATATATATTTAAAAGTCTGGAAGTTATTGAGTTTTATATTTTTTTTACAATTATACCTTATTATAAATATATTTTATTAATATTATATCAATAGATGCGTAAATAAAACAAATAACACTTTCAATTAAAAGCATTTTTGATCAGCGAAAATCAAATACTTAGTTAAGTAATGATTTTAAAAATTATGAACCCAAATTGCTATATCAATTTAATTTAAACATTCGGTTGTTCATCAGACATATTTTACCTAAACATAGAACTGTCTATTTTCCGGAATGAACATCTTTAATTTAAAATGTGGAACATGTCCATCCATCACGAAAGTTACACTGCAAATTTAATGTTTAATGTGAGTGAAACAAATGCTCCGATTTCTAATAATCTCTTTATAATCTAATAATGTATTGATATTGTGGGGCATATTTTTAAGTATTTAAATATTTAACTGTAAAGAAAAACATTTTTCTGCACATTTCTGCTTTTTGTGTTTTATTGTTATTTAATTTGTATTACCTTATATAAATAAATTATATTAATAATGATGGCAACTAAATATACCTACATGAAATCCTCCGTTTACTTTCCGTTATAAATTAAAATTAAAATTTAAGATACCTGAGTAATTAAAAACCGACCTATCCAGGAATTACAGAGAGTAGAATGATCGACACGACAGAGATCAGCGCAGGACCGATGTTTTACATTGGCATCGAACGCATGAATCATCTTACTTTACAGGCAATCGGATGATCAGCCCGCATTGCCCCAACTAACTAGGAAACAACTTAAAAAAATAGTCGAGTAAAAATTCATTCGATAAATTTAAATTATTCAAATATTTACGGAAAGATATTCAAAATCAATGCACATAATATATGGACTTTCGTAATTGATGTACTAAAAATTTTGTATAAATGTTTTCAAAGAAAAAAAAGCAAAGATTATTCCATATTCCACCCGATTTTCGATGGTCATTAATTGCGGGCTTTCTTTGTTTTAAACTTTAAATTATATTTTATTAGAAATACTGATAGAAAACAAGTTCTTTAATCGACCTTGGACAGAATGCTCTGATGCTATATTCAACTCATCAGAAACTCAATACATTATCGTGAAAAGATAGATACTAATATTTACCTGCGGCTATTTCAATAAAACATGTTTTGATTTGTGTCATATATATGTTTACGTAGAATTTCTTGAGACTAATTAAAATTTGTTTTGGGTTTCTATTCCTTAATTACATATATTATTTATTTTGTCGTTTCAGAATATACACAGGTCTTCGTTCATTAACTTGTGGAAACGAATACATTATTTACAGCTCAATTTTATTTAGTTTGTTTTGTAAGAAAATGTTACAAATGCATATTTTAGAATAGTTGCGGCCCGTGGTTTTAAATCTTGCCGTTTCATTGTCGTGGCCGAAGTTTTGCGGTAAACGACAAATAGCTTTTGCTTCATACTTTTCATAACTTTTTAAATAATTCACAATATATTTTATAAATAACAGTCTAGAAGTTAATCTGGTGTATAAATCGATGTAATTGTAAATCATATCGTAAAATGTTTCCAATAGTTTTGGTGTAAAAGAGTAAAAACATGGATCTGCATTTTCTTACAAATCTCTTTATTACTTTAATACAATATTATTATTAGTTATAGAAAAAACACTTATTAAAGATCTTGTGAAATGGATTTAATACTTTGGTATTCATTGTAAATCAATTTAATATATATTTGATCCAACACGTCACGCAGTCGTACTTTGTAGAGTAAATGTATATAGAATAATAAGTAAATATATTTTGTAAAGGTTGCGCCATTTGCACTGCTATCATATTACTTATAAGTCATCACCCATGACGTTCATGGGTGATGACGTATTAGGATGCGAAACGAGCTCTGGCTTGATTTGCTCAATATTGGTTTAATGTTACTGAGCGTTGTACGACTGAATAGATGAGTTCAGGCTTCATCAATACTCTTGTATAGGCAGCCAATATGTTTCTATTACGTGTACAGTCTTAAACTTGGATTTTTATCATATACAATTATATTACTATTATTTACCTCCGTTTTTTAAAAATCATGTTTTAAGCGCATAAATGAGACATTTTTTAGATATTACAAATGAACGATAAATATAACGTTTCCGTCTCGTGCCTAAATCCTTTGGAAAAATATAACCAGTACCAATACATACAATGTAAAACATCATATAACTGTACGATAAACCAAAGTGTTTTATTTGACAAACAAACATTTATATTATTCTATATGAGATTAATTTATAAATAGTACGTAGAATTCTTTGAAATTTAATTAAAAAAAAAAACTAACAACGTTTGATTTCTATGTAATTGTATGTAATTTGTTATCATACTTATTCTACTATAGGTAATTTTTGTCTATCTTAATTGTTAATCTTGGCTGCAACAGGAATCGAAATAGAACAAAATGCCTGTTTTTTGCATTTTAAATAAATAAGTCAATATCGCACAATTTTCTTAAGCTATTACAAAATATATTTATATAAAATTTCAAATAAAGCGTTCGAATATTACAAGATATAATAATTTTTCAAATTTATCATAACACTTCTCTGTCTTTAATCCAAAATTCTTTTGTTTATGATAATAAAACGGTGCCTACATACTTACACATGTAACAAAGAATGAAAGGAACCATTCATTCAAGTCATTGTATTAGTCGTCGTTATGATTCAACTGAAAAAAATTAACATTTATTCCCATTTTACGAGAGCTAGTAAAAATTAAAATCATTCGAGCCCTATTGTTATAACTGGTATTAATTTAGCTTTCCTACTTAAAATAGGAACTCTGCATAATTAACTTTCAGAAGTTAATAAAGAATTAGATTTGAAATTTAAAAAAAGGAAAAGTTTTAATTATTTACAAATAGACAAAGCCTAAATTGGAATTATGATTCATATCTCGTTGTCGTATTGAATAAGTAATATTTCTTACATGTCAGATCCTTTGCAGAATCTACGGCCAAAAGATATTCTTGGATAAAGAGTTTTTGCTATAACGTGTTCTAAACGAAATTTTGATAAAATATATAAGCATCGTAGAGAAAGCGATACTTGTAAAAAGTGGCGGCAGGTACAGAAACTAAAAGTGAACAACAAATAAGAATAGGTATACTTAAAGTAGAAAAGACCTTTGATAAGAACTTGTTGAAAATAGAATCACTTTTCAATTTACGCTAGCTGTTATCAAACAATTTAAAAATTACCATAGTCATTGTGGTTGCGCGGGTGCGTGGTCGCTCTCGCACTCAAATTTCGTCAGCAAATATTGATTGGACCAACTAGCCAGGACGGCGTATGGTAGATCCTTGAAAATAGAGGGACTAAGAAGGAGGATGCGGTACTCGGAAGGACCGACTGGGCGTGCAGTTCGTAATCCAGCTTTCGTAGGTGGGATATCGAAAAGGAATTAGGAATGCGAAGAAAGGAAGGGAGATAGAACACCTATCTGATGGCAGGCTCAGCTGAGTGCTCTGCATGCATTGCTATAGGATAAACGTTAAACGTTTATAACTTATTAGAACGCGTGACTTTTTATCGTCCACAGCTGAACATTGGCCTTTTTAATGAACGCCACGATACCTGATGCCATGTTAATCACTGCTTGAACTGGCTACTGCACGGATATCGGGAGGCCCGTCTTCCCAATCGCGGCCTCAACTCAAGAAGCTTATTAGCACACCAACCTTCGGTTCTTTTGACCAAAAGACGGGTCCATTGCAACGTTATAAATTAAACTAATATGAATGGGTAATGATGAACAATATTAACCTATGTTCTATGTAAAATACTGTCCAAATAAGATTATTTGGGAATACAGAATTACTTTAACTGTACAATGTTATTGATTATTACATTAAGGCTTTGATATAACAAGTAAACGTCTTTGTTACACCTAACATTTATTTATTATTTAGTCTTTAGGACACTTCTTGAACAGATTTTTAGAAAGAATTTTAACTACACGTTTATAGTATTGTTCAAGTAATGTTAAAATTAATGAATCAAAAAAATATCTAATGGATATTAATTAATTAGAATAAGACTAAGACTTATCAACAAATCTTAGAAGTCAAGAATAAGTGTCCTAAGTATTTAACTTTTTATACTTATTGAAAAAACCGCAAAGAATAATTATAACATCGTTTTGAGTTATAAAATTCTATATAATCTTATGAGTACAATTTAAAGTCCACGAGAATTGTTTAAGATAAATACGATTTTACCTTAAAAGAGTTGATACTACTGAAAGACGATTTGTTTTATGTCCAAAAGGTTTCTCCAAGAAATACATATTATTGAAAGTTTGCCTAAATTTGAAAACATGATTAATGACAAAAAGTGCCGAAATAAATTTAGTTTTTTCTTGTTTTAAATTTTACAAATAACTATGACAAATGAATAAATTGCTTATAGTGATTTTTTTAAAATTAACTGTGTAATAAATTTATTTAATATACTATATTTGTAGATTCACGTGTTACATATTAATTAGAAGTAAATAAAATACAACAAGTGAAATTTTAAATAAAATAAATGACGACAATAAATGTATAACTATATCACAATATAAGCAGGAACAATTTGTTGATCAAAGGAAATTGCGTCGCGTTTTAACCTCGCATTTTGACTCTGATAACTTTTAGCATCAATTTACTTTAAATGTTCTTAATGACGCTGTTTTTGTACTTGAATGAAGTTTTTAAAAAAATCTTTTATGTGAATTTAAACTGTATTATCTTAAATAAGCTAGTGGTAGGTCCCATTTTACAGGTGACCGTCTGGGTTGGTAACACCGCGATGCCTATTTCTGCCCTAAAGCAGTAATGTGAAAACATTACTGCTTTGCGACAGAATCACCCTATGTCTCATAGTAGGCAGCGCATTGGTGATACCACTGGTATTGCCGATGACTATGGGCGTCGGTGACCACGTCCCATCAGGTGGCCTGATTGCTCGTCCGCCTGCGTAGGCAATAAAAAAATATTCTTTAAATGCGCCTGATTGCAATTTTTAAGAATGTTTACACTTAAATCCTTAATGTGCGTTATTTGAACTTTTTACCAAAAAATAAACTTAAAGTGTGCAGCGGCGCTAAAGAGTTTAGCGTAACCGTTTCTAATAAGATATAATCAAAGAAATGTATTCTTCCCTAAAATTTTTCGTGTATTTACGTAATTTATCACAAAATGAACTCGACACGGAGTTTCTTTATCAAAAATTACCGTTACTAGCATTTATTTATTTTTAGTACGATTCACGCATAATAGCTAACTGCAACAGTTAACAGTAGCCTTCTGAACTAGCAAGACTTTGATAAGTGTTCTTGGGTTGATTCTGTAAATTATTTGAACCCATTCAGTAAGATTCGATCTGAAACAACTAGCGGATGCCACGTTTAGGCGGTGCGTAGCATTTAGGTGTAATATTTTATCTAATTAAACTTGACCAAAGTGGCACTGAGTTGACACATGACCAAAACGAAGAAGGAATAGAAAGATCTTAATAATGTGTACCAAAACTTTTTTTTTTTATGTTAGCATTCAAGAGAGAGCTAAATAAAAAAAAAACCGGAACTCTTATTGTAATACAATAGGGCTTCTGTTTTTAAATCATTACTATAAATCAAATTTTTATGTATTATTTTTAATTGATTTGATTTATTTATCTGTTATGTAAGTGATAAGTAAATAGATATTTTATATTCTTTCGATCCCCGGAGTAAAACCATAAATCCAGGCAAAAGTTTATTTTATCATATTTAAAATGATACGACCACCCGCTTGGCGTAGTGGTTAGTGACCCTGACTGATGCCCGGAAGGGTGTGCATGCGATTCCCACCACGGCAAAAATATTGCGTGACGAACTTAGTATTTTTATCGTGTCTCTATGTTTGTTTTTATTTACGAGATAACAGTAAGTCTATGTATTTATCTGTCCTCTAGATTGTGTATTTTGTCCAGAAGTATTATTATTATTATATATTTAAGCACAAGCCCTGAGATAGACGTTTAAGTAGTGGTTGTTATATAAGTGTCTATGCTAAAGTAATAACAAGGCATAAACATTCCAACTTTGACTTAATTTAACAGATATAGCTGATATTTTATAAAAGTGACATTAAGGATATGATTAACTGCTAGTTTTTCAACTGATCTCGTTGAATAATATAGAGGCTTTTTGCTGGGCGTTTACCACCTGAGTCCCGTAAATCGAAAAAATCTATGCTTACACTGATTTATTGGACTGGTCACAAATAATTAATTTTAGGAGTGATAAGGCAATAGAAAACACTAGTATAAACTTACTAATATTACGATTTATATCTCCCTCAACCACTAAATGTAGCTTATGTGTTAATTAAAATTAAAAATTGTTCTAAATGAAACTATTCGCAGCTTATTATGCATTAAGGAAAGTGATTATTAGTTATGTGTTATATGGTTTAAGCAGCTCTTTAGAAAAATTCAAGTCCGCCTTACTCAAGGTTGTTACTAAATAAAAACATGACGTATGTAGTATAAAGTCGTTACTTAAACCATTTACACTGCCAATAATGGCTAAATCTGGCCTGAACAAATATAAAATAATATGTTTCTGATATATTTATCCTAAATAGATCTTAAAAATGTATAACTATTTATTTTTATGTGTATGTTTATGTATCTATATAAATATAGTATACATACATATAAATAATACATAATTGTAATTTAATTTTGTGTTTAACACTAACTTTAAATGTCTATTATTTATGATAAATTGTACCTTATGCTCTCCGAACCATCCAAAGGCTTACTGGAATACAATGCCATTGGCAACATAAAAAAGGCGCCGTACCAGTTATTTGTGTACATAAAGTGTAAATAAATTAAGAAGTTAGCAGTGGTAAATATTTACTTAGTAATAATTACAATACGGATTTAAACTATTTAGTAAATAATATAAAATCTACTATATTACGGATGTTTCGCGTTAGTTATATATATTTATTCCCGACGATTCGGACTCGTTCCAGCATCCACGATCACGGGCAGACTAAGTTATAATATAATAAGTATACATATGGTAAATAGTTATTAAATCCTTCCCAATACTATGTAATATTAGAAGTGTAATAGATATTTTTAATTATTCTTATGTAATTTTTAAATAAAATTTTCATTCACTAATTTTTACTTGTAGAAATTGTAACTTAAATAGGCTCATTCTATTGATCTCTTTTATTGAGTTTCACTTGCTGACTTCTAATTGTATTTTTATTTCACATTTTTGCACGAACCATGCACAAAGGCGGCTTAATTCTAATGGCATTATCTGCCAGACAACATTTATTATCTGTATAATTTGAAATAATAAATGTGCGTAATGTAAAGTGACAAGTGACAAGACGAAATGAAAAACCGTATTAAATTTTAAGCCTTTCGCAAATACTTACTTGTTTAAAATTAAAACTATTTTGGAAGCAATTCACATTTTTTACCATAGTACTAAAAGAAAATTAAAGGAAATGGAAACGTTATTTCAACCGACTTGAATATTCAAATTTCAATATGTTATAAGAATTGGTAATACTTACGCTCACTAAACGATTACATTATGCTAAGCCTTATTTTATATAACCTTATTTTATTGTCACGGTAAAAATTTTGCGAGACCGTTGGTAATATTTTTTTCATTGTAATGTGTAACTCAAATTAATAGACCGTCTGGTTGTTTTGGGCATAGTTTGTGGGCATAACTACCTCCGTAGCCTAGTGAAACCGGAGATCGTGGGTTCGAATCCTGCGGGGACCCAACAAATTTTTGTTGTAGTTTCCTAGTTGGTGAGGACAGTTTGGGCTAATCACCCAATTGTCTGAAAAATAAGATGATCCATGAGTCGGATGTAAAAAGGCCCACCCACCCGCATTGGATCAGCGTGGTGGGATACGGTCCAAAACCCCCTAATGAATAGGGGTGTATTAGGGGAGGCCTATGTCCAGCAGTGGACTTTTAAAGGCTGATGATGATGATGATGATTGTGGGCATAAAAAAGTGAAGGTCATGAGTTTGAATTTTCGGGTCGACCACTCTGTGTTATCGTTGTTCTATTTGTTAGTTGCAGATATACTATGTGGATCATGATAAGCCCGTGTTTGTCCACTGCTGCACATAGGTCCTTCTATGATCAACAGTGGGCTCCTAGGAGAAACATGCATAATTTTTAGGCAGTCGCTAGATCTATTTGATCTTGACGACTTCATTAATGCTGCAATAGAATTCGCAGCCATAGGTACCGCGACAGCTAGACTGATGATATATAGACATAAAACTTAGATTTCTTTTCTGTAGCTTATGATAATTACAGATTGTAGACGTAATAATATATTTTTTATATGAATGTTTAAGCTCCGCAAAATCTAAACATTTTAAAATATAATGGAATAATATTTTATATGATATAATAAATATATATTATTTTTTGCTATTAAATATAAAATTAAATAATTTTAAATATTATTGATTGATAAATTTCTGTTAAGCAATGACTATTTCAATTAATCATTAAATCTTTACAAAAATTTGTAATTGCTGAGAAAAAGTAAAATTAGTTTTTCTATATGCGCCCTAGAATGATAATTTTGTATATCATTTATTGATCTCCCAAAACAGACAGGTAAATAACGTTGAACATATACTACTAAGTGTAACGTATGTCTCCTGCAGAGCCAACCGCTCATCAATGTCTGAAGGCCAATTACCGTATATTTGATAAATGGATTCAATTAACGGCTGTCTCTCGCTCAATCGGATTAATAGTTTTAGTACTAGTTTAGTTGTATCCAGAATTGGTATGTATTTATTTATGTTTACTATAAATAACTAAATGTAATTGTGTGTAGATGGCCGTTTATTAATGCAACAGTAGTTGCGTAATTTTATTTGTCAACTTGCAAAATATTTTTATCATACCAAGTGGCTTCTTATTATTTTTTTGATTGCAATACTAAAATTTTAAACATTTTGCCCACCTTTGTTACAAAATGTTACTCGAAATTCAATTCATAATGTCAAAGGCTCTGGCTCTGCTGAAGGGTCCGTACCAGTAGGCTATTGTAATGCATTATCATTTCATACTACTGTAAATCATTGTTTAAATACAGTCTCATTAATCATTTTGATTAATAACTAAAGGGTAAAATAGACTTTCATCTTTTCAAGAATCCTAAGAATTTTTTACATGCCCATCCGACGCATGGATCATCTTACTTTTCACAATTGGGTGATCAGCCCAAATTGCCCTAACCAACTAGAACAAAACAACAATGAAAATTTGAGTCCCCGCAGGATTCAAACCCACGACCTCCAGTTTCTAAAGCACAAACCTCTACTACTAGGCTACGGAGGCAGTTAAACTAGTGCACAGTGAACATCACCTTAAGTCTAACATTGATTTTTGGATACAAATAAATCTATTGAGTTATTCGGCACCTTAGTACCAGCTAGAGTGCTGGCACAGTTGCACCAGTCATTCTAGTATGTTAATATATAGGTTTATGAAGGAAAACGAGGAATATATAAATCCTAACACACACAGCTTAAGTTATTTAACACACTCTAAATTAGAAACATCAATCACAGTAGACAAATAAATGACTATTTATTTTATTTTCGCGATTATTATACATATAAAATCCACAAATTTAAGGATTTTTCCGATGTTTCGGTTGTTTCGGATGTTGGAAAGAATCCGACGTTTCGGAATCTTTCCAGCATCTGAGAAGTCGAGAATAAATTTATATAAGTAACGCGAAAAAATCCTTAAATTAGTGGATTTGATAAATAAATGGCTTCCAAAACAAAGACAGCAGCTTGCTACCTGAACGAACATTGTTGCAGAGAAAGGAATTTTCCTTTTACATTTTAGCACAGCGGAGAAATTGTTATTTGTATTATTATGTCCTCATGGGAACTGTGCTGCACGAAATTTATTAATGTGAGTAGTTTTTAAGTTTTATCTTTAAATTTGGTCATTTATGAATATTTAACTGAAGTCAGAAGATTTTTTTATATTTTCTTAATAAATATTTGCGTTTTTAAACTATTACCATACAAAAAAATATTACTTTAAAATCTGACACTGCGGTGGTACTTCTCCCGTTGGTTCCTGTAAAAAGGAGATCTACATCTAAATATTTTCTAATAATGATAAGTGACTTCTTAACTAAAACATTTTTACAATGAAATAAGGATATCACATCTTTATTTTATAGAGATTAAATGTATAAAATGTCCAATTAATATAATTAAACCATAAACCTAAGTTTACTTCAAAAAAGTGTATATATCAGTTTATATGTATAATATATTTTTAAATCATTATAGAACAAAATAGGCATATAATTAAACAGGTGGCAACTCATGTCACGACGTTGTTATGTAAATACCAAATTAAAACTATTTTACGCAGGAATTAACAGATATTTTAAAAAACATCCCTTACAGCTTTTTCCTGAGTTTCAAAAAGGCTTTTAATCCATTCAGATTTACCTGATATGAAGTATTTACGCATATGATTGGCATCTAACCTTTAATACCCAAAGGTGCCTAAAGGCGGATGTTATTTACTCACTGCTCGGAAACATTTGATTGAATTGCCCTCAGGGAATAATAATGTGATCCATTAAATGTCAACAACCAAATAAAAAGGTTTATTTGTAATAGGAAATAGGCTAACTTACAGTGAACACATACTAGTGTTTATTAAATACTTTAACGTCATTAGGAAATAATATAATGGCAATATACACTTTAAATATAGAAGAACATTCATTCATTTCGTTTAATATTTCCACGTTTGTTTTTAAAATTTGAATAACTAAAGATTTTACTAGTATACCTCATGAGGATAACTAGTACGTACATAATTTTTTATTGACTACGCAATATATGTGAAAGTAATTTTTAAAATATAACTTTAGTTAAGCCATACACTGAAGGAAGCGTTGGTGATGATGTTAAAGCCAATTTATTTAATTTACATAGCGGACTTTTACGCTACGTTCATCAATAGGTTTCTGATTATATAATATACTACATATCTTGCATTACAATCCATAAGGTGCTTGCCGCAGGCCTAAGTATTCATAATCTACTTCTATTCACATCAGACTATCGACTTTGGTCGCTATGAATCCTAATGATACGGTCGCTTTTAAATTTGGTGTTGTCCTTTCTTTAAAAACAGAACGACCTTTATTTGACAATAACTCCCAATGGCAAACTTATGGTGCCTTATCCTGATTTTTGGACTTTGCATAACCTTAACACATGCCACCGGATTTTACAATTCCACCTCAGTACAGTGCTACCTCCAACTCGGCCAAGAGCTCGCTAAGTTTTAACATTTGTCCTTTTTCAAGTTGCCATGTAAAATTTTAGGGAGTAGCAATCCGTTGTGCAGGGATTCTTGGCAACATTTGTCTTAGCGTCATTATAGCTGCTACCGTGGTCAGAAATAGTAGGACTAACGGAAATTTAGAGCCATTTTCTTATGTTGCCATCCATCAGATCGTCCAGGTTTGGCTACAGACTGCAAATCTACCTTTCTTCCACTGTAAAGCAGCTCAACCGTCAACTGTTTACTTTTATCTATTGACTTCATGTTATTCTCTGAAGTATTTTTAATATCTTTAATAAGTTTCTAGGAATTTTAAGAAATCATATAAAAGATCTGACCTTTAAAAAAATAGTTGCAATATAATTCTTTTAATGCCAGACAATTGTTTTATACACCTTTGAGGATAGAATTTACAATTAGGCGTTTGTAACTAAAATGCTTTTAGTATTCATCGTAATATTTAAAACTTAAACGTTTTATGAATTTAATATTCGATTTAAGGTATAACAACCCAATTTTCAGAACCCAATTAAAAATAAATAATTTATATAGTCTACCTTAATAATAGTGTCATTTAAAGCAGTTTTTAAATAATAAATATAGCTTTCTAAGGCGCAAGGACCTAATTCCTCAAGTCCAACTTATCTTTAATCCGCACTTTGCAACTTGTAAAGTGACATTACATTAAAACTCTTACCTATTTGGAAGCTATAAAATTGATAATGGAAACATAAGTTTTAGAAGTATTTGAAGTTGGCCCAATTTGATACCAATTTAATTCTTCAAACATAAAGCTTATTAGTATATTGGTAGAAAATACTCGATTTAATAATCATAACATAAGTTCATGCCATCGTTCTGTTAGTTTCGATTATTTAATATATTGATAACTAAATATAGTTTATATGACTACTATAATTTATTATAAAAGGCTATAAATATGGCCGCCGTATACGACTTACCAGCCACTTAACCACCACGATTAACCAGTTTGACATTAACTTCCTTAAGACCAAGGTTACAAAACACTAACTTTTTACACTTACACAAATACTGTTTATAACAGAATGCACAAAATTATTCTTTAACTAGTTGTACCTAAAGAAGTAAAATTTTAACAGAAAATATGACCGATTGCAATTTTTGCGCAATACAGGGCTTCTAAACGGGTAACGTACTCGTGACACAAAACTGCCCCTGATTTCTGCTACTGCATGTTATATCTCTCAAATCTTTTGAGGTACTTCGTATACCAAATTGCTGTGTATTACACGTTTTATGCACATATAATAAAGATTTCTTAAATGCATTATCTTATATGTAAAATTACTCGGTATTTTCTAAAATAACTTTGAATATGCCTCATTGCCTTAATTTTTAAAGATGTTAACATTAACATGGTTACTGTGGATTAATCTTAAACCACACATAAACAGATATATGCAGATATATGATTTATTGTAAGCCAATTCAGTAAGTAAATAAATGGGATCGCTCGAAAGCTGTTATTTATATTAACAGCGGGGAAACGAGGTAACATATATGAAAGAAAACATACGCTCCGATTCTAGTACCTCCTTCTTTTGGGAAATCGGTCAAAAATTGTTAAAGTGGTTATCCTTGTTGATTTCGTATCATGCGTGACATACATAATGCAGTTATGTATCAAATGCAAGTAATAAATGAACGGTAGCAAAATAATTTGCTTATCAAAAAAATAATTATTCAAATTCGTGGTAATTACAATATTAGTAACACAACTAGAACCGATCATTATAATCTAAAGTTAATGGCCATATTTTCTTGGATGGATTTAATTAAAAGCCTGAATAACGAAATGAAACTGTTAGTTTATCGCCATATTTTAATGTATCACATTGGGTTAGGTATATATTTAGAACCTTTGATATGCAAAGGCCAACACCGGTGTTTCACAGGCGAATTTCAAAAAAGCCAAAATATTGTTCATAATGAAATGCGATGACTGTACAAGATTGAGGGTGTAATTTGTATCGAATACTGTACTGGAAATCTGATTTCCATTATTAGAATGTCCCTCGGAGTTTCTGGCTACTATTAGATTTTGCAATTCTGTAGGAGAATTTCAAACATATATCTCACTGTAATTACGTTGTTTGTCGTTTTGAGTTTCTGTTCGTAGAATAGACCTATAATGTAATAGGCCCAGGCCATAGATGATAAATATAGTATAGACTATGCTAAGGGTCGGAATCGATGCATAAAAAGATAAAACGGTAGCCCAGGTAAATGGTGACTCTGAACTAAAATATTTATTGAAATAGGGTAGTGAAAGTGCATATTTTATTTTTAAAATATTGAGAACAAACTTGTAAAAATGGCAAAGAAGGATTCAAAATCTTTTTATCAGATAACATAACTTGTCAGCGACATTCATTTCAATTTACGGCAGTCGCTCAAGATAGCTTTAACAACTTAAAAGTTTTATTAAGAAGAAAAAGTTACTCTGAACAGTCTTATACATTTTACGAAAGAACCAATAAATAAATTTTCATTGCAACGACACAAAATGTCGAATAAACGCTACGGAAATTCTCTTGGCATGAAGTTAAATTTACTGTTGGAAATGTCTGTATTTGCTTTATCGGGACAAACGAAGTTGGAATATGTTAAAATTCCGGTGTTATGTAAGAGATTACTTACGTAATTTGGCATTATTCGTACAAAGTAAGAAAAACGTTTTATAACAATATTTTTTTTGTACTAGTAGTTTCTATTACTTTTATGAATACATTGCATTGTTTTAAATAATTATTTAACGAATTTACAGTGTTTGTTAAGGAAACTTTGTTCCTCACGTTAAAACTCTTTCCCGTGACTATCTTGACTCATGATTTTGGGACAGACTAAACTTTATGTCAAAATTTTTGTTGTTCACAACGCTTTGACGTTAATTATCAAAATCATTTTGAGACAAATAAAATTAGAACAAATTAAATTGAAATTTCTGACACTCCGACTGTAAGTGTAACGTATATTGCACTTTAAATGACTTTTGACACGTAAAGCAAAACCAGAACCGGTTACTTTCCGTTACATCCAAATAAGGTTTCATTATTTTTCTATATCTCATATATAATTCTCATGATATAATTCAAGTATTATGTGTATAGAATATTTGTATGTATGTATGTGTTATTTAAATATATATATATAAATATTGAGAGAGATAAATTAAACATTGATGACCTAAAAAGTAGATTAGTGATAAAAGTATAATTTTTATATATTTAAATGCGACAGTGTATAAATTGAAGTTAAGTAATTTATACTCTCCGTGCCTAATGGCTTGTACTTTAGAACCGGAGATCGTGGGTTCGAATCCTACAGGGACTCAACTACTTTTCTAAGTTGTTTTTGCTAGTTGCTCACGACAATTTGGACTAAACACCCAATTCTGCAAAGTTAGATGATCTATGCGTCGGATGAGCATGTAAAAAGTCAGGCCACACACCAGCCGGCATTGGACCAGCGTGGTAGGACACCATACGAAAACCCCATAATGGAGAAGGCTTTCATTACGGAAGCCTATGTTCAGCAGTGTACTTATTAGGTTGATGATGATGATGATACAAAGGAACAATAATGCTTATTTTGCTTGAGATAAGGGTATGAATCTGAAAACATTTCCTACCACACCGCGCTAATTAAACATCTTTTGTCATAAATTTCATTGTTTTTACAAAAATTCTATATAGATCTTAAAACATTTATCCATTTTTTCTCACCTGTCTGTTTTATTCTCTTATATATTTATATACTGTCTAACTTTTTTATCCTTCCACTGTTTGTATTAAAGGGAGTTTATTGTTATAACAAAGATATGGTCATGAATTAAGAACCTTTTAATCCTTTAAAATTTAATTTCTTATCACAGTATTTCAGAAATTCTTTGTGTAGTTACTATGAAGTCCCTATCTACTTGTATTGCGTTTAATTGTTTTGCACTGTTTGTAGTCGGACATATATATATTTTTTAAACTTTCTTGTTCTTTTAATAAAGATCAAATAACATTCGAATTATTAAATTAACCACCAACAATATTACAAAATACTTGGCAGCCTAAATTATTGGATATAAAAAGTAAAGATTTCTTTTGTTTAATAAACAATAATTGAAATTTCAAGTCTTCATTAGGCAGCAGCCTTTAGGGCTTAATGTTTTTGTATAAATAAGTGATTTTATAGTTAGTAAAACAATATTTTTTCTGACCTGCCCTGACTACAAGGGTTACTAAGTAGATTAATATATGTAGTTATACATTAAAAATGCAGATTAAGATTTGTATAATAGGTTTTCTTAACGAAAATATGGTGAAAGTTAACTAAAATAGTTACCACATGTTTTAACATAAATGACTGATAGACACTAATAATTCCAATAGATAGATTCATCATCATCAGCATTTGTCAGTCCACTACTGGACATAGGCCTCCCCTAATGTCTGCCACCGCTTTCGATCTTCGGCTAATCTCATCCAGCCCACTCTGGCCACTTTGCGAATGTCGTCATTCCATCATTCCCCAGGGCGTCCTTCACTACGTTTGACGAGCTTCGGTCTCCACTGCAGAACTTTCCAACTTCAGCGGTCGTCAGTTCTGGCCTTATGACCGGCCCTGCCACTTCGCTGCTAATCCGGTAAACCATATCGGAATTCTGGTTCTCTGACAGATAGATAGATTAGGTATTTGTAAATTGTAAGTCATTTAGAGTTATAGGATATTTGTAAATCTTCTGCATCGATTTTTACATATTAAATATCCTTCTCTAAAAATTTGATAATTTTTTTCCTTTAATTTTAGAAAACTTTTTCGTTTCTTTCTTTGTTTCGACCATTTATCCAATTTTTTTACTTAACATTAAACCATAAGGTTCAAACAATCGATTGAAATCCTTCATTTAATACGATAATTCATTGCGGTTTGGATTCTCGTATAAAGAAAAGGTCCAGTTTTCGGAAGAAAATGTTTCCCTCATGTATAATGTACGCATATAAAGAAAAATATTCGAACACTGTATACCCAATAAATTAAAAAAGTACTATTAAAAAGTATTTTTTACCTCATTGGATTATTAAATAAAAATGACTTTCGGTTTTATCTATTGGTTTTACTGCCTCTAAAACTTGATCATGCGTGACATACATAATGCAGTTATGTATCAAATGCAAGTAATAAATGAACGGTAGCAAAATAATTTGCTTATCAAAAAAATAATTATTCAAATTCGTGGTAATTACAATATTAGTAACACAACTAGAACCGATCATTATAATCTAAAGTTAATGGCCATATTTTCTTGGATGGATTTAATTAACCGCCTGAATAACGAAATCAAACTGTTAGTTTATCGCTATATTTTAAAGTATCGCATTGGGTTAGGTATATATTTAGAACCTTTGATATGCAAAGGCCAACACCGGTGTTTCACAGGCGAATTTCAAAAAAGCCTAAATATTGTTCATAATGAAATGCGATGACTGTACAAGATTGAGGGTGTAATTTGTATCGAATACTGTACTGGAAATCTGATTTCCATTATTAGAATGTCCCTCGGAGCTTCTGGCTACTATTAGATTTTGCAATTCTGTAGGAGAATTTCAAACATATATCTCACTGTAATTACGTTGTTTGTCGTTTTGAGTTCCTGTTCGTAGAATAGACCTATAATGTAATATGCCCAGGCCATAGATGATAAATATAGTATAGACTATGCTAAGGGTCGGAATCGATGCATAAAAAGATAAAACGGTAGCCCAGGTAAATGGTGACTCTGAACTTAGATAATTATTGAAATAAGGTAGTGAAAGTGCGTAGTTTATTTTGAAAATATGAGAACAAACTTATAAAAATGGCGAAGAAGGATTCTAAATCTTTTTATCAGATAACATAACTTGTCAGCGACATTCATTTCTATTTACGGCAGTCGCTCCAAGATAGATTTAACAACTTAAAAGTTTTATTTAGAAGAAAAAGTTGCTCTGAAGAGTCTTATACATTTATTACGAAAGAACCAATAAATAAATTTCCATTGCAACGACACAAAATGTCGCATAAACGCTACGGAAATTCTCTTGGCATAAAGTTAAATTTACTGTTGGAAATGTCTATATTTGCTTTATCGGGACAAACAAAGTTGGAATATGTTAAAAAATCCGGTGTTATGTAAGAAATTACTTACGTAATTTGGCATGATTCGTACAAAGTAAGAAAAACTAGCAAAAAACGTTTTATATATTATTATTTTTTTTTTAATTAAAATTTCTGACACTTCGACTGTTAGTGTAACGTATATTGCACTTTAAATGACTTTTGACACGTAAAGCAAAACCAGAACCGGTTACTTTCCGTAACATCCAAATAAGGTTTCATTACTGTTTTGATATCCCATATATAATTTGATATTTTCATGATATAATTCAAGTATTATGTGTATAGAATATTTGTATGTATGTATGTGTTATTTATGTATATATCATATATATAAACATTGAGAGAGATAAATTAAACATTGATGACGAAAAAAGGTTGATTAGTAATAAAAGTAAAAGTTTTATATATTTAAATGCGACAGTGTATAAAATGAAGTTAAGTAATTTATACTCTCCGTAGCCTAATGGCTTGTACTTTGGAACCGGAGGTCATGGGTTCGAATCCTACAGGGACTCAACTACTTTTCTAAGTTGTTTTTGCTAGTTGCTCACGACAATTTGGGCTAAACACCCAATTCTGCAAAGTTATCCATGCGTCGGATAAGCATGTAAAAAGTCAGGCCAGTCATAATGTACGCATATAAAGAAAAATATTCGAACACTGTATATACTACAGTAAATTTTAAAAATAGTCCTATTAAGGAAAGTATTTTTTAAAATACATCTATTGGATTATTAAATAAAATGACTTTACGGATTTTATCTATTGGATATTTACCGCCTCGTAAAACATTTATCAGTAGGGCTGCCAAACAGATAATTGCACAACGGTTACTTCTACAAATCTTTGGATCATATATTGGCAGCTTGTAAGGAAGCTAGTCGTACTAAAATTAGAGAATTGCCAGTTGAACGCTGGCAGCTCTGTGAGGCCTATGATTGGGAAGATTTTGGGTGATCCTGAAATATATGTAATGAATACAATTATTTATTAAAAAAATTTATTGGAGAGTATTTCAAAATGTTTTCATGGTTAAGATAAATTCAATTTTCTTTATTATGATATTGTTTGTATTAAAGTTAAATTTTTAGAGTATTTTAATTTTCAAATGAAGTACAAACCTCCTAACCTGCAGAATTTTTATAATTTTAGAGAAAATAAACAATTTAGGATTAAAATGCACTGTTAACGAAAAATTAACTGTGCCGTAGAAAATTTCAGTTAAGATGAATTAAAATGCAAACCACAAGACATTAAACAAGGCATTTGATTTGGCTGAGATCACTTTACGGCTGAGGAGTTTTATCATTATGCTGGAAACGACTATTAAGTCGGTACTTTGTTGTCTTTTCTCCGTATTCTTAATGTTGTTGATAAAGCTCACGGAATTGAATCGGTTTGTTTAAGACGACATCTATTTTACTATAATTAGGTTTAATTTTTAGATATTACTTTAAATTATTTTTTAACAAACTATGAAAAATCACGCTGCCAGATAAACCATAGTTTATAAATAACTATAAAAAACAAAAGGCAAAGTATTATGACCGGTGGTTCATCATCATCAGCCTCAGATAGTCCACTGCTGGATATGGGCCACCCCGAATATATAATAACAATAATAAACTCATTTAATCAGTCCAACATCTCAGATAGACATCATAAAATCAATGAAAAAAAAAACGAATAAGAAATACATCGCAAATGCAATAAGATAAGATAAAAAATATATAACAAAAACATAAAGCAAAACAAATAAATATCATAAACGCAGGACCAATAAGGTTTCAGCTCAGCATATTGTTGGCTACTTACTACTATTCTGCTGACACCTTATGGACTTCCATAATTTAAACAGACATTATAAACGTGAAATGATGAATGGTATTTAAAACAATCACAATAAATACAAATGTATAATTAAAAAAAAAAACATAAAAAAATCGCAAGTAAACATCAACAACAACAAACAACAGAATAGTAAAGGAACACATCCATAATGAAAAATTAATAATATAAGAATAAAAAAACAAAATAAAAAAATAGAATTGAAATTAATAATATCATTATAACTGCACGTTATTTGAGACGGCAGTTATTGATTTTCGGCAGAGAGCCTTCAATTTCTTTCTAAACGTACTTTTACTGCGTTCACTCCTAATTGGTGGTTTCATTAATTCCAACATTTGGCTGCCGCATAACGGAAGCTACCTCTAAATACTGCAGAACTATGTCTGTGTACTTTAAGATTTTGAAAACCCAGGCGCACTTCGCATCTTCGTCCGTCACCAACCTTTTCCAATCTTCTATTGATTTAATGAGGCGTTTCATGATTCACAACGTCAAAGAGAAGGCAGGCAAGGTGTAGGCGCCTCCGGTTTTTCATTTTTAAAATATTATTATCGTTGAGAAACGGGGTAACATGATTTTGGGGCTGTATTTCGAAACAAAATCGTGCACAAGCATTTTGGATACGTTTAATCAGCCGTACTGTTCGCCGATATAAACGTGGAACATGGATAACATCGGATTAATTTAATTTAGATAAGACTAGCGACTCACCTAGACCACTAAGATAAGATCGAATAAAAACAGTTTTGAATTAATATTGTGACATAGCTTTTAAATCGCAGATTTACATCTCATTCTAATCCTAGATTACGGGCTTCAAAAACCCGTTCAACCGGTGTCGACCCTAACATAATTTCAATGTTGTACGGAAGTTTGGAAATATTCAAATTTGATCTAAAAACTCTGTACTTTGATCTGGATGGATTGGGTACAAGACAATTATTAAATGACCATTGAATTACGTTCTCAAGATCAGCATTTAAACATTGCAAAGCCGTACCACCTGGTTGAAATTAAATGTATATTTGCTAGTCGTCTGCGTACAAATGAAGCTTACAATGATTAATATATTTTATATATATTTTGGCGATAATATTGTTCCTGGAGCTATCTTCTAGATAGAAAAACAGGTTCTGATTGGATGGCTCGCTACTACTATTTACAGTGACTGCCACGTATTGCCTTCGATTGGTAAAGTAGCTTTGTAATCACTTAAGAGCATCTTTACTAAATCCGTAATATTTCATTTTAGCTTAAAGTAATGGTATGGTTATGCAATTGAAGGCCCTAGAAAAGTCTAGAAGTAACAGAACACATACCTTTATCTTGAGCTTCAAGAATGTTGTCTGTGACGTCGAGCAAAGCGGTGGTCGTACTATGCTTTTCCAAAAGCCCGTCTGAAATTCTGGCAAGATGTTATTGCTCTCTAAGTATTCGGAAAGTTGAAGCCATACACCGTTTTCGATAACTTTGGATAAACATACTAACTAGGCGAAGGTCATTTAACCATTAAGGATTGTTAATTTTGGGCAATGGATTTACTATCGCTGTTTTCCAAATAAGTTGATATGTTGATGTTCAAAGTAAGGTGTTAGATTATTGCTGTAATTTCTTCAAGTGTGAGCGAAGTCAAACGTAACATTTTAAGAGAGATCTTATCTATTCCTTCTGCGTTTGATTTAAGCGTATTAATAATGTTAGCTTTAACAGCCTGGTCGACAGGTTTGAGAGAGAAATTTATGCCAGGTTTGAAATAGAATGATTAAAACTGATTAAAAATAAGGTTACAGGGTTTTGGCGTGCTGGTTATATTTAAAAAAGTGCGTTTATTTGGTTCGGGTCATTGAAATGGATAGGTAGTATAATATGTGCAAATAACGTTTATCACAGATTGACTGTACTCGGTGAAATGAGTAGGTGAATTCACTACTTGTTTTAGACTAATACACGATATCAAAGTCTTTAATTTTTGTGCTTTGTGGTCCGCGCTCTGCATAATATTTATTTTAAAATCCCCCAATAGTAATACGAACTCGCAAAATGCTATGGAGCTGACGGTCATCATGAGTCCATCGAGAAAAGTATTCAAGTCAAGCCACGGGGGACGGTACGTCGTCCCTATAGTTAATGTTAATACCTACGGTCAGCGTCAGCCACATTGGCTCCACCGAGTTGTTGGCTGCGTGATGACACTACTTTTAAACGTTTATGCCGCGCCTGACGTAAAAACCTACACCTCTACCCCAACTGTTTCGTACACAATGCGGTCTCGGTGTATGAAGCAACCGATAGTCTGGCAAGAATGGTGCACAACCCTCAAGCCCGACTTTTAACCACGTCTCATTCAGTGCCATTATGCCGATTGAGTGTCGTTCGACATTTCCTATAAACTCGTCTTGGTATGTATAAAGTAATCTAACATTCAGAAAACCAATCTTTAAAAAGGTGTTTCTAATGCCCGTTACAGTTGTTTTCATATATGCCAGTAAACAGTTCGCCCAATTAACACGCGCTTCTGTATAGTACGTGAACGGGGTTAGACGATGACCTGTTTATTAGCACGCTTTGTGACTTGTTCTTCACTATTTCATTCAAAACAAATATTTTACAAACAAGGTGCACTATACATAAGGACCGAAAGCATGATAGTTTAAATAAAATACCATGCTTACAATTCAATCGATAATAAAAGATTACTACTATCGAGCAACAACGAAAAATACAAATACTTAATAATTTAACCGCACATAACACAAAATACACAGAGACAAACAATAAAACAACTTTATAAGTTAAATACAGATTTAAAAAACAACAATATCTTATAAAACGCAGTGTGTATATAGTAATACAAACATACTTAGCGTTCAAATCTGCTGGAGCAAATAACGAGCAAAGGGCATAAATATTAGTTAAAAATTGTTCTTCTTTTATTTCAACAACCAAGTGATTTAAACACAAATTAAATTATTGCTATCAGCATCCGTTCTAATCCGCTCAACGGTCTTACCTTCTGCCTTTCGTGCAAAAATTAGGCCGTTTTTCGTCTATACGTACTTCCATTTCATACGAAGTGCCGCCTCCCGTGCCTTACCAAGCCAGCTGCTGCTGATTATTCCGCGTGAGCCTTTCATTGAAGTAAAGTCTCTTGGGTTCCCCTGGCAGATCGATGTCAGCTATTGTTAAACCCCGCGGTACACGTGCGGCACGGATTATTTCATTGCGCACTGAACGGCACGCCAAACGAACGACAATAGATTACGGTCGCTGATTCAACTGTGCTTCGTCTGTGAAGCGATTCCGGCGAGCAGGGCCTGAACGTTCAGCAAACACAACGTCACGTTCATCCATCTGTATGCCCAATTAAGGGATATTAGCTTGGTGGTGTGAAATGTGCTTTCAATGCTTATTTTCGGTATCCCAGATATTTCATTATCATTCAGCAATAGTTCCTGTTCACGCTCTTCCAATCTACGCTGCAAATCAGCGACAGACGCCACAATATTATCACCATTAACGGAAGCTTTGTTGTTTATTTTTTTTTCAAACTTTGCTATATTCTCCTCTAACAGCGATACACGATTGATCATCTAGTTGGTAAGTCACTCTTAAACTCCGTTATTTCTTGTCTCATCGCGCAAATTTCGTACTGTAAGTATTTTATTTCTTGGGTAAGCCCAATAAAATTTCGTTGGCTGGAGTCGAAGAGTCAACACTAATGTCTGCAGGACTAATCACGTATTCAGGACTGGGCCCAGTATTAGTATTTTATTTCTTACACGCCTGACAATGCCATCCCACTGGCGTAGGCCCCGTTGCCGGCACAGAACCATAAAGGCGATGGTATTTTTTTTATTGCATATGCAGGCAGACGAGTAATCGGGGCCACCTGATGAAAAGTGGTCACCTACGCCCATAAACATTGTCAATACTGGTATCACTAACGCGCTGCCTACCGTAAGAAATAAGATGTTATGTCTCGTTTACCCAGTAAATACGCTGACAACGGTGCACTTCAAACCGGAACACAGTAGTGTTTTCACACTACTGCTTTGCGGTAGAAATAGGCACAGCGGTGGTACCCACCCAGACGGTCTCCTGTAAAAAGGAGACCTACCACCGGTAATTGCCTGAACATTTAGTGCATCAAATACAATCTGCGTTTGAAAGAAACTTACCACACAAATTGCACTTAGGCATTATTCATCTTTAGCTTTCGAGGGTAATTAAATAAAAATGGTTGACCAGGAGTAAGAAAAAAGTATGCTCCTCTCACGCGTTTTGACACTCCTCCGCTGTCGACGCGATTTGTAGAGGCCAGTTTATATCAAGATGCGTTACGCCGTCGTCAAAGCAGTGTTAGCGGCAATGGGCGGAGCCTAATATGAAGTTCTAGGCGCACAATACCAGGAGAAATTTTTAAAATTCACTGATTATTTACTCATGTACTCCTGTTATGTAACACAATTTAATTTCACTTTAATTGACAAATACAAAAAAATTACATATAGAGTAAATAATAAACACGACTGAACATTTCAGAGATCCGGGGATGGATCATCTTACTTTTCAGACAATTGTGATTGGCCCAAATTTCCCTAACCAACTAGGAAACATCAATAAAAATTTGTTGAGTCCCTGCAGGATTTCAACCCACGACCTTCGGTTTCTAAAGCACATGCCCATACCACTAGGCTACGGAGGCAGTTACCGGTGGTTACCGGTGGTTAGCTTCTGTTAATTCTTTTGTTATGTTTTATTTTTACTTCAAATTATTACAAGTTATTTGTAAGAAAAGAAAAAGTCGTCATCTAATATTATGTTTCCAATATTATTCATTGTTTTAACATTATGAAAATAGAAATAAATCGGTGATGGACAACTATTTACTTAATATGTCTTTAATACTGCTGGTTATTACTGCTTGTGTTCACTGTACAATATGCGGTCGTTTAAAATTATAATAATTTTTTATATCGCGGGAGCAATCTTAACAAAAGATACTCTACTGACTACAGTAGATTCTAATATAAAGAGGTATAAATATTTGTCAATAAGTTTAACCACAGAGTAACTTTTCAATTAAATCGCAGAACTATGGATAATACCAGATTTAATTCATCCTTAAATTATTTAAAACTGTATAGGTTTTATTTTCATCTTCAGCATCCTCCTCTAATAGCAAATCGACGAATTTTGAGTACCATTTCATTTGCTTGTTTGGCGTTGTTTTACTATTTACCATTATTATTTGAATACAGAGGCTGATCTTCAAATGTTTACTGCAGCATAGTCAACATTACCGTAACTGATTAAACTTCTTTGATCTTAAAATTCTAAACACCTTTTAGAATCTGGTAACACGAAATATAATCCAAAAAGTAACAAATATTTTAAAGTATAAAAAATATGTTACGGCTAAAACAAAATATCCGTGCTTTTATTTAATTACCTGTTGGTTGCATAGCATGCAGTTGTATATATCATATTTTATCTTCTTGTACGAGATTAATGTATCCAATGTAAGATCCGAGGGCTTTCGCTTAATCAAGTTGTTTACAAATTGTAAACAAAGATTAGTCGTGTCGAGGACATCGAGTAATACCATCGTCGCCATGGTTGGACTATTGCCAAATCTATGCATGGAATTTCCATAATAGCGAGGTACTGGCAAATTATTGTTTAGATATTGCGTTGTTAACAATAAAGTTTATATATATATAAGTCACTTTATTTATTTGAAAAATAATCTTCCTTTACAAAACTAAAATTATATTTATGAACAGTATTAATCATCTTTTTTAGGATTTAAAAAAGTTAATACAGTTCTACACATGCAATAAAAAATTGCAACTTGCAAGTGCGAGTAGGTAACATTTTCTTATTCCCTACCTAAGATCGGATTTTTTAATCTTTGGTCATCAATAAATAGCCAAAGCAAGTTGTCTTTGATCCCGCACTGCTCATGTTTGAAAGTGCCTTTACACAAGAACCTGATTTTGATTTTTACTTAATAAAATGAAGAGATTTGTTAAGTGTATACAAGATTTACAAGTACAATACAAAATAGGTAATATCAAAAAAATATTTTTATACAATGTTTGAAGTCTAAAATGTCTTCGTGCTGAAACTAACATAAAAAAATTGCATTGAGTGTAAGTAAACTAAATAAAAAGTAAGTAAAGTTCTCTCTCAAAGTATAAAAACTTTATATTAATTAAAAGTTACCATCGTTCCTATTTCTGCCGCAAAGCAATACCGTGAAAACACGACTGAGTTCCGGTTTGAAGGGCACCGCAGCCAGCGTGTGCGGTAAATGAGACATAAGATCATATTTCTCACGGTAGGCAGCGCGTTGGTGATACCTCTGGTATTGCCAACGTCTATCGGCGTCAGTGAGCACTTTCCATCAGGTGGTCCGACTGATCGTCTTTCTGCGTAGCCGATTAAAAAAAAAATATTGTTAATTATCAATAATAATATTCTTTCATTTATCTGAGTTTCACATATTATAAACCGATTTTTGTGCTTTTGTTTTATTTATCCATTTATTCCACTTCCGGTAATTATGAAGCAATTATCATAATTAAAATAATTTTCTATTATGATCATCACTAAAATTATGGTGATCATAATAGGAATAGAAATCGGAAATAAGCATAAACTTATTGCTGACATTTGATTCATATTTCACATCAATATAGTGGATACGACACACATTATTCAGCACACATTTGGAGCAAACTCTGGGAGTATTGCTATCTTAACTTCGTGGGTGGAAATGACACCTAAATTTCTTTGGTTTTTTATTTGGACTAGGTCCTTGTGTTGATAGATCTTGATGCACGTCAACACCTACCTCGAGTGGAAACTTGTCCATCATATCTTTTATGTCCTTACTAAGATTAGACAAGCGTCTTCTTTCTAGATCATTAGGAATCACTAAAGCGGATATCTTCCCATAGTAAGCACACGAGTCGTTAGACTGCGGTTTAATGTTTTCTATTTCTTCCGAAGCACCGTCCGCCACCTTATCGCTATCCGTATCATAAAAAAGCATGATGGAAAACGGATCAATACAGATACGGATAATATATATATATATATATATATATATATATATATATATATATATATATATATATAACCGTCCTATAAACAATATTCCATGCAGAATTTAATATATATTAAATTCTGCATGGAATATTGTTTATAGGAGTAAAACGAAATTATACTTTTAAATTAACTTGACTGCAATATTAAAGTTTATTTTATTTTATGCATTACACTAATAAATTTAATATTTATGAATAAAAGGTACTTAGTAGCAGTAAATGTGCTAAAGAAAAACAAAGTGCGAGCTCACAATAAGAGCGCGGGCTTCATATATTAACTTCATTTGGGCATTTTGATGAAATTACGTTCTATAATTAATTGATAAATATTTTTTAATTTAATGTTTATTCCTTGTTTAAGTATGATAAATTTTTAGTCATCATTATTATCACTGCGTTAGTCCACTGCTGGACATAGGCCTCTCCGCTGATACATTGCGGGTGAGTGGGTGGACCGATTTTTTACATGCCCATCCGACACATGCAAATTATTAGCAACGATATAAAAATTTTCCACGTCAGAAGCAAAAACAAATTATTTGCTTACAGCATATATAATTTCTTTAGATTTTAATCGTAAATGTTAAGCCATGTGAACGTTTTCCACAATGTTATTGATTGATTCATTAATAAAACGGGCATGATATATACCCATAAAAAGCAGAATAAGATACCACAGATACGCTTATCACCTTGAGTTATGGGATCTCTCATACATACTCGCTACATCTCTTTTACGTGGTTTTAATGTTAGCTTGAGTGCCTTTTTAAACAGGAAGACCGTTTTGTTAATTCACTACAAAATTCATTAAAACTACTATCCCAGATGGTCCTTTGTTAAAAAGAGACTTATCACATTAAAAGGCCCTACAAATATGCACGAGTACTTATATTTATCAAAATAATAAGCTTACTTTAATTAAGAATATTGATATTATTTTAAAAATTTCAATATTAATTAAATTCATCAGCCTGTGTTTGTCTAATGCTGGACATAGACCTTCCCTAATGCATGTCGCCTTCTCCATTAGAAGGTTTTTGGACCGTATTTCTCCACGCTGGTCCAATGTGGGTTTGGTGGGTGGACTGACTTTTTACATGCCCATACGAGGCATCATCATCACGTTCATCTTACTTTTCAGACAATTGGGTCATCGGCCTCAAAACCAGAAAACAAAGATAAAAATACGTGGTTTCCTCTTTGGAACTTAGATCTTTCAACGAAGTAGGTGAATAAGCCCCCCACAGATGTTGGAATGGAAAGATTTTAGGACAATACATTATCATCGACAAACATATCAGCAGAGTCGGACGTACCGTATTCCATTGAGTGAAAAGCCATGCGACGGCCAGCATGGTGGTAGCAAAATGATCGGTACCCAAAATATATAAATCTTAAATAAAGGTGAAAAATATGATACAATTGAAACTAATTAAATGATTTATTTGGTTTAAAGCCACAGGCTCTGATACGCTTAACAGCAGTAAATTCGATTTAAATTTAAATTCTAAAGTATCAATACCATTATTTAATAAAACGACTTTACGGATTCTGTCGCGTTTATTTTAAATTTTTAAATTCCCGACGTTTTAAACACTTTCCAGCGGCCGTGGTCACGGGTAGACTGAGATGTCATGCTTTTTGTTGCCAGTGCTGAAGCGGGGTTTCCAGATCTTAATTTTAATTAATTATTTTTAGTCTGTACTCCGACCTATGCAAAATAAACCAGAAGCACCACTTATTTAATAATGTATAATATTCGCGTAAACAATAGAAATAATATAAAATGAAATCGCGTAAACAATAATAATAATAACATGTTAAAAATATTTTCTTAAATGTACAAATATTATTACAAGAAAGAAGAAAATTGTTTAATAATCTATATAACATACAAACGCGCCTTCATCATTATCAACCTGTGACATTCCACGGCTAGACATAGGCGTCATCTAATGAACCCCTATCCATTAGGAAGTTTTGGACCATATCCCACTACGCTGGTCCAATGTGGATTGGTGGGTGGACCGACTTTTTAAAGCACACGCCCAAACCACCAGGCTACGGAAGTAGTTAAACAAACGTGCCTTAAATTAATTAATTATTATTTACAATCTTATAGCAATGGATTCAAAGTTCCATTAATTGTTTAAGCGTACTTATTTGCTGGCAGCTGCTGTTTATTGAGTCGACGAAAATTGCAGCCGTAGTTTATTACAAAAGAAATGTTAAATAAGCTTCCAATTTAAAAATCAGCAGCATATTTTGCTTTTATATCTTTATATCTGTTTTTGTTTATTGCCTACGCAAGCAGACGAGCGGTCGGGCCACGTGATGGACAATGGTCACCGACACCCATAGACGTCAGCAATACTGGTATCACCAACGCGCTGCCTACCGTAAGACATAGGATGTTATGTCTCGTTTTGCCAGTAAATACGCTGGCTTCGATGGCCTTTAAACCGGAACACAGTTAGTGTTTTCACACTACTGCTTTGCGGTAGAAATAGGCACAGCGGTGGTAAAAAGGGGACCTACCACGGGTGTGGATCATATGAGTACATTAATAACGTTATTGACGAAAGTAATGCATTATAATAAGAATAATAAAAATTAATGTTCTCTAGTCGATTACGACTACGGCAGCCGATCTATTTTAGAGATCAACCAACGGCTGGAGATATTATAGTGCATAAATGCGCACACACAGGCGTAAACACAGGCGCACTCCCTGTTCTTATACTCTTAAAGCCTAATGGGACGGATAACCGACAAGACCGGAGAGAATAAGGCACATAACCGACTTTTTATACATTCCCATCTAAAACATGGATCATCTTACTTTGCAGACAATTGGGTGATCGGCCCCAATGGCCATAACCAACTAGGAAGCAATAATGAAATTTGCTGAATACCTGCAAGATTCGAACCCATGACCTCTGGTTTCCAAAGTACACGCCCTTACAACTAGGCTACGAAGGCAGTTAAATACTTAGTTTTTACTTAATAGTTCATTGTTTTGTGATATTGACCTGTGACTACATCTTTATTGTCGGATTTCCAAATCTATTTTCTGAACTTATAACTAGATTCTTAAAGACAATTTATAGAATCTTGTACGTCTTATTTGGATTTTTTTGTAATAAAAAACAAAGTTTAATTTAAGATTGTTCTATTGTTTACTATTATACATACCATAAATGCGAAAGTAACTCTGTCTGACTGTCTGTTTGTCTGTCTTTTCTGTTTAAGCCACTGAACCGATTTAAATTAAATTCTTGATGAATTTCTTGAAATGGGAATAAAACTCAATATGGAAATTATTTATTATCGAAGGAAAAGCCAAAATATTTTGTGTCTATTGATAGATACATACAATCCAAATACCTCATTTATATTGTCCTATACGGTATATTTAAATACACGCGGATAGCAGCTACTTGTTTTATATAATTGCATAAATAATACCAAAAATAATTAATATAGTTAAAATTTTGCAGTTTGCAGAAAATATAATTATATTATCCGTTTTGAATAATTAACGAAGACAACATAGCTAAATAGCTTAACTAGTGCAGGCTAATTCTTAAATAGTTTTATTTGGCTTTGACAAACGACTATACGGAAGTGAGTTATCATGTGCAAGTTGTACATTTAATTAAAACTTTTAAGAACTTATCCAAATTCAGAATGCTTTTGTTAAATCATGCACTTAACTTAGACAAGTAAATAGACATTCTGAGAGTTTTTTCAATAATTTGTAATCACCAAAAACAAACCTCTTTTATTAGTTATATTTTAAATTTAACAAATGTTACTTAGTACTGTAATGTTGTTATAAGTCGACTGTTACTCGGTGAGATTTCAATATTTAAAACGCTAGATGTGAGTCGCTTCTTCGTTACTATATGTCACCTTGTTAACATAAATTCTGAGTCAAAATTGGCTAAACTATAGAAAGAGGGAATCGGATCGGTTTCTAGTCAAAGTTTTCTTTACGCAGAGCGTTGACAATTTGTTAATTGACAGCTTTTGTAGACGATAGAGCCTAAATTGAATTTGATCTGCTTATATTACCTTATGAACAAGCAACGAAAACAGAGAGTTACTGTCCCACAGGACTGGAAGCCAAGGCATTAAGTTTATAATTTATTCATTATAAATTGCGATATAGAATGGTCCAGGACTGTTTATACGTCGAGATATGTTTATTTGCAGTTAAATCCCAGAGCCCTCTCTACAAATGACACTTAATTAATTAAGAGCGTATAACCCTCAATTTGTTACGGTTAGTTGTTAAGCAGTTCTTGTGGTTAAAAGTATTTTGCTTATTAAAGTTATATTAAGTTATAATTTATTTGTTTTAAAGTTATACTTCTTTTTTGCGTTGGGTAATGAGTAAAAACGTTAAAACAAGTAAATGTTCACAAAATTATAAGTTTTTTCAAATTAATGTTTGCAAATAAAACACAAGTAAAAATAATAAAACATAAATACATTTTTATAATTAAATTTCAAGTTAAACATTCCAAGAATTATCACAGGAGCTTAGTTAGACTAGTTAACGTAACATAACGATATACATGAATAAAAAATATGCAGTGGAAATATTTAAAATGCAGTGAAAGTGACCCTAATATAACACTGAGACTGTCCAGCTACTTAAGTTATTCTCTGAAAAATATTTGTTACTAAACTAATAGATATAAGGGTATTCCCATTACTTCGTTTAACACTATACAAATTAAAGGGCAATTACATACTTTTATGGACAAACAAGCTTATTATTTAATCGACTACCTAAAGCTATTTGCTTACTCTTTAAATTTAAAGTGCTCTGAATTAAATATAATATATTAGTTGACGAAACACTAATAGTTTTTATTGGGTTTATGATTTTTTCTTTTTTTGCATACGGCGGCCGACGAGCAGTCGTGCCACTCGATGTAAAGCGGTCACCGATGTCCATGGGCTTCTAAATTACAGGGTGAAACAAACTCACTGCCAACTCGTGAGACTTAGGATGTTACGTCTCGTATAACTAGTGAATACGGAACCTTTTAAACTGGTATACGGTACTAATTTGACATTTGCTTTGCGGCAAACAGACAGAAACAGGCACCGCAGTGGTACTTCCCCAGACGGCCCCTTTTTAAAATAACATAGACAACTCTGAATGATAACGTAAACAAAAATGACCAACTTCTAACCGCGTGTAACATTTTTACGTACTACAGTAACAACGTGCTCTCCATAAGAAATGGCGTCGTGTTTCCTGCCACATTTTAAATCTCTAATACCTTCTAAGGCATTTATTTCATATAAATGTCATCTATTACACGATTTATGTACTTAGAATGAAGTATTTTTAATGCTATAACTTTTATGACAACTTAAACTGTATTATCTTAAATGAGCTTAAAAAACATACGCTTCAATGTATGTTTTCGGACTACAATTTACGCTGAACTAATTGATCAAAAAGGCAATGAGTTTTTGGCTTTAATCTGATTTTAGATCATGAAAATTTATTTTTCAGAGCATTTCTTATTAATTTCACATAATTATGACTTTATTTTTAATGCGGTAAATACAATGATAAGTACTCAACCCAGATTTTATGAAGCTTATTATATAATTACTACAAATTTGGGTGAAATTTATTATCATCATAAGTTATTAAATATAAACAAAAACTCAGGCAAGCCTTTCCATTTAATCTTTAGCATATTGCAAACATAATTGTAATATCTCATATAGTTTTGAAATACTCGATAAAATAACGAACAAGTAGCATTACAATCATAATTTAACTGCAACAGTTAATGATAGTTAAACTGACTATATATAATATTTTAAAACAGTTATTAATATTTCCACAGTTTGAATTTGTGAAAATGAAAAATTTACATATTCTTTGGCTATTATTATTAAAATTTCCGACTGAAGAATTGATTTAACCCGATACGAATTTAAATTATAGTTTTAAGAAGAGATCAGTCGTAGGTTAAAATTTTCTTTTCTCGTAGTCTTCTTTAAGTTGATAGTAAATAATACGCGATAACTTCACTGCGGTAGTCCCCGAGTGACACACATTTTTCTCATATTTCTCTCATCTCTCTTATTTACTTCAATTTTACTTCAGCTATCGCTTATATAATTATTTAAAACATTTATTTTTTATTTTTATGCAATGCATACGAATGAAAACGAGGCTGGGAGTTCGCCATCACATATTCGTTCATTGAAGTATATTTCAATGTATATAGAAGTACATATAAACCGTTCCTTATAATAACTTATGAGGACTTTCACAACCTAATTTAATAATAATCGTGACTATTAATAAATTAAGTTTCTTGCACAAACAATTCAAAATTACTGAGTCTATTACTTTTTGATTACTTGTTGATTACTTTTAAGTAGCACAGGCCGTACCTATAACTTTATTTTATATTAATTAACATAAAGTTTAATATCTTTTGAGGTTCTTAGCACGATAGGAGCTACAAGAAATGGCCAACTAATAACAAATTGGAATGCCGCCAAAACGGCACGCTTAAGGCTTTAAAGCCAACATGCTAATTATAATATGGTCGTTTAAATATTGTTTTACTATATAGGTTATAAAAGAAACCATGAGAAAATTAAAAGAAATACTACATATTGAAATTCTCCTTAAAATATTGTTTATGGAACTCAGTACAGACATTAATAAATAGAAAAAATTACGTCTCGTTAGGTACTTTAACTAAGCCGTCCTTCATACCAGAACGCACTTTTCAAATTAAATAATATTAATAACATTTAAACTAAAAGTTCTGCCGATTTGCGACAAATAGGTCTGTGACAATTAATATATATTAAGCTATCGTAATGAGTTCGTGACTCCGATAACCTTCAAAAGATCGAAGAGACGTTGGCGGTAAATAATTGCAGATAAGATTTTAAAAGTATATATCAGAACAAATCAATGAACTTTGACGGGTCTTAATATTACCCATATTAAGACCCGTGTTTTTGCTTCTTTGTTCGTAAAAATTAAATTAAATTAAACTTTGGCTCTGTCGTTTTTACTTAGCATTTTAACAAAAAATATTTGTTGTCATATCTTTATCAAAACTTTCTTAGTACTTATATAACTAATAACTTGTCTTACCGATCATGTATAAGTTATTGATGCCGGTCGCAACCACATACTTGTAATGTAACACTGAATAAATACAAAAGTTTTGAATACCTATATTCTTCATACATTATGCAATAGAGATTAAAAATATTTATACCAAAAGAAAAATCAGGAAAAAATCAAACCAAATACAACAAGTTTATACGTTAATATGCTAACAATGTAATTTAAAAATTATTCCTATCAAATTTCATGGAAGTTGCAGGAGTAAGACACATCGCTAATTATCTCATAAAACGATAAATAGCTATCCACCAAGTTTCTCAGAAGTGGTTATTAATGCAATGAAATCTGAGCGAAAATAAATTTGCTAGATTATTATCATTTAGTAAAACCACTTACATGCATGGATATCTTTTGACTGGACGTAAATAGATATTGAAACAAAACAGAAATCAAATACATTAAGAATTAGTAAGTAAATCGTTTAGTAACGCGAATACTACTATTTTTAACAATACACACATGTTGTCATCATTTTGGACCGTATCCCACAACACTGGTCCAATGTGGGTTGGTGGGTGGACCGATTTTTTGCATCCCCGTCCGACGCATGGATTGGCCCAAATTGTACTAACCAACCAGAAAACAACCATAACACAAACATGTATTCCCGCGGGATTCGAACCCACGTCCTACGGTTTATAAAGCAAGTGCCGATATCGGTAAGCCACGGAGTATATATAATACTGACAAATTGAATACTTTCCAGCCTTGCGAAAAGGGTACGAACTGATAGTCTGTTCAGTTTTAACTAATTGTTACCTTCCCTAACAAATAAAAAAATATATACTTCCTTATATTTAAAATGCAAAAGTTTGTGAGGATGTTTTTCGTTATCATTCACTCAAAAGCTACCCGGTAAACTCTAATGAAGCTACAATAATTCAGGCTATTATATTTAAGTATATAGTGAAGCTCATTTAAAATAAAATAAAAAGTGCCCTGTACGTGGAAAAAGCATTCAGCTATCGGTGAGACAGTCTACCAGTAACTGCAAAACCTTTAAGCTTATTAACGTATAATATGCAATTATTATTATTACTAATGATAACTTCACTAACAACAGCCTAGCCGTAGCCTAGTGGCAAGCGCTTGCGCTTTAACAACCTGGGGTCGTAGGTTTGAATCCTGCGGGGACTCAACTACTTTTCCGAGTTGTTTCCTAGTTGGATAGGGCAAAGTCGGTTGATCACCTGATTGCTTGTAAAGTAAGATGACCTATGCGTCGGATGAGAAACAAACAGATGTAAACAGATGGTGCTGCGCCTTATCACTTCATTTGTTTTATTTGCTTCAGTAGTCGTGTCGGTTATCCGCCCTATTGGGTTTTATTTATACTCTTTATAGATTGGCCGCCGTAGTCGTGATCAACATGAAGGACATTATTTTTATTATCACAAATCACACAACTCGAGCGAAATCGCAGGGTGAAGTCAGGTATAAGAATGTGTTAGAAAGTTAACTTCTCTAAGTAAAAGTCCATTAAAACTTAGGTCACGAATAATTTTATGACAGTTTAAGCATGGTCAGGAACATATTTTAAGGGGTTAGTTCCTGAACAGTGTTCCGCCTCTTACAAAGATGTTTCAGACGGCGAAAGAAAATTATAAACTTGTTAACTTTGGAAAATTCCAAGCAATAGACTCAAAGCTTTTCTTTTATTTGAATTTTAGTAAAAGAAAACTTATTACAAACTATTGTTTCGAATTAATATATTTTTTGAAAACAAATAAATATCCACACTTGACGGAATACTTGTTCTCAATTTCTTAGTGAACTAACTTGGCAGGGAATCAACGAAAAAAACGAGTTAAAGATGATCATGTAATACATTTTTAATTGAAGCTCTGTTTATGAAAGCAAAGAGTAAGAATTATAAAATTTTGTATTATATGCGTACTTATATTTTTTATACTGCCTTTTTAGCCTAGTGGTAAGTGGGTGCTTCATAAACCGGAGGTCGTGGGTTAAAATCCTGCGGGGACTCGGCAAATTTTCATTGTTGTCACCAGCTAGGGTTATTAAATAAAATGACTTTACGGATTTTATCGCGTTTATTTTTAAGTTTTAAATTCCCGACGTTTCGAACACTTTCTAGCGGCCGTGGTCACGGGGTAGACTGAGATGTCATGCGTCTTGTTGCCAGTGCTGAAGCGGGGTTTCCAGATCTTAATTGTAATTAATTATTTTTAGGCTGTACTCTGCGACCTATGCATAAAAAATGTAAAACAAACGCGATAAAATCCGTGAAGTCGTTTTATTTAATAATGTATAATATTCGCGCAAACAATAGAATTAATTTTAACTAGGGTTAGAGTTATTTGCGCCAATTACCCAATTGTCCTAAAAGTAAAATGATCCTGGCGTTGGATGGGTGAAAGTAGTCCACCCAGCAACCCTGGACCTGCATGGTGGTACACAGTCCAAAAACCCCTTTATGAAGGAAGTGTGCATTAGCGAAGGCTTGTGACAAGCAGTGGATTAACACAGGCTGATGTGATATACGTACCTAATATAAGAATAAGCATATTTTATATCTTACTAATACTATAAATGCGAAAGATTGTAGGTATTATGCTACTCTTTTACTCAAAAACTATATTAACTAACTAAATTACAGTTAGCATTATGCAAACAAGCCTACTTGTAATGTATTTGTGAAATTGCTACAGCGATCATTGCAAGCGTTTTAATACTATCAGTTACTATTAATCACATGGTTATACATCACTTCAAGTTCAGTACAAACCTATATATTAATTTCAAACAACTTATAAACCAAACGAACCATGAATGGCCCCGTTGGTCGGGACAGGAAGAACGCACTGGTCGAAAACTTTTAATTTGAAGCACTGTGGGGTGGGTGACGAGATAACTCGATAAACCTTATGAAAAGCTGTTTGACCCACCCGATTCCACCTGTTGGCCTCTCGCTTAAAGTAATTTTCACCTAGTTTTAGCGATTGCCCTAGATTTGCACTTGGAGGGAGATGCCATCGATAAAGATTGGTCTAGGATCAAAATGCTCTTTGAACGTGACCTCGATTTTAACCAAGTTCATCCGGAGCCCGATGCGTGCAAAAGAGAAAAAAGGCTCAGGCAGGTTTTGCACTTTCTTTTGCAGGTCCGCTGCAGTCTTAGCCATGATGACGATATCGTCCGCATATCGCAGCAGAACAGCGTTTAGTTAAAATGATATTAAATTATTACTCATACATTACTTATTAAGCAAGTCATACTACGATATTAAAATTAAACAAAACAAAATTTCAAATCATTAATTATTAAACGTCGTACTATCCCTTGTTAATAAAAAATCGTTTTGATAGTTCAATGAACCTTAATATTTACTTTAATAAATACCAAATCTGACATCTAAAAATATGAATAAATGTTTCTACATCAGTCTTTTTATTATCATATGAGTATTTAGTATTTATATAAGTCGACTTATAAATTTTATTTCAGTTTGTATTACCTTTGAGAGCACATGTTAATGTTTTACGTAAATTTTGTGAACAAGTTGATGGTAATAATTTCCATTTCAAAGCTTACGTTCTATAAACGAAGGCCTTTTGAATTAATGAACACGTATTCAAAAGTTTGACACGGTTACTACGTAATCAAATGCGTCATTAGAGTGATTTTGCTTTTCTAATTAGTCGGAATATTCGTATAACTGCGAGCGGGTAAGTTTTATTAAGCAATAACAGCTAAAAACTTCAAGTCCTTACATTTTACATTTGTTCTATGAACATAATTAAAACATTCTTTATTAATTATTAAATGACATTGGTAAATACAGAATAATTAAATATAGATCTAAACAGGTCTTATTTCAGATTTTTATTTTCAAATTGATGATTACATGTCTATGTAAACATTTTAAATTAAAGGTATTAAACGAAACGATTGAAACGTTTTAAATAAAGGATAATATTATTTAAGCAGCATAACTCTTATTTTATTGATCGTTATTGTACATATACTGCTGTGCGAAACAGAAACGTACCTAACCCAGCCGTTGTAAAGGTTGCCAACATTTAATTGTTGATGCCATTACTACATTAGAAAGTTGTTACGGAGTATGTTTTTACCTTTGATTAGACCATCGTGAATGTTACGGGCTGATGACGATAAATACCGCCGGGCGACAGAGATTAAAATAATTAAAAAATTTCGCACTGGGTGTTTTTAGTCGAGAAAAGTTTATAGTGGTAAAAGAAACGTGCTTCTAATAACAGTTTCTTAAATCTTTTTTCTTAAGAAAATGTATAACTACTTGATATTCAGTCAAAAATAAAAAGCAACAAATTTTACAACATTCCTCTTACGATGTATTTAACCATTCTGCTACCATGAACATCCATAGCAAATTGCATTTGCCAGCAATTAAATTAGCTAAACAATAAACGAGGTTACATGTTGCACCAAATGCGATTGTAATTTATATTATTGTAGCTATGCCCCAGCTTGCATTGAATGTACAATTAATGTGCCATTTTAAACAAATTTAGAGTATGGATTGCACATGAATATTTTATTTCCATGGATAAAAAGAAATAAATTATTTGATGACGATTTATAAAATATCAATAAGAATACCATTACTCCACGCTTTTATAAATAATTCAGTTATATAAATTTACAAAACTAATCAATTTTTTTAATACAAAATCTCACAAAACAATAACGAGCTGCTAGCAATTTCATGTTCAAATAAATATTAGTAAAGTTGAAAAAGGCACCATTAAATTTACTGTCATTTAGGTATCACTATCTTTACCTATTTTACCTTTTATCTCTTAATTCTTTACAAGTAAGTTTAAGTTATTCTTATGTTGAGCGATTGCTAGCTACCTTACTATCGAATGATTGACTAGTTGTCAATATATTTTAAAGCATTGAAGTGTGTTTTGACTAACAGTGTCTGCAAAAGTGTTGATAACACTTCAATATGAGAAAAACTAAATTGACGTGTATTTCGCTTCAATGAACTGACTACCCTATTTTATCAAATAATTCAGGAAAAAAAGCTCAGATAGCGAAACAACTTTTTACCTTCAACATGCTTTAACCGTCTCACGTTTTGTTTTAGAGCGTATGTTTTCTTTCTTTATATAAGTTACCTCTTCACTCCGCTCCTAGTGGGCCGAATTTGAGTCTTTTTTTTAAGTAATGAGTATTAGCTTTCATTTGGCTCCATTATTTAAAATAATTTTGTAATTAGTACTTTTCAAAATATTTAATAAAATAAGATGTCGAGTATCTTAACCTTGTGCGATTAAATTGCAAACGTTGGCTCAACCTTAACGAATAGATTTGAATTATGTATTCTCTTGTTATTTCTTATGGGCTATGGTTTTGCATTTCCTCTTAATTTGTTAGAGAATAGAACAATTTTATTTAAAGTTTTATTATATAACTTTTAAAGTAAAATCGAAAATTACCTACGAAAGCTTATAAAATGGTATTAAAAAACTTTCTCAGTTTGTTCTATTGTAAATTGAACGGAACATTTAATATTTATTCGCGTTGAAACGTAAACGTATTTTCGTTAAGTTGCCTGACAAAATCAAGTTTTGCAAAATGGCCAGTAGAAGCGCGTTTTTGTGTTAGTGTGTGTGTTTGAGACATAGAGGAGAGTTTGTGTGTGTTTGTTGTATCTTAGTCCGGATGTTTTTAATATGGGCTCGGTTTGATTATAGTTAAATGTTTTAAGCCAATAAGTTAAATCATTTTTCCATTCACGGTATGTTTTAGTTAATAAATTGATTATTTAGCTTATTTTATTACACAGGTAAGCGGACCGTTTTTTAAATTGTACACTCGCAAAAACGCATTTTATTTAAGGAACAGGTATACATTCCTATTTCCTTCTCTTAGATACGGGAACAGGGTAGAAACGTAGGGTCTTATGAAATTTTAGCTCAGTTTGCAGAATGTATAGCATCCGGACTGATATTAGATCACTGTTATTGTAAATGTTTTTCGTAGGATACAGACGATTTTTAAAATACATTACTTTCCACTTTGAGCTCTTTGAGCTCTTTCAACCGCTATAAATCGAGTTTTTAGTGCCCCTCCCCTGATCGGTATGCAATAGACTAAGATTAATTGAACTAACGCGATATAAATTCTATTGAGCAAAATATTTGGACCCGATTTATTCAGTGGCACTACATGTCTTAGTGTAGAAAACATATAGTTACGTTTACGAATTCTCGATGAAAACAACGTCAATCTCGCTCTTAGGAGCATAGAGGTCATCGACGACCTAACATCCGATCACCGTCCCGTGCTCTTAAAGCTAGGACCTTCAAATCATCCAAACACAGTTCTTAGAACTAAAGTCGACTGGCATAAGCTTAAGTCACAGCAATACTCTACTAGCTCACCTCACTTAGACCCCATTCCAAATACCCTAAACACCGCTCACGACGTGAATCTCGCCGCTCATGCGTTCACAAGTCATGTCCAAAGTGTCGTTGAGGCCTCCTCGAGGCAAATCCCGGTGGAAGAAAACCCCCGCTGGGCCTTGCGAAACGACATCAAGGACCTCTTGCGACGCAAGAGAGCCGTGATTCGCGCCCACGGTTGGTATCCAACCGAGCGGAACCGAAGGGCAGCTACGCGCCCTTGAACATCAGTCCAAGACGCGCATAGCTGAATTCAGGAACGATCGGTGGGATCACGATCTGAGCAACCTACATCCCTCCCATGTGGCTTTCTGGCGCATTCCTAAAAAGCCTCAAAGGCGGCGGCAGCCATCCACCTATGCCGCCACTCATCCAACCCGACAAGCCCACAGCGTTTCTCGATGAGGAAAAAGCCGAATGTCTGGCCGACAGTCTCGAGGCTCAATGCTCGCCCAGCACACAACCGGTGAGCGCCGCTCATCTCCGCAAGGTAGAGAGCGAGGTTGACCGGTTGACGCATCTACCCCCACGCGACGTACTCACACCCGTAACGGAAAGCGAAGTCCAATCGATAATCAAAAAGCTTAGACCACGGAAAGCCCCGGGCACCGATGGCATATCAAACCGCGTCATAAAGATTCTTCCGAATCACCTTATCAACCTCCTAGTCCTAATCTATAACGCAGCTCTTTCCAAGAGTATTTTTCCAAACACTTCGAAGGAAGCTGAAGTTATAGGCTTCCTCAAACCGGGAAAACCTCTTAACCAACCAACCTCCTATCGCCCCATTAGCCTGCTTAAAGGCTTCGGGAAAATCTACGAAAGATTAGTTTTGACCCGCCTACAGGACTTTATGCAGGCTAATGGGCTTCCCAATCCAGTCCAATTCGGCTTTCGGGCCAAACATTCCTGCACACATCAAGTGCACCGCATCACGGAGCACATCAAATCCTGCATGTTACGGAGACAACACACTGGAGCGCTTTTCCTCGACGTGGCGAAGGCGTTCGATCAAGATGGCACGACGGGCTTATATACAGTTATAAAGCTCGGCGTGCCAGACCGTCTCGTACTCATCATACGAGACTTTCTCTGGAAACGAACGTTCCGATACCGCGTCGAGGGATCGAAATCTCAACCTCACCCGCTACTAGCCGGAGTTCCACAAGGCTCCGTATTAGGTCCTGTCCTATTCACCCTTTACACCCATGACATCCCACATAATCACAAAGTAAGCACCGCCTTGTTCGCAGACGATACTTGCATCTTTTCATCCAGTACATGTCCTTTCATAATCCAACGACGTCTCCAAATCGCAGCCAGATGCTTCGGTGACTGGTTTCGACGTTGGAGAATCGAAATAAACCCTTCCAAAAGCGCGGCAGTCTTGTTTACCCACAGAATGCCGACGATCCCTCCCATGATCCGACTCCTAGACTACCCAATTCCATGGGTAGATAAAATCAAATACCTCGGGGTCACCCTCGATAAAACCCTCAGCTTCGGCCCGCACATCAAGCAGGTCAAAAACAGAGCGGCCTACGTCCTAGGTCGCCTGTTTCCCTTAATAAATCCCAAGAGCAAGCTATCTCTGCGCAACAAGGTGTTGCTCTACAAAACAGTAATCCGTCCCATCATGACTTACGCCAGTCCGGTGTTTGCTCATGCATCCCCCAAAAACATCCACAAACTCCAAACCCTGCAAAACAGGTTCATACGCAGAGCCACGGGTGTGCACTGGTGCGTGCGCAACCTGACCTGCATGTGGACCTGGAATTGCCTTCGATACATCAACTTTTGAAACAAGCATCCATCAGATTTTTCGACTCAGCTTCGCAACATCCGAATGAACTGGTACGTACCGCCGCCGCTTACGTACCACGCAAAATAACTCGTCCTAAACATAGGAAACACGCCCGATATAGGCGACCGCGCCACATACTCACAGATCCGGACGACGATATAACGATCGTGCAAGCACGTGTTAAATCGTACCACTGAAACACTTTTGCCCTCGCCGTCGAGGGCAAACGCACACCCCGTACAACAGATATCGGCACGTACCAGGCCGATTTTCACCAATTAGATAGATCGGTTTTAGCTTAAAATTAACATGTCCTAAAAGCTGATCGAGCCGAGGTTCGGCCACCGGGGCGCCCTCGATACATGTTGCTAAAGGTTAGAAAGGATCAAAAGCATAACCGAGGCCGAGGTTCGGCCCTCCTGGGCACCCTCGATTAGATCGCTGACAGTTTAAAAATAGTGGCAGCCCGAGCCGAGGTCTCCCCTCTGGGGACCCTCGGAGCTAAGCCAACAAATTAAGAGGTGAAGCCTGTGCACGCTTAAAGTTGCACAGCCCCTCGACTCCGCCGGGTTGTAATGGTTAACTCCACCAACGGAAGCCATCAAATAAACGATAAACGATAACCGATCTCGATGAAATTATCTCGAATGGGGGATACCATGATAACCTCTAATCTAATATTTTGTTTCGTGAACTTTACTTAGTACGGGACAGGTGCAATGGTTATTACTTTCGATTTTTATGATATTGCAAGAGTGAATTTTAATATTGATGTTTTGGTCAGGTTGTGTACGATTGTTAATTCTGTAGCAAATGTGGTTTGTTTTGTTTGTGTTTTATGTCAGTAGATTAAATTTAAGCCAATTGGCGACCTGAATCAATTCTTTTTCGGCATTTAGTTTTGATGTCTTTCCAAGATGGACCAGAGAAAACAATTGTCATCAGCATACGAAAATATTTTCGCTTGTGGGGCAGTCGTATTGCAGAGATCATTTATATATATTAGGAACAAGGTAGACCCCAAGATGCTTCCCTGCGGAACCCCAAACGTAATCCGTGCTTCATCACTTATATGATATATAACTCAATTTAACTTTTTGGGTTCTATTTGATAAATAATCATTAAACATAGCCAACTGCATATCTCTAATGTCCATTTTTTGCAGTTTGCTTACAAGAGTAGGTACATGGACCGTGTCAAAGGCTTTTATTAGATCAAGAAAAATAGTCATACACTTGTTGCCTTTGTCAGAGTTGTTCAGTTATCATAAACGTAAGAGATATCACCGCGTCCTTAGTCGTAATACCTTGTCTAAAGCCGAGCTGATAGGGTGATAATGGAATGAATTTATTATTGTAACTTAATAACCGCGAGTTTAATATTTTTTTAGTATTTTTGCCAGAGCTGGCAATACCGATACAGGCTTATAATTGTTTATACCATTAAACACGGGCGATATTAATTATTTTTTAAGGAGTTTGGGAATATACTTCATTTAAAGCACAGGTTAGCCAAATGGACTATGACTGGAGTTATTTCTTGTCTAATATATTTAATGTACTTAGTAGGTAATTTACATTAACATTAACCCAAACTATATAACCATAGCCAATCCATAATAAATGTTTCATCATCTCGTTCCAAGCTTTCTAATACAAATAAGTCGGTTATTTACTAAAAACCTGTTTTATTACTTCGATATTCATACTACCTAGTCAGCTCGTTGATTCAGTTAAAAAGTTATTTACTCCAAAATAATCATTAAGTAACTGTGCATGAAATGGCAGATAATTTAGAATGTGTTTAGAGTCCAAAATGTCTCCATTTTAACGGAACTGCTTTTCATTACATTAATATTTATTCCATTTACATCTAGTATTTCTCTTGGAGAGACAACAAATTCTGATGAGATTCAATGCAAACCGTATTCCAAATGATGACAAATATTGTATTCCAGTTGGTATCATGGTGAGTAACCGCCTTCGTATTCTGGTGGTATCGGTTTGTGCTTTCGAAAACTGGAGGCTGTAGAAACTCGACTACTTTTCTTTAACCTCAACTTCTTCAAGTTGTTTCCTAGTTGGTTAGGCCCAACCGGGCCGATCGCCCGGTTGCCTATAAATGTTGAATGTGCGTGAAATAGCTTGGTCCTGAACCTGATCCCTCTCCGGTCGTGTCAGTTATTCGCCCCATCAAACTATAAGACGGATGGATGAGCACTATAATATCTCCTGTGTAGTTGGTTGATCTCCAATATAGCACGGCCGGGGAAAACATTTTTTTAAGAGTTATAGCCAGTCCCCTATTACCCAAATCTATCTTTGAAGAGAAAACTAAATAAAATTGCGCTTAAATTTAATTATCTTTAACACTTTAAAAATTCAAATTCAGTCCTAATTGTTTTTTGAGGATAATTAAGTGCAATCATTTGCCTATTCAATTTGTACAGTATTAATACTTATAGTGTTTACAACTTTTGTTAAAATTTACGGAACTGGGGAACTTCGATATACATAATAGAATTAATGCTACATAATAGCATTCGTCGTTCCAAGAAGCTCTTGTAACTTATTAAATTGCAGTATACTGAGGGAGAGAATACATTATCTTGTATAAATAGAAACAACGCACTAACAGTTATTTTCATGGTTTTTAGTAGTTTTATCTATAAAATTTTAACAATGTATGAGTCACACTTGAAAAAAGCTTTTAAGACACCAAGATTAGTGTAATATAATGTAGTAAAACGAATCTTTTGTAGTTTAAAATTTAAAGACTTTGAGACTTCATCTTCCTTTAGATATATGCAACGAACGGAAATCAGGAACTTACTATTTATTTGTACTTTTGACGCACGGACCTACCTTATATTTGAACATTAGTTCAAATCACTAAACTGAACACCAATAAAGGTACAACCAATTTATCTTTCGAATAATTCGAACCTTCGATTACTAAATTTAATATTTGCAAAACAAGAGCACTATACCAAATACCGTCATAGAATATCAAAATCTAATAGCATCCGAGAGTAGAGGGATTTTCTAATCTAATCATATTTCAAGTACCATATCTATACAAATTATTATATTAAGAGCGTCCGAAATTATTGTTTAGTCTTAGGTTTATAAAGCTCTATTATCAACAAAGACAAATCAGAGTCACTTACGTGATAACATGGCTTATAATACTCTATTAAATGTTGATGCATACGATTTATCGTTTATTAAAAACTAGCTGTTACCCGGGACTTCGTCCGCGTGATATAAGATAAATGTCCGCGAGATAAATTAAAAAAGACTGTATAATATAACATAAATCAGGTGTTCTTTTTGTATGTGTCATTAGGCATAAAGTTTAATCGCTTATGCTTCAGCGGTGACAAATTTTGTACTGAATTTCATAGCCATTTTAACCTCAAGTTTATTCCCGTAGTTTGACATTACAAAATTGCTAGAAACACTCCACTTATGGCACGTTTAGAATATCTTAACAGAAAATTTCATCATTTATATGTTCAACTGCCTCTGTAGCGTAGTGGTATGGGCGTGTGCTTCAGATACCGGAGGTCGTGGGTTTAAATCCTGCGGGGTGTCAACAAATTTTCATTGCTGTTTCCTAGTTGGTTAGGGTAATTTGGACCGATCACACAATTGTCTGAAAAGTAAGATGATCCATGCGTCGGATGGGCATGTAAAAAGTCGGTCCACTCACCAACCCGCAATGGACCAGCGTGGTGGGATACGGTTCAGAAAACTCCCTAATGGATAGGGGTGTATTAGGGGAGGCCTATATCCAGCAGTGGAATATTAAAAGCTGATGATGATGATGAGTATGTTCATCAGAGACATTCAGTAAATTGAACAAATTATACTGAACGCATTATTTCATTTCCATAATTTGTAACCACTCTCAGTGAACTTCAATTATTTATAATGAATAACATTGCCGTTAATTGAACAACAGTGTTTCCAAGAGCAATTTTCATATTATATCGTTCAGAACGCTTTGATTTATTAACACGTATTCAAAAGTTTTGCGCACGTAATGTCTCATTAAATAAGTCTTAAAGCTCCTACCTGATTTTATTATCGTTTTTTGTCCTGAGTTTATATCGTTTATGTAATTACGAATATTTCACTAGCGTTATGTTACTTTAACCCATTAAACAAAAATAAAAAGGGTGGTAGCTCATCACTCATAAAAATGCCACCAATATCGGAATAAAGCGGAGTTATACAAACACATCCGCGACATCCAAAGGATTGAATTTTGTTATTTACACATTTATTTGTAGCCTAACTCCTGTTTTTCAGATGAATCTTTAAATAGCTGGTCCGATTTTGACGGGACCTTTACTTGAAGATACCTGATTTAACTAGAAGTAGCCTATTTAGCGCCTTAAACGAAGACGTAATATTTAGTGGACCACCAATATATTATTGACAGATATGGAAAAGTGTACAAAACGTGAATTAAAATAAAATTAAATAAACGCGATAAAATCCTTTTAAAGTCATTTTGTTTAAAGGAGTTAAACACGCGAGCACATTGAGCAAGAAATACTGGAGCAAAAATAGTTATGGCCTTGGTACAGCTTTTGAGCCTTAAAAAATAAGCGACTGCGTTTGTCGCCTTTTTATTGCTACATGAAACCGCTATAGTTCATGCTGTAGTACTTCAAAAGGCAGTAATTTTGTAAGTAACCTCTGAATAAAAACTAACTGTACTGAAATCGCACAAATTCAGGCCACCTGATGGGAAGTGGTCACCGACACCCATAGACGTTAACAATACCAGTGGTATCGCCGACGCGCTGCCTACCGTGAGACATAGGGTGTTAAGTCTTGTTTACCCAGTAAATACGCTGGCTACGGTGCCCTTCAAACCGGAACGCAGCACACTACTGCTTCGCGGCAGAAATAGGCACCGCGGTGGTACCCACCCAGACGGTCTCCTGTAAACAGGGGACCTACCACCGGTTGGGGACCTATCACCGGTAGGGGTCTTAAAAAAAGGACTTAAATGTTATTCACGGGTGCACGGATATCATTTAGAGGCAACTAAAATATTAATACATACTAAACAAGTATATAAAACCGTATTCGTATAAAACATTAAAAACTTTATCTGTTTTATGTATCCGAAATAAAATATGAACAAAAGCAACGTTAAGAGTTTTATTGAGTGGTTAAACTGCTACATTAACTGTTTAAATAAGTTTGCTTTTAAACTTTAATATGGGCAGTAGCGATTGGCACTAATGCAAGTAATTATCTTTCTTTGAAATAGAAAATAAATATTTTATAAGATGCTACAACTTTATTGAAAATTTAATATTTTCTTTATAAAGTACTCAATTGTCATGTCACTTTGTAGATTTTAATAATAGAAATTATTGTATCCCACACAAGAGGGATTAAATAAAATCAACCATCTTCTCTTTTAATTTAGGACATTTTCATATTAATATGGGTTCATCTTTTGTAAAAATCGACCAAAATTTATTGCAAAAGACATCGAGTTATACCAAATGTACAATGACAAAGAAGTATAATACAATATGTAAAATAATAATAAATTGAATTGAAACAAAACAAAGGAATAATAAGGTAAAACGCGCTTCATGTTTATTCAACTAGACAAAAATAAAAGCATTACAAAATATTACTACGAACTTTCAACGTTTTATTTATAACACATTTCATTTATTCTTGTTTCAAATAAAACAGGAATAGTAATTCCTGTTTTATAATTAAATATTTTTATTTGCAAAATAACCGAGAAACCTAGTCTGTCAAATAACTCCCGTTACTCGTGAAATTACAGTTTTGTAAACGAAAGCATTCAAAATGATTATTTTCTACGGAACGTTTTCAAGTTCTTTGCCCAAATAGCAAAATAAAACTTGTAAATTATTAATTTTCTTGTAATTTGTGTTTGAGCGACTCCAGCGAAATTTTTAATTAATCCGTCTAAACCTATAGAAACAGAAGCGAAAAGTGTGAACCTTTAAATAGCTTTAAGCATTAATAACAAAATGAATCTAATGACGGCAGAATTTTGCCAACCACCTGATAATTTTAAAACAAAAAACTAATTTTGATCCAACATACATATACATTTTCAGCAAATCTTTTCAACACGTAATTTATTACCTTAATCGATTTCTAAAAACAACAAATCTTCATCATCATCAGCCTGTGATAGTCCATTGCTGAACTTAGGCCTCCCCTGATATACCTCTATCCATTAGCGGGTTTTTGGACCGAATCCTACCACGTTGGTCCAATGCGTTTTGGTAGGTGGACCGACTTTTTACATGTCCATCCGATGATCTAACTTTTCAGACAATTAGGTGATCCGCCCAAATCGCCTTAACAAACTAGGAATCAACAATGAAAATATGTTGAGTCTTCTTAAGATTGGAACTCACGACCTCCGGTTTCTAAAGCACACACCCATACCACTAGACTACGGCAGTTACATATCTTCAGTCATCAAATCTTCAATAATCAAAAATTGTTGCACTAGCGATTGATGTAGAACAAAGTCATACCATGTATTATTTTTAACTAAAACTTCATACTTACATTATATACTGAATAAAGCCAAGTTCACTGTGTTCTACGTAAAAGGGATTATAGAACACTGTACGCTCATAAGTAAGTTTAATAAGTAGCCTATCATCATCATCATCAGCCCGTTTTTAGTCCACTGCTGGACATAGGCCTCCCCTATCCATTAGGGGGTTTGGACCGTATCCCACCACGCTGGTCCAATGCGGGTTGGTGGGTGGACCGACTTTTTACATGCCCATCCGACGCATGGATCATCTTACTTTTCAGACAATTGGGTGATCGGCCCGAATTGCCCTAACCAACTAGGAAACAACAATGAAAATTTGTTGCGTCCCCGCAGGATTCGAACCCACGACCTCCGGTTTCTAAAGCACACGCCCATACCACTAGGCTACGGAGGCAGGTAAGTAGCCTATATACACTTTAAAAAATGCTTACTTTTATCAAAGGTTAAGGTATAATGCTAAAAGCCATAAGATAAAATATAGCTAAAAGAAACTAGAAAAAATTAGTTAGCGTGTAATTTATTATCAGAAATTATCAAATGCATATATTTTAATTTTAGTAATTTAACAAATAAATTAAATAATATATATGTGTGAACTTCTTGTGTGAATTTACTTATATTTAAAAACTTATTCTTTATTTTTGGATACTATCCACAATATGTTCAATTCAAGAATACAAGTTGCGCGGGCGCGTGGTCACTCAAGTTTCGTCAGACAATTATAATTGGACCAACTAGATGGAGTGACGGCGATGTGGTTGATCCTATTTGAGGACCAGAAGCGGGATGCGGTTCGAAGGACCATGTGCGTAATCTGGCTCGTACAACATGGTTATGAAACCGGATTGAAAATTAGATAAAAGGAAGGACAAATACCTCTGATGGCGGGATAGCTATAGGAGTCTTCATTGAGGCGGTTGGGGTTCGCAGTAAACGTAAAACTATTAGAACGGAGCGTTGTCAATTCGCGTCGCGTGACTTTACGAAATATAATGAAGAAACTCCGGAAGGCAATGGGTCGACTGCGACGGCCCTGGCCGCTGACCGCTTTACGAAGTATTTACCTTTTACCCTCTTTCTTCGCGAGGTAAAGAAAAATTAAAAGGAAAAAGGAGGGCATGTGAAAAGGAGTGGTATAGTAAGAAAGGGAAGGAAGATTATTGCGTAACCAATTCGTGGCTGTGTACGACGACATAGAAAGCAAACTGATACATTTATTAGTAGCTTGTAAGCCTTTAAATCATTTATATAAGTTACCTAATGAGGCGTAATAATACTATTAATCTGATTGAGCCTGTTAATTGAATCCATACATCAAGCAACCATTGCCGCATGCAATCAGACAAATGAACATAACATCAATTGTACAACATACTAAAGTTTAGCCAAACTAGATTTTGAATAGGTTTAAATAAAGAACTCAAAGCTATAAACTGTATGGTGTTGTTATTACGCAACTGTCTTTTAGCCATTGACATCTTGATGACAATCTTTGCAAATATACACAAATAAATAGGATTGGATTGTCTGTTTGTAACATCAAAGTAATCGTATTTAAATTTCGTTGTGATATACAACCGAAACACATAGGTATTATTTTTGTTTAATTTCATCTTTCTCTCTGTTAGTTTGTTCTGGCTTATCTCAGGAATGGCTCTGGTCTGATTTTAAGGGGATTTTCACTGGAATATAGCAGATGTTACTGGTAGTAAATAGGTTACTATATTTACTATTCCTAACATGTTACCGCGCGATCGCGGCTAGCAGCTAGGGTTGAATTAATCTATCCAATGACTTACACAAATAATAAACAGCTATAATAAATTATTCGATACTAGGACTTGGACATTAATTTATTAATTGATTAATTTGCACCATCGTAAAGAAAAACGTTAATTTTAATTTGTACAACAAAGGTTTAAATAGACTAAATTTAAGATGTAATGTGATGTGTAGTAATCAATGTTACTCTGGATTGTTAGGCATATATCACGTGCATCTTGTTTCAAATAGTGACATTATTATTGACATTGCTCTGCTATTTACAAAGAAAAACATATTGCTAAAAATACAAATATACAACTTTCTTATAATGCTAGTAAAGAAAATGAAATATAGATGAGTATAAATAAAATTACTATAATAGACCTGATAACAATGTTTATACGTGAGGATAATTACATAGAAATGTCAAAACGTCGTAAACATATTTTAAATTGTATATCGTTTTGTCTTATTTGCGTTAATCGTATTACTCCGTAAAACTAGTACTTTGTTGTTTTCTTCTTTGTGGACTCATAGTGTAAAATCATGTTTAATAACAAAAAAAATTAACCTTCTTGGCATTAAAGTAAAATTTTATTTTAGTTATAAACACGTGAAATTGTTTATTTTGTCTTAACTACTGCAACATTGCAACATTGCACTCGCTCCAAGCTTTAAGCGGCAAAAGGTTAGGTCATATTCCCGGAATTTTAATTAATCGGGATAAAGTTCCAATGTTACTATTGCAAAGTTTGTTCCTCTTTACACTATGCGTGTATATAATTGTTTGTTTAAACTACTACTGTTCTATTTATTCTATGTAAAATATGGAACATATCTGTTCAAGAAAGTTGGTCCGAGAGTTATAATGCTAAATTGCTTGAAGTGCATAAAGTGCAGCAATATAAGTATATAGGAAAGATTGCATGCCATAATAATGAAAAAAAATTTGACAATATAATATACATAGTTCATAAATCTACTGAAGGCTTTTCTTGTCATTATACTTTGGTTTCTATACAAAAAAGAGGAAAGAACATGAACATGAAAGATTTTACTAGATCAAACTTCTAGAACTTACTAGAACAACATAACCCTTAGCAACGTCTAGCAAAATGCGTATAACATTTTTGATGTGGGACTTTTCACATACATCCTTTCATTATTACTCATTTTATCACACATTAGACTGACCTTAATATTGACAGCTTTTCAGCCCTTTACCAAAAATCGAGTAGCGTTATACATAAAAAATATACATAGTTCTTATGACAACTGGTCATAAGAACTATATTTATTTTTTATCTATATATAACTTACAACTGCATTGTAAATGAATGACACAAATTTCATCTTTTGGCCAAGCGGGTTGTTATATAAAAAAATATACTGCAGCCTTAGACATTAATAGAATAAACTCGATTGTAACATTAGACAAATAAATATCAATCTGATGAAAATTTTCTTCAATATCTAATTTTCGATATCTTTGATCGTGAGGTTTCATTGTCTTCAAACTTTTAATGAAATCCGGTGGATGGTGGTGTAATTCTGATAAAATCATATTAACTAATTTAACTTTGACCAAATGCCTTGATAGTATCTTGAATTTATCAATATCTGGTTTAGTCAAACTTTCTATTCGATTTAATTAAACATCTATATCGAATATTAAAATGAACCGCCTTCGTGGGTGGTCTTATTAGCCATTGCTTTACGCTTAATTATGCAATTTTAAAGCTATGTGGTCTTATTCTATTCTGGTCCTAACTAACCAGATAGGAGATTCAGATGTCAATCGCCTAATTACATAAAAAGTATGACGATACTAACATCGGATAGACATGTAAAAAGTCGGTCCTGACCACCTGTGGCAGTCGTAATATACAGTTGAACATTTGTATTCTTATGTTTACACAAATAAACACAGTTAAAACAAGTTGCTAAAAAAGTTATGAAGCTTTAACGCAGAATAAAAATGAATTAATACTAATGAAAACTTCTCGATTCTGTAATTTATGACTTGTGTCCCCTTTTGCGTAATTTGAAAAGGTGATTATAGCAATAAAACACTTTAAAATATTTATAAAAAGCAATGACGTAATGAATTTTGGTATATAAATTCCATTTTGTCTATTTTTTTTTTCTTTTTGCGTTACCACAATATGTAGATCTAATATTTACCTTTATGGCACTAATACATAATTATATTCCTATATTACCGAAATGATTCATGTTTTTAAAAGCAAACGAAGAACGTGGAAATTTTTGTCGCCTTACATTTATATTAATATCGACTTTTTAGATTTCAATTTCGAAATAACAAAGTTATGATAAAAAGGTGCATCACTTAATAAAACTATTTATTAACATATTTAATTAACAAAAATGAAACCTAAAGAAAAAAAGTTTTAACTAAATTATGCTTTGTTGTCGGTACCCAAGATATTGAATAAAAATTTTTTTCAAGAATCAAAGGTCTCCAAGACCATTATAATTAGAAATTTATGAAACCAAAATAGAATTTTATTACTTGGGACTAACTTCAGGAATATTATATCTCGCGATTTGATTAATTTAATATTTTATGAAGAGAACTTTTTAAATAGCATTCAAATTGTAGTATAGCTAATAATTCGGTTCTAATATAGTCATAACTGTCTATATTTTAGCGTAAATTATAAAGAGGAGTAAACGCTAGAACAAATTTACCGACCGCAATTTTTTTTTGATGTATCATAGAGATTAGTCCGAACTTACAGACAGACATTTTTTTTAAATAAACACAGTGTTATATGTATTGTTTATACTTCACAATACTTTATAAAAAAATGATATAATTAAGATGTAGTGTTTTCACATCACTCTTTAGAGGCTGAAATAGGCACCGCGGTGGTACCACCTCTGGCGGCCCCCGTAAAAAGGTGACCCAACACAAACACTACTATAATAAAACATAGTGATAATAAGATCAGGTTAACAAAGTCTACAGTTGTATACTAAACTGCCTCCGTCCTCGTGGGTTCGAATCCTGCGGGGACTCAACAAATTTTCATTGTTGTTTCCTAGTTGGTGATGGCAATTTGGTCCGATCACCCAATTGTCTAAAAAGTAAGATGATTCATGCGTTGAGTGGACATGTGAAAAAAGTCAGTCCACCCGCCAACCTGCTTTGAACTAGCGTGGTAGGATATGTTCTAAAAACTATGTCCAGCAGTGAACTAACATAGCCTGACCATGATGATGAGATTAGAGAGATGCTGCATTGGACATTTTATCACGCAATAAAACCATAACTTTGTTATCATTATAGTGAAATTAGTACCAGTCATCACTGCGTGATAATTTATGTTTTATTTTGCCATGGCAAAATAAACATCGTACCGGTTAGGTCGCGCCTATTCCTGATACATAGGTTGCGTCACCCAACGCAACCGGCGAGTCCCGGTGATTGTCGGGCAGGGAGTCGTGTCGTGGCTGGTTCTGTAACAAGAAACAGGTGCACTCAAAAACCGATGGTGCAGCGCGATGACTTCGCGGAAGCGGACAATGATACCGCATAGTAAGCTCTGGAGACTGTGGCGAACACGTGTGGACGAGTCCGCTACTGGCGATGCAATCCGTTGCTACTGGAACTATTTATGTTGTATGCCAATATTCTTAAGCATTTAAGTTAAAGAATGAAGCTTTTTGATTGTGTTGCGCGAGCGGTTAATTAAAATTGACTCTATTGGTACCGCCACCAGAACTAAAGCATTTTTTGACTTATATTCAGCAATGCAATAAATGTTTTCAAATGATGTTAATTATGTTGTTAAATAAAAGTTTAAATTAGACAAAAGTTAATTATTTCTTTTATTTACGCGATTATAATAGATATCAAATCCATTTATGTACGGATTTTTTGCGTTACTTAAATATATTTATTTCCGACGTTTCGGATTCTTTTCAGCATCCATGATCACGGGCAGACTAAGTTGGTATATGTCTGTATCTCTATATTTTTGAATAACCGTCAGTTTTTATTTAAAAAAAGATATGTCAATTTTTTAAAATAAAAACTGACAATGATTTTATAAATACATGTTATCTAACGTTTCCTTTACTTCTTTGTATATTTTTAGATATCTTTTTTTAAACATATTAAAGATTGTTTGATAAAATTATCATTCGAACAATTATTTTGGATAAATTTGTTCTGAAATTCTTTGCAGTGGAGGCAAAAAAAAAAATGTGCTTCGCCATATTCCACTGTCGCAAGCTGGGCTCCTTAAATTCGAGTAGGAAGAACGAGCACGGAAGATAAACAGTGTTGCGGCTGTCAATCTATGTAGTTACCCAAACTGGAGCGATCATAAAATTACACTCCAATTTCTCATTCAAGAAACAGGCATATCTTATGGAAATATTCAATCCAAATTGAAGCAATGTCAAGAATGAACTGATAGTTAGAAAAAAATACAACTTAACAATTGAAGATATTGTTGTTTAAGAAGATTCTTGAAAATACTTGACTCGTTTCGTACCAAGATGATACATGGGTCCTTCTTGTTGATCCTAAGACAAAACAGCAATCTTTGCAATGGCAACGGCAATCATGACTGATCCTGACGAAATTTCGTGCCATGGTATCGGATGCCAAGGTTGTGGCCTTAATGTTTCGGGACTCAGAAGGATATCTACCTTCTGTTGATTGATAACCTTGAGCGTATAACCACTATTAAAGACCAATATTATGCAGCTTTGATTCCTAAGTTGAGGAATGACATCAAAAAGATAAGAAAATTTTGAAGGGGCGTGCTTTTTTATCACTGTATATTATTATTATTTTTTGCTTTTTTTTATAACTTATTGACTATTGTCTTTATACTCCAGATTTGTCGACTAGCAACTTATATCTGTTTGCCATATTGAATGTTGCCTGTTGAAGTACACTTATTGCAAGTTCGAGACTAACCTTTTTTTTAACTGGATTAAAGCCTTAAAAAAATGCTGGACTCTTTGTGTCGAGAGATGTGGGCACTATATAGAAAAATAAATGATGATGGCATAAATAGCCAATATATTCTATATAATTTTATCTTCCTCGAATTATATGATGATAAGATTTGCATTATTTTTCAGTAACCACCTCTTATATACTATTAATTTAAAAAAAAAACTTACTTCTAACTTTTAAATCTAAACTTTAACTGTTTAAATCTAAACTTTAACTGTTCAGATATAACAATAAGAAAAAAAATATTTTTTTACCTTTTTTATTCTAATATTCCATTGCAAAAGTATGACAGTTTAGTTCGGAGAAAATGTATTAAGAAAGCCTAGCATTGATAAAATTTTAAACAAGTTTAAGGTTTTAACGGACATAAATATTACCAATTCAAATCGGATTTTCCTTGGGCTTTCTGAATATTTAGTCGGTTGAAGTTACATCTTGATTACTTTTAATTTTATCTCAGCAATAAAAAAGTCTGAAACTTTTATAAGCAAGCGTCAATCGAGGCAGATTAACCCTTGCTTATTAACGATTTAAATGTTTTTTATTAGTTGTATAATTTTACTGTAAATTTATTCGACTGTTGAAAAGTGTTGACTAACAACCTAACTGATAACAAACATCATGTGTTATATTATATTTTAAGGCTCTGAATTTAGAACTTCCAGTTTGCCTTGTAAGTGGATACCAGCTATAAAGCGTAGATTTGAAAGGTTTTCTTTGGTTAGTTGGGTTTAAAATATGAGATTGTCTCATATTTTAAACCAATCAGTGAAATATACATGTAGTTTTCTGTAGCCTTTTTTTGTTTTTAGACGTAAACTTTATTTCGACAAAAAGACATTTACATACGAGGAAAAAAATGGTAATAATATATATACACATATGCGTATACGCAGAGCACTAATTATTTTTTGCTTTTATACTTGTATAATATAATTTAAAATAAAAAGTGTGCAAAATAACATACAGTCTTTTCGTCAAAAATTCTCCCAAAGTCGCTTCGCTGCTTTTCAGTGGAGCCAGATGGCATAGGGTAGAGATAACTTAACGTTTATAAAGAGAACATTATATAATAATAAAAGGCGCATGAATTCTTTACACAAATCGATCAATAACTACAATGAAAGAAAAGTTGACACATCATTATGCGAATACCATGGCAAGCCAACATGTTACACACTAGACGTGAGATACGTAGGAAGGACGCGTCTATTATTATGACAAAACATGTGATATCGCAAAAACGGTGGTAGGTCCGGTGGTAGGTCCCGGTTTTACAGGAGACCGTCTGGGTTATTTCTGCCGCTGACCGCTGGTGCTCATTTCTGCCTTCAAGCAGTAGTGTGAAAACACTGCTGTGTTCCGATGTGAAGGGCACCGTAGCCAGCGTATTTACTAGTAAACGAGACATAACACCCTATGTCTCATGATAGGCAGCGCGTTGACCCTACCACTGGTATTGCCAATGTCTATGGGCGTCGGTGACCACTTCCCATTAGGTGGCCCGACTGCTTGTCTGCCTGCGTATGCCATAAGAAAATTGTGATGATTATTCTATTATAATAACAATGAGATTTATGGGCAAAGAATAATAACAAAATGAGCACTACAAATTGTAAAAGCGTATTGATTTGCTCTCTTTGATTGATATAAGGGAATATTAAATAAGCTTTGCGTTGTAATATACATCGTAGTTGCATGTAAAACTGCATTATTGTATTTAACTTTCCTGATTGAATAACGTAAATTGAAAAAAGAAAATGTTAGTTGATATTATTCTGTAAATTTTTAATTTATATTATCCTACTAATATTATAAACTTGAATGTTTGTAATTATGGATGTTTATTACTGGTTAACTTAAAAAACTTCTTTGTGGATTTTAATGAACTCTTGTAGAAATATGATTTATACACCAGAAAAAATTATAGGTTATCAAAATGAAGTTTACTCCTGATTTAATAAAAAGTGTCATATATGTAGAGCGGTCGGTGTGGGCTGGATGATGAGCTATCGCAGGCTGATAATGATAATGATATGTAGAAAAAAATCGGCCATCGGTGAGTTATTCCGACACGAACTGCCAAAATTTTAAAGCTCATAAAAATATTGTGTAATAATTATTATCTCAAATCAGTGTGAATCTAGTTGTAATCACATTGGTATAAAGATTTAAAGTGTAAACAAACTTTGTGCTCAGAAAAGGAAGCATTATATTAAGATTATTTTCTATTAATAATCAAATATAAGAAGACCACTTGAAATATTTATTTTGGTATATTTATCTTTATAAGTATATTTTAGGTTTAATTATACACATGTAAACGTAGGTTTAATTGTACACCTTATTACCTACGGTGCCGAGTCTTTGACAATTTGGGTTCGACTGCTCTACAAATTGAAAGTCGCTCAGCGATGGTGAGGGCTATGCTAAAATTATCTTTGATTGTATAATTTAATCATCAGAGAACCAGAGTCGCCGATACGCCGGTAGTAATGGGACGCCCTACGGCAAGATGGAGTGTAGACATTCAGGTCAGGTGTGGGCTGGATGAGAGTAGCAGAAGATCGGAAGTGAACTGACACAGGCTGATGATGATGATGATTATATATATAAAATATTTTTTGTGGAAAACTTTAGTTTGCCTATTTTGTTACATACATTACTGTATACTATCGATTTGCGGCAGAAATAGGCTCCGCGGAGGTACAACCCAAAATGGTCCCGTATAATAAGGGCCTTACTTCCTCTATAAGCATTCAAAAATAATTTGTCCACCGTATTAATCTCATGACACGATGTTTGGTAACAAATAAATCTATTTCAAAAGATTGTACTTAAAAGTGAAAGAACAGCTTTTTTATATAAAATAAAATATTCTATTAGTCTAAAAATCAATGTCAACACTAGTAGTAAAATGAAATTTTCCACCGTTTTATGGTAAACCTTGTTCACCAAGTCATACTGGCTCCGGCATCCCTGATACCCTGAAGCCCCGAGAAAACACTTAAATACGGTATGGGATGGCACGGTAGACCATTCTATACACGCGAGTCCACATCAGCCATCAGTCCCAAAAAAATCCACCTTTTACGCTTGTATCAAAAAAAAATATTTCCAAATAACACATCTTTCATGTGACGTGTTTAATGTAAAACTAACACTACTATCGATATAAGTAAGCAAAGAACTGTTTTTTCTACATTGTTATTGTCATTAGTTAGTTACTTATTTAGAATTTTACACCGATTTTGCTATGCCAATCTCAAAATTGACTTGTTTAAGTTTTAATCGTAATAAATATTACCAATTCAAATAAGTTAAAATTCCAGAATATTCAATTTACTTGAAATTTCATTTTGACTTCCTTTTATTCATAAACCAAAATGAAATAAGCTATTAAATAATAATAATAAAAATATTCTTATATTCTTATATATATAACTGCCTCCGTCGCCCTAGTGGTGTGGGCGTGTGCTTTAGAAACCGGAGGTCGTGGTTCGAATCCTGCGGGACGCAACAAATTTTCATTGTTGTTTCCTGTTGGTTAGGACAATTTGGGCCGATCACCCATTGTCTGAAAAGTAAGATGATCCATGCGTCGGATGGGCATGTAAAGTCGGTCCACCACCAACCGCATTGGACCAGCGTGGTGGGATACGGTCCAAACCCCTAATGGATAGGGTGTATTAGGGGAGGCCTATGTCCAGCAGTGGACTAAAACAGGCTGATGATGTATTCTTAAACCAAAATAAAATAAGCAACTCATTAGTTTTAATCCCTGACAATTTAACGACTTAATGACAGAGTAATTTATTGAATTACTTGTCTATTTTAAATTTGACATTTGTTTTTAATATCAGCTTTTTGGAAAAATATAAATTGGTGATATTATTTCATCGATACTTACAAGGTTATTAGAAAAAAAAACTGATGCTTCCTCTTTTTTTAAATACATTAACAATTAGAGAAATTTACGACCAAAACTTGAAAAATTGAAACAAAATGATATTTACTATAGTTGTGAATTAAAACATTTGTTATAACTAGACAAAGCTTATTAGCAAAACTTATTAATCTATTTATTAAAACATTATGCAAAGTTCTACAGAGGCGGCGTAATGCCGATGGCATTATCTTTGGTCAAGCTTGGGGTGATGCTTAGATAAAAATGGGCAGATGGTATATTGGAGCTTGAAATATATATTACAAAGCATATTTATGCAACTACTAATTGCATTCCCTCTCTTAAAACAACGAACAAACATCAAGTTATTAAAAAAAGGACCTACAGATACTATCTCGATATTTCACTAGTAACAGCTCTGGTTTTATAAACCAGAGATTGATGTTTTAATTCAGTAAAAATAGCTGTCCATCTAATTACCATCTTTCCGATTTAATAAAATCAATATCATACTTCATTTACAATGCTATGTCAGCTTATTATTAATTAATGTCTTTGTATATACAAAGTTGACTACCTGCTTCTTATCGCTTTAAAGCTTTATCTCAATTTATTCTGGAAACAATAGCGTAGAAAATAGGTAATTTTTGTAACATGCCATATAAAATGTAATAAGTGTACTCCCTTCAAGACGCCTTTAATATTAAGTACCTTTCATTTACGCAGTGGTTTAGCATTATTAACGCTGAAGCACTTATTTGTGACCTAATTTACTTTATTTTTATATAAACAATTTAACATATAGGTATTCAAATACTTATTATATAAACATGTTATGTAATAGGAATTACCTAAAAGCACTGGCTCAACTAAAAAACGAGAAACTAAATATAAGATTCTCTTTGTTTAAAACACAATGTAAAATATATTATTAAATAATAATAATAATAAAAATCTTTATTTAAACTAAATGTACAGCATGCATACAATTAAGCAAGATACGTACAATACGATAAAACATTTATATATTGTTTAATTTGATGGAGCAATAAACATTTTAGCCCTGATTAGCGTTTGATCAATGACCCCGCACTAGGCCTGTAACCTGTCTTGCAGGGATCAGTATCCATGATTTCCTGTCCTTAAGTGTTGGATTTATTAGTATATTTAAGTAAATTACAATTTGGTAAAGAATTGGAATGTATTATAGAATTTATAAGTTTTTGAATGTTGGGACAGTGTACTGCATGTGTTAGTGGGGTCATTTTTTGAGTGTCATAAGTAGACTTTCGGACTGCTGATAGTTTAGCTGCATTAAATATTCAAATATCACCTTTTTACAGGCATAGTTGTTAAGAGGGAAAATATTTAACATTTTATAAAGTCTATTGTACAAATTCGGCACTAAAGAAAAATAAAAGCGGTGAGCGAAAATGGTACAACATTTGACGTTAGGGCAGATATTTTTATTTTCTTTTATTTTGAAAGCTTTGGGTTGAATTTAAGATAGCAATGGTAACGAAGTATGCAGTGAAGTATAAAAAGTTTACGCACTGAGAGTAGTTGGCAGTCCGTATAAAGTTGGATTAGTGGGGTATGGTAGGGTTTCTTTATCATTACTGAGTACAGATCTCTGCGCCTCTCTAAGGGGATCATAGTTGATTTGTGTGCGCTCCCAAGCTGAGATACAGTATGAGTAACGATTGACATATTGAAAATAGACTGTTTTGAGAAGTTTCGGTCACAAATGTTTCATAATCTCCTAAATACCCATACGAGTTTACGTATACGGCCTGATACAGCATTTAAATGGTGGTGCCAATTTAGAGTTAGTGTCGAGGTGTATTCGAGATACTTTATCACTTCAACTTTTGTTACAGGTGGGCAAGCACAGTCATTTCTGCATGTAACAATATCATACGAAGAACATACATGAGCCCTTATATCCTGAAGTCGGTCAAGAGTCTTATCTCTTCGGATCCAATATGGAATAATTTTTTTTTTATTCACATTTAACGTTAATAAGTTGTCTTTGAGCCATCTTGAGACTTTAGCGAATTCTTTCAGCAATCTGAAACACTTCATCTCATGTGTCTCCGTAGAATACCAAGGCAGTATCATCGGCAGAATGCAAAATTTGTCCATTACACAAATGTAGTTTGCAGAGTTCATTAATATATATTAGAAACAAAGTTGGGCCCAAAAACACTGCCCTGAGAAACACCATATAAAACATTAGCTTTAGGTACTTAAATAGTTACCTATTTTAATTCTTTGCTTACGTTCTGAGAGGTAACTTGAGAAGAGATCCAAAGTTGTGCCATGAACACCAATCTGTTCAAGTTTTGAGATTAGTATAGGAATTGATACCGTGTCAAAGGCTTTAGAAAGGTCTAAGAAAATACCCAGACATTTTCGTTTCATGTCAAGATTTTGACAACATAAGTCGGCTAGGGCGATAACTCATCCTCAGTTGACCTACCTTTCCTAAAACCGTTTTGTTAGTCTGCCAAAATTTGATTATGTTCCAAAAGCTATTCAATAGTTTGTTAATAATTTTTTCAAATATTTTAGACAAACTTGGTAGACAGATATAGGACTGTAGTTGCTTAGTGTCATTTCTATCACCTCCTTTATGTATTGGACTTACGGTTGCGATCTTAAATGCCTTAGGAAAAGTACCAGTCTCGATTGCTAGGTTAAAAAGTTTGGTCAGTAGGGAGCGATGTTATTTTTGCCAGTTTTAATAACTTGGGTGGTATGTTGTCCCACCCAGCAGCTGAGTCGATTTTGATGTTGTTAATAATTGATATAATTTCTGAGTCATCGTGGTAAATAGTGTACTAAAGAGTGGAGAGAATGCGACAATCCTACAGTAACTTTCTCATTTACTATTCCAGTAGATAATTTAATTTTTCTGCTAATTGATACCCCAGTGACAAAATATTTGTTACAGCATCAATAGAATTTTGTGGACTTTATGTATACTTAGGAGGTCATCTGGTTCATATCTGGGTTTATTCAAATTGCTAGTTGTTTAATTGTTCTTCAAGTTTTTTAGGATCATTAGAATTTTTAAGAAGTTCGCATGACTCGTAATTGTTTTTAAGGGTTTTCAACAAATTACTACAATACGTTCTGTATCGAGGTATGATCTTTTAAAATCTCATTGTGAGGATTTTCCTCTACTAAAGTATGCAATAAAATTACTATACGGATTTTATCGCGTTTATTTTACATTTTAAATTCCGACGTTTGAAAACTTTCCAGCGTCCGTGGTCACGGGTAGACTGAGATGTCATGCGTCTTCTTGCCAGTGCTGAAGGGTTTCCAAATCTTAATTTTATTAATTATTTTAATCTGTAATCCGACCTATGCAAAATGAACTGATTTTATCTGTACAGCCGGCAGTGGTATTATGCTTGAGTTTAAATTTTAATTTATTAATTATGGGATCCCAAGCAGGTGGTAGAACCCAACCATCTTCTCTATTGGAATTTGATGTTTTTTAATCTCAATAGCCTCACTGGATCATCCTTGGTAGGAATCGGTGTTCTTTAGCGAGGATTTGTGGTCGATCAAATCTGATGTGATGGTTTGGGTGATTTAAGGTATGGTCACACACTGCCGACTTGTTGGGTCTTTTATGTTTAAAAATTTTACAAGTAGTGAGAACCATATCTAGAAGTTAATATATTTCATCTTAGATGAAATACTCTCAATGGATTATACGAGAACGTTTTATTGCTTATCGAAAGTATATATTAGTATGTTGTGAATTAAAAAAATAAAAAACCCGTCCCTGTAAACTGTCTACCAAACTTAGTCCTATCGCCAAACGTGCCTCACAGTGCCATCTATCAATTTTGAACACAGTTGTACACAAAGTACTTTTGACATCACACCGTCTTACAAATGGGTTCAAGATAGGGAGGCACTCTCGAAAACTGTGTCATAGCGCCGCTCAAGTAACGCTCCCCATAAGCTACTATAAGAGAATGTGAGTGACACGCGTCTTTCTTACTCGTGCGCAGTTGGTCGGCTTAAGCCAAAGAGAGACATAGAGAAAGAGAAAGAGGGACATGTTTACCGGTTCATGCCTTGCGTGTCTCTTACATTCGAGCGTTCTTGCCATGGGTGTAATCAAATAGTGTCTGTATTCATATTTACACGTGCAAGTTAATTGTCAGCTGATTGTGTAGTAAAAATTAAGTAAGATTCGTCGATAACAACAAAAAAAACAATGAATGTAAATAATTCTACACTGATATTTGAACATGATAAGATATGATTGATTAAGCATAACAGTGAATAGGTTATTTAATTATTTAATCTTTTTGCACAAGCTGTACAGAGCCGCCTCCGTTAATGCCAATGCAATTTTTAACCTTGGGGTGAGGCAGAGATATAGTGGGAAGGTGCATTAACAAGTTAAAAATAGGAAAAACAAACAAAAAAATATTTTTAAAAAATAAATATGTACTCAAAATAGAAAAGTTTTACATAACATATAATAATACATTATGTATAATAAATATACTGAATACATACTTGAACATATATGTAAATAACATAAAAATAAAATACATTAAATAATATAATTACACATATATACATAAACCTACATGAATAAAATATTTAAGTCCGATGATTTCATTTAAGTGTCGAAAAATTTTATAAGCAAGTGCTCTTTTACCTTTACCTTAAAAGTTGTGCTACTGTTAGCCATCTTGATTTCTATGGGTAATGCATTCCACAGGAGGACAGACTGAACGAAAAAAGATAAATGTACGAGGTCAGAACGGTGACTAGGGCATTGAAGCACACGCGTATGCGTCGAACGAAGACTCTTGTTGCTGACATCACATAAATATTGAAAGTGAGAAGAATAATAAGATGGTGTATTGGAAGAATGGAGAAAAAGTGTTAAGGGTTCATAGGGATCGTCGCTGGCGAATAGGCAACCACTTAAGTTGGAAACGATGCGCGGTTATATTTACGTAGATTAAAAACGAATTGAATGCAGTTACTAAGAAGTCGGTTAAGTTTGTTGAGGTGATCTGCACTCAGGTCAAGATAGCACACGTCACCATAGTCGATTAGGGGAAAAATAAGGGCCTGCACGAGCGTTAATTTCTTCTGAGAGGGCAAAAACTTTTTTAACCGGTAAAGGCATCGCAGGACTCCTATCACTTTCTGCACAATATTTGAAATTTGTCTGTTCCAACTTAAAATATTATCTGTATGTAGACCTACATTTTATACACTTTCACTGAGTTGAATGTGTTCACCAGTAAAAATTTAGTTATTTTAAAAATTTATTTTTCCTTCTGGTAGCGTTATGTTATGGTAGTGTTGTATTAAATAAAAAAAAAAATGTATAAATCGTTCGCAACCAATCATAACTTCTCTAACCTGTCAAACCAAAGTTTTTAAACAGACAAACGGAGACTACCAATCACTACGCGAAGTGGTAAAAGCGCTTTTTACAAAATCAAAGATTTAATGTGAATTAGTTTAATTTGCATTAATATGATTCAAATTGATTATTAATATTTAAAACAAATTAAATGGATCCAAAAAAATCAAATAATAATTAATTTAATATGCATAAATGTTGAATTGTATAGGTATTATAAAAAAATGTTATTTGAATATTTTGAATAATCATTATTATATGATCCTTCTTCCTACATAACAAATGTATATTTACATTACAATCATTCTACCACTAAAAGACGTTTTTACGTATAGCTTTTGCCCCTAACCAATTTTTTTTAAATGTCAGATTTTTTAGAACGTGATTAATGTTAATTAGTTTTCAGGAAATAATTGAATTAATGAGAAGTAAAAAATATAATTTATTGAAATGGGATTTTTTAAAATTTTGATTAGTTTTAGGCTGGCGAAGAGATGTACAATTCGGAGCTGTATTAACGGACGGGGTGACGGGGAAGAATTTCTTTGTTTATAATAAAATGTCCCTTTGACTAGCTTAATATTTATGCTGTTTTGTTATAGTATAAACAAATGTTAATGATATAGTCCCTGTTTATCATATTTTATTATAATTATTATATTAAAGGTAAAATTTATGTCTTCCTTGCATCAAGACCATAAATTACTGTATACTTTTTACCTCTAAAGAGTATATGACGTAAAACCTTTTGACTTGCGTTATGCTTGAGCCGAGAACAATTATTGTTGCTATTAGTGTTTTTTATGTAATAATAAGAAATAATACTTTGCAAGTGTGGTTACTCATCATAATAAAAATTAGTTCAATTTATCCACAATATGCAGAAACTTTAACTGTATACTTAGTTCATGCTTTGTAGAGCGCAGTAAATAAAAATGTATTTAATTTGCAGCATTTAAATATAAATATACTTAAATTTAAACCTTCCATAAATCCTATTACAGTGTTGCGTAGAACTTTTCACTACTTAAAACTGCCAAACTGCAAAATGGACCTAACACAAATTCAAAGGCAAAGGAATGGAAGCTACAAAGACTTCGATGTGTGACTTCTTTGTGTTAACAAGTTTCTTTACATTTAAAGATGGTTAGATCTACCTCTATTGCACAAAGCTTTTTTAAGGTGGTGAAACCTAATTTTGTTCCTATGGAAGTTAAACACAATTTTTATTACAGCAACATGGAATTAAGTCAATATTAATTAGGATAAATATGATGTAACTGTATTTTCTTACTTAAAAAAATGGTTTCGTTCCCATCCTGGTAACCGAATTTTACATAGAACAGGTTACATATAGTAGGACTTAGCAAAAAATTACAGTTAAAGACATCGCTTTTATTGTTAAATTCCGAGGACAACGCTTAATAAAAAGGGATATAAATTTGGCTTAATTACTACGATGATTATATTTAATATTAATTTATCTCTCAATTAATTTACCTCTATTTCTACAAATGGTTCTGGTATGAAAGTAACCATATTTCGGTGAATAAAAAGTTCTAATATATTCACAAATAACAATACAAAAAGTTGAGTTACAAGCCAAATGTCGTGGGTTTTATTCCTGCTGAAAAAAATTGTTTTTCGTAGTTGATATAAGGTAATGGTTAAGATAGACCAAAATAGGGATAGATAATTTCTGAAAGCTAGTAGTGTTTAGATCACAATGCAAGCTTTTCTCTCCTCTTGGTTATAGCGTACCCAGTGCAGACTCGAAATAACTCATGGCAACAAAGTAGCGTCATACATCTCACGGTCTAATTGATTCGTTGTTACGGGTTACTTCTTTTATATTAATTCCAACTATAAATTGAATAAACTATTATAAGACGTATCTTTTAAGAACACTTTGCTTGTTCTAAACTTTAAATACTCCATTTTGTGTATGTTTTATGTGTGTACTAATTATTTTGAACTTTGCAGAACATCTACTTACTACTTATTAAAGAGCAAGTTAAGTACGAAATTTGACAAAAGCATTTCGTATTTACAGAGTTCCTTAAAGTTTTAATTGAATCTACAACTTGCTTACGATAGCTCTCTGCTGTATGACTGTTTGTTAAAACTAAACTATCAAACAAAAAGTTTTATTAAATAGCTAATATATTTAAGATAAAATAACTGCAGTTTAACTCTGTATTAATCTTGGATATTGTTTATGCCAATTTTCAAACAACAGAAATAGAAAGTAGCATAATCTAAATATTTTTTTACCAGTGGACCTATTAATCAAGTGTGAAATGAAATTGAGTCTGAATCCGATGGAACGAAAAACCGACACAACCGGAGAGAGATCAGGCCTCAGGGCCGACTTTTTATATGCCCATCTGACGCATGTAATACGTACTTTACATAATCAAATAATCAGCTCACTCTGCCCTAACTTACGAGGAAACAACTTAATGTTTGTTGAGTCCCCGCAGCATTCGAACCTACGACCTCTGGTTTCTAAAGCACAAATCCTTACTACTAGTCTACGGATCAGTACGGGTGTATGGCAGTGACATACATAAGTACAGAATAATATGTGTACCCATACAAGTAAGCTTCAATAAAAATGTCTTCAAAAGTAACCAGTTTCAAGGTTAGAAATTAGACTTAAACATTGTCCAATAAAGCGCGGTCCAGTCATATGTCATTGTTTATCAAAAAATTTAACATTAAATACAGAACAGATATTTCAGTAGTGATCTTTGTCAGCTAGTTTAACAGTGAATGTCTTTGTTTGTTTGTTACTTTATAATTATCTTTAACGGAATATTTTTACACCTCTATGCAATAGAGGGTTATGGACCGTATCCCACTACGCTGAAACAATGCGGGTTGGCCAACATTGATAAATTGCCCGCTTGGTGATGGGTCTATTTTATAGTAAACTTCTATATGTAACGTTTTAAATGAAAATTGATACACATGCGCAGTACAGTACTTTTCCTTCCTAGCCAACTTTAATAAAGAAGGTAATCAGGTTTGTCTTGTTATTCTAGTAAGAGTAGTAAGCTTATTGATTTAGTTCTTTACTTATTTTTTTGGAAAATATCTACTTTAATATGATATTTTCTAAAAATACTATTTTTACAAAAGAATAATATTTTACATCGCAATTTATATAATTGGTAGTAAGTAATTTCATAGAGTATATAATGAAACATTGGATTGGTTTATTAGTGTTTAATAATTTAAGGCACTGGTGGAGGGGTTTTAATAACTTATATAAGGAAACTATTTTTTACAAATTGGCCTTTTTGGAAAAACCTATTATTAAAAATATTACCTTTAAATGGTCATCTTACCTATTTTTAAATTATATGAAAATTCGTCATTTCACATCATCAACCCTTGGTTAGTTCACCGGACATAGGCCCTCCCCTGCTTCCCGATCTTCAGCTATTCTCATCGCCCAGGCTGCCAATTTGAATTTCCTCCATCTTGCCCGGGGCATCCCAAATACGTTTGGACCTCGGTCTCCTTTCGGGATTTCCGACTCCAGCGGTCTCAGTTCTCGGTATATGAAATTTTTTTTAATATTATATTAGTCTCTTTTAAGCTTTGGAATATAAATATTTAAAAAATACTGTGTTTGAAAAAAGTTAGAAAATTTACACTTAAATTTTACTATAATCTATTCAATTTTTTGGAAACCGTATGTTTTATTTAAAGTGTATATAAGATTAAAAACTTTGAAAGAACAACTTTTTTAATAGGAATTATAACTATTTATTTTGGTATGCTTAATTTTATATAAAAATAATGTATACTTTTTTATCTGATTGATTTAAATTTTAAAATGAAAAGTTTTTTGGGAATTTTACAAATAATATAATATTTTCTTTAAACACATGGTGAATAATTAAAACCAAAAATATTATATATATATTTTAACTTTCTATTTAAAACGGCATAAAGCAAATCTTAATTGTGGAATTCGAATATTCTTCCAGGTTGAATAATCCAACATAGTGACATGGTTTCCGTTCCCTACCCCCTTATTCATACTAAGGATTAAACCTCGTTTAAGGAAGCCCTCAAATCTTAAATTGGAGACATTTATATCGGATAAGAAAATACAATATAATATGAATACACGCAAGCAATACATAAGAAATTAAATTTGAATCATTGATATTGTGTTTTAAGCATTTAGGCAATAAAAAATTCAGTGTAGTTTGAGCTTCTCATTATTTCATTTAAATAAGTTAGTGAAGGTAAATTGCGACTGGTCACAATTTATGTGATAAAAAAGTTGCATCCAATTTTGGTTCGCAAAATATTATTTTGATACTGACTATGCAGCAAAAGTAACTTTTAAATGCATGAAGTCCGTCGATTATCTGTTTATGACGTTGTTAATAATTCAAACAAATATTTTGGTTAGGTACAAGGGATTTTTAGTTAATAATTCATATTTTCTTATCATAACAGTACAATTACTTACATGATGCTGGTATTACACAATCTTCTTGCTTCAATTACCAATTATTACTAAACTCTGCTATTTACCTTTGTTCGATCACTGATCGAAAATTGAGGTCAAGAAATGCTTTTACTGTCATAGGATTCACCTAACTTACTTACTCAGTTTATAGATAGACCTACTGGCATCTTACCTCCACAACCAATAAATAATATGCATTCGATATATGGTTTAGTTGTCGCCGTATTAACAGTAGCGTCCTTTAACGTCTCTTAAAGATGATCTTTATGGTATTGACTGTTTACATGCCCATTCAGGGCATTAGCCCATACTGCCCTATCTAACAAGAAAACAATAATAAAACTAAAGGCTTTCCCCGCAGGGCTGGAACCTACAGTTTGTAAATCAAGGGCCAAGATTACTATTTAAATTAATACATACAAATTAGGCAACCTTAAAGCGAGCACTGCAATACGTGACTATTTCTTTAATCAAAAAGTACACCATAAAGCTTATAATTTTTATTTATGTTTTTGTTTTCAAAATTATGAAATGAAATAAAAATGAATAACTATAAGGATGGATAAAATGGTTTTAATAAAAATGAGTGGCTGATATTGCAAAAATATTTAAAGATCTAAACAATGCGACATATAGCAAATGGGGACATTATCTTTAAATATTTACAATTTAAGATAAAATGAATGGGTTGGAGAAATATGTATAAATATCAATGTAAGACATTGATATTTCTTACAAACATTTTAAGTTTAAATTTATTAATCAGTTTTGAATTAACACAAATACATTATTCATAAAGGCTAGAATTTACTAAACTAATTGTATATTTTAAGCAAAGCCACTTAAATTGGACTTTACAGGAAGCTTGTTCAAAAACTTTCATTCAGAGTTTAAACGCTGAACATTTTCAAAGAACTCAATGAAGTAAGCTAAGTACTAAGTGTTTAAATATTGATTAATAATGAACTTAAATTTCATCTTTGTCAAATCAATCATTACCATAAATCAAGGAATCAAATATAAGCGAAAAATAATGTTATAAAAACCTTAATAACATAGAGTGCCCATAGAGTTAGTGATATGAATTCAAACCTAAAACCTCCACTTTGCAAAATTTAACATAAAAACAATGTTGTAAGAAAAATTAAAATAAAATTGTGACATGTTAACATGTGTAAAAATAAAGGATCACCACCAATGTTAACTTTTTGCTATCTTTGGGATGTAAAATTTAAATTTAGAATCTACTTTGCAATAATTCAAAATTCAGTATACTAAAATTTTAAGCTAAAGTTATCAAAATAATTATAGTTATAATGTTTTTGCAGCTTATATATCTTAACGTATTTTTGTAAGCCTTTGCAATCCGAATTGAGTTCTAATTTTTGAGGACCAAATTTTGTTCCCAAATGGTTAATACAAAATAGGCTGATAACCCTACTACCTGGAAAGTAAGTTTTGCTTTTGGTGTCCCTGTGGATCATCAACATAGCATGAGTATCTATAAATTTCTTAGTACTGTAAATTTTTATTAGAAGATGAAGTAAACTTCTTATGCGTAACAAATTAATTGAAGCAATCTAGTGCATAGGTGACATTTATTAAGTGACATTTTTAAATTTAGCACGCTGAATTTAAAGGATCCTTTAAGTATTAGTAAACTTGAGCTAATTCTATTTCTTTTTTAGCTATTTTCTACCATGTTTTGGTCCAAAAATGCCTATTCAATAACCATTATTTTTCTATTAAAATGCAATAAAACCACCAACCCACAACCTTACGACTTATGCGCCGCTATGTTTACCATTTCTAAGACAATCATGTGGCAATTTGGTATCTAGTAATGTATTATCTTACCTCGAATTATATTTTTTTTATTTAAGTTTACTGTAATGTCATAGAAACTAGTATATTAAATATACAACGATGTTTAATATTTTTTTACTCCTGCAAAATACATGATTAGCTTCGTAGTCCTAAATATTCCGGTCATGTGACACCTTAAGGTTATTATAAAAATACTGTCTGATTTAATCGCGTTGTAACATCCATATTCAAGAGAAAGATTGAGGCTGTGTTCGTATTGCTGCCTCTTCCCTCTACTTTAGATGGAATTTCCAACTTACAAGCGGACCCTTTTGAAGTCTTTTAAAAGCTCACTCTTCATTAAGTTGACAATTTTGTTGGTAAACGTAAACAACAATTTACAGTTGGCAAAGTCACATTTCACGTCTGATTAATTAGAACAAAGACATCATCATTTCAATAGAATAGATTATTTAATGTTACTTTATGGGATTAAATATTTAAATACTTATAAAATTACTGCCATTAAAAGATAACTGTATTTCGATATGTAAAACCGGGTCTAATTTTGACTCCAAAACGAACCTCTGTTATCCTAGTGACCAAATATATAACAAATATCTGGACCGTCGGGAATATTGTTAACTAATTTTAAATGTTTAACTTTACATTCGTACAATACAAAACCAAATTAGATATAAGTTACTTTGTTTATGAAATACCTGCAGAGATCAATCAACAGGGCACAATTAAGCTCCAGATCAACGTTTGTGTCCCGAGAGACCGAGTGAAACCAAACACAGTAAGTCTTGCCACAGTTAGAGGATATGGGCTTTATATTAAATCAGGCCTAAGACAGAAAATTTCAGTTTTTACTATCTATAAAGCAGTAGCTCACCGCAAGACCCAGGAGTATCAAAGCTGGATTGTGTATCTTATGTTTTTGACTTCTTCTATCATCGTTCATAGTTATGATAATTAATATATTATAAGTTTATGATACACATACGTTTAATTATTTCATCGCATAATTAATGTTACAAAAACTGCATCATTGCAACTCTACCAATATTTATTATTTATCATTACCAAAAACTATAATTTGAATAATATTTATCATAGAAGATACGTTAATATCAGTCATGCGATTAAAATTAATCAGCCGTATATCAGTATTTAATTATAATTTACAAACAGTTCCTTTATTTTAATCAGTTATGAATATGCTAGTTTTATCATAATTTAATAACACCATGACTAAACAAATATTTAAATATTTTTTTTAGTAATATGCTTCATAATAATATGCATAATAGACAAAGTTTTTATTTAATTTTTCATTTAATATATTTATTTTGAAAAATATGTTCACGACTGTATAATGTTTTCCCTAATATAAGCATAAACATTGAAATTAACATTTTCATTTTTGCATGACAACTTTTATTTTCTTACACTCTATTTCAAGTTAAAATTAAAAATATAATTTTACTACAAATATTTTATATAAATATTTAATGTGATTCCAATTTTTTGTTACTTGTTGTTTCGAAAGTAAACAAGTTTTTACATATTTTATTCTTAAGTAATAAATAACTAAAACGTATGGAATATCAAAGTAAGTAAGTAGTGTTTTCTTTCTCAAATGTCATATTTATTGCCTACTTGAAATTAAAAAAAAACTGTTGTTGTTTCTATTTTATTGTATATAAAATTTGTTTACTTTCCAATGTGGATAAATTAATAATATTCCATTTATATTTTCTTTTGTAAAATGAAAGACATTTAATATGAAATAATTAAATTAAAATATTTATTTTTTGAAAATATGTTTAAAAGTTAAATCATCATCAATGAACAATAAATTACCAATTATTTTAATTTTTTTGAAATTGTTAAAAGGGAAAAAGGTTTTTAATATTATTGTAAGAAGTTAAATTAGAACCAGTCAAAATGGGCTTGAATTATTTTCGTCTTTTACTGGCGCTCGTGAAATGGCAACAAATGTTCATTATGATCAATGGAGCAAAAAAAGGGCCATTTATTAAATGGCTTATAAAGTTTTGGGATTAAAGAATGAATCAACAAATTTCCATTTTATTCTTCACTAGCAGTCCGTCCATTTCTCCGTTAATTTTAAATGTTTGGAATGGATTTTTAAAAGGTATTTTGTTAATCGGAATAATATGGTTTGCTAGTTGCTAAAGATTTGTTTCAAATTGTTTTAGTAATTTTGGAACATATTTAAAACATTTGTTTGATTTAAATATGGAAAGATACAGGAACGATTTGTTTTCATTATTTTAGTTTTCTATTAAATGAATAGAGGAATGGATAAAATATTATAAAACAACTCATGCCATTCCTTTCCAAGAAACAAAATGCTCTTATGCACTTTATAAGAGTATTTAATTTTTATATTTAGTAAATTAGCTTATATCTATTTCTCGTTAACCCAGAGTCATAAATTTGAATTTACACAAGATAAGCAAAAATTTATCAGCCAGTAGTATTATTATGAAAACAAAGTAAACGCATAGTCGTTTTCCCCGCGAGATTCGAACTCACGACCTCCGGTTTATACAGCAAGGGCCAATACCGCTAGGCTACCAATATCAAGTACGAACGAAGTGAAAAATATTAAACAGCAATATAATATACATGAAGTGTACATTATATTGCTGTTTGATATTTTTCACCAAGTATACAAAAGATCATTCTTTGTACGGAAATATTCATGTTGTATTCTTGAAGAAATCATTGGAACGGATACCATCTAATAATTTGTGTGTGATATCACAATGTGATTTCAACATAGATATTTTAAATTATAATTGAGTATTGACAATTTTGACAAGTTCAGTTAAATAAAGGGGTACCATATAACAAAAAATCGATAAAATTAAGGATTTAAAACTTAACTTAATAGTATTATATTGGTTTACTATGCAAGTATTTTTTGTGCCTGAACCTTACCTTATTCCGTGGTGCCCAACTTTCTTCAAACAAAGAGCAAAATCTCGAGAGCCTTCCTTCCCATCCCGGCGTCCAACACCCGTGACGTTTAATTTGTTGGTAAAAAGCAATGCACATGGCATTGTGTTTTATTGGTGTTCTTTAGCTGAATATTATTTAATATTGTAAAGAAAATTACTTATGAATAGAAATAAAACGTAAGTGACGAGTTAAATGAAAAGATATGACTTATGATAAATGCCAATTAAACACATAAATTAAAAAAAAAATGCAAAATAAACTTTGTTTGCTACTAACTAATGCCCGCGAGTAACTAGTAAGTTATCATGGGTTCCACTTCTAATCAATCCAGAATTTACTGAATGACAGATTTTACTGGCATCTAGCCTTCGCGACTCAAGGAGTAAACTGCATCTACGGATGAATAAGTTATTTTATTATTATTATAAAATAATTGAACAGGCAGCCAATAGCTGATATGTCCATATCTACACTAGTGATTTATCGCAATTAAAAGTGGTCCATTTGTCATATTGTTTTTAAAACATTCAGAAAACTGTATGACATCTTGAGACCAAAGCATTCCATGTAGTTATTATCTGTTGTTTATTCTATGGATATCCAGTGATTGTGTTTGACTTAGCATGTTTGAGGTTCATATTGTTTGGTCTAGCTCTGGGTGTAGCCTGAGTTAAACATTGATGACATGTTTGCACAGTTGTATTTTTGTAAGTATTTGTATGCCTCCTATTATATCTCCTCTGTGTCGACGATCACTCAGTGTTGGCAGCTTTAGTTCCTCAAGACGCTCATTGTATGATTTTCGGCGCAAACACACTGGAAGTTTTGTTACTTTTCTTTGCACACTTTCAGTTGATCTCTGTCCTTTACAAGGTTATGGGTTCCAGATCTGGAATGCATATTCCAATAGTGGACGAATATAGGTTTTGTCAATTTTGACAGGGTAGAGGGTTTCAGGTGCTGAAATGCTCTTCGTACTACATACACTAAGCTGTTTGCCTTTTTGACAATGTGATCTATTGCTTGGCCCATTTAAGATCAGCTGAATTATTACACAAGGTCCTTTTTGATGTCACTGGAATTACCCTTGTGTGTGTTAATGTAGTAGCTATAGCCAGGGTTTGCTTCCCTATTGAGTACTGTCACTTATTTGGATTGAGTCTAATAAGCCATTCCTTAGTCCAGTCTTGGATTCGGTCTAAATCTGCTTGCAATGAAACATGGTCTGATAGAGGGTTACCAAAATTTAACATCATCTGCAAAAAACAAGCTTCAGACTGGATAATTCGCGAGATCAACAACATAGGTATAAAAGGGTTGGTGCAGTACTGATCCTTGGGGCACCACTGAGGACCTCTTTGGGCTAGAACAATATTCATCCTATCCCACTGAAAGTCTCTATTTGTCAGATAATTTTCCACCATTTTAAAAGTTTCCTCTTATGCCAAATGATCAAGTTTAGTGATTAATCGTTTTATGGGGTACTTTTCAAAAGCCCTTTCAAAGTCTAGATAAAATAGTCAGTTGGTTTGTTTCTATCAAAATCACTAGCCATTGTAAGCAGAGTCAGCCAGATTAGTTACTGTAGACCTTTTTCTAAATCCGTGTTGTTCTTTGGCACAATGTCAGTTTCCATTATAAAAGATTTTAGCCTGTTACATATTATTTTTTCCATACATTTGCATGCAATGCTGGTCAAACTTATAGGGCGATAATTTGCAGGATCAAGTTTATCCTCATTTTAAATACTGGTGTTACTATTACTTTTCCATTCTTTGGGCAATTCACATTTTCAAAAGAAGTTGTCATAATATTTGTTAATAGTGGTGCTAGTTTTTCAGCACTGTTCTTGAGAACAATGCTGGGATATCATCAGGACCACATGCAGAGTCAATCTTTAATTTGGACAATACTTTGTAACTGCATCACAGGTAAATGTTATGTTTTCTAGAATTTCTCTGCCCTGGGTATATTCCTAACTGTTATCGATTTACTTTCTGGTTCTGTGAATATACCCTCTAAATTCCTGTGCAAAGACTTCAGCCACAGCAGTTGGATTACAGACTAGATTGCCACATTGTTTTGCCACTGCAGGTGGAATGCTCACCTTAGATGACAGGCAATGTCTGAGATATCCGTAGAATCCTTTGTCGCCTTTATCAATTATTTTCGACTCACAGTCTGCCTCATCTTTCTTGCGACAGCGATACACTTATTATTGCATTCACGATATTTATTATAATTAAAATCAAATTATTTGCCCGATATGTATCCCAGAGCGATTTTTTCTCAAAGTAGTTCTTTACTTCATCTGTCATCATGGCTTTTCATGTTGTAATATTTCTTTATGTATTTGAGGAGCATGTAAATTCAATGCAGTGTGTAATAAATTATTGAACTCATACCACTGCTTTTGTACTGTACTAGACATCAGATTTTTTCATACATAACTTCTAACTTGTTAGTCAGGTCTAAGTTACAGTTTGTAAAATTTATACGATGCAGATTTGCCTTAAACACTTTTCTCTTTTGTTGGTTAATAAGAAGCTGGATGTCAAATTCAATTACACAGTGGTCACTTTTCCAATAGGAGCTGAATATCTATTGCTGTAATTAACTGTTTTGTCATTTTGTAAGAATTAAGTCTAACAAAGATGGTTTGTTATCGTTTCGAAAACGTGTTGGTTCATCCACAAGTTGATTTAAATTTAAATCAAAGTATATGTTTTGAAAGTTTAGCGGATCCATTCAATTTTGTTCACTACTAAGCATATAATGTCACTGTAATTGAAGTCACCAGCTATAATAATTGTGTTTTTGTGACGCTTTCGTATATTCTCGAAGAGCATTGAGTCGTTTGAGCAACCATTCATCTTCACAATGTCTATGGGGTCTATATACTGCAACTAGTAAGAAATGGTGGTTACATACTTGAATATCGAGGAATAAGCTTGGTTAGGGTCATTTGTATAAGTCTCATTAGGTTTGACCTATAATTGGTTGATTGTAAACAGTGTTTGATACGTAGATTGCTACCCCACCCCTTGAAGCCTGTTGCCTTGTGCTCTGTTTTGTGCTTCCTGTCCAGTCTGTACAAGGGAATAACCTGGCATGCCATAACATCCTAGATCACTAGTTTTCAGCCAGGTCTCAGACAAGATTATAAATGTTGGCTGTTTCTTATTAACCCTCAGTAGTAAGTGATCAAATTTGGAGTTAGAGAAGCTATGTTGGTGTATAAAAGGTTAGGTAGCATATGGGCTGATATTCTGGGCAGTTAGTTTTTGAATTAATAATCTTTGGAACACCTCTTATATATTTTATTGTTAAATCTTGCTCACCATTTTCCAGCTTTGTCTGAAGTTCTTTGCAGAAGTGCACATAGCTCCTCCCTCTGCTTTGGGGTTTGGTCATTAAAAATTTTAAGAGGCTTTTCCACCAGTTTACTTTCTTTAAAGTTTCAATGCTGAATTATGTGATGCAAAGGTAACTTTTACTAGACGATTTCCGTCAGTTTTTTTTCCAAGCCTTACTACTTTAACAACATCACATTTTTTCTAGCCCAATATCCATTTTCTTTTAATCGTTCACTAAAGCTTCATCATGTTCTTGTCTAGTCGAAGCCTCTGTAGACTCACATTCTTTCATGTTTGCAATAACAACATTTGAGGCGCGCCTATTACGCTCCTGCCATTTCATGAAGAGTTCACTACTCAGTCAGAGATTTCACTAGGAGAGCTTGACTCCTTCCTTAACTGCTGCATATCCTGTCTTACGGCTTCGACAGTTTTAATTAACATGGGCACTTGAAACAGCCCCTCACGGCATTGTGAGCAGAGGAAAATCATAGTTCTTTTTGTTTTGAGGCCCATTACTTAATCTCACTACTGGTAAGGCCACTACAGGAAATGCAAGATGGCGTTTACATCCATCACATTGAACCTTATCGATTCCAAAGCTTACATCACAATTAAAGCACTGAGTAGTAGACATTTTGCAAACAATTTTTTAAACCCTTTTTTCCAAACACCAATATTTCACTTTATTCTTAATTTTTTCACCGATATGTTGAGGTTATACAATAACCAAATATCTTTTGTATGGTTAAGGATCACTGAGATACACTTCCACAAGTATTAAGGTCTTGATTAAACAGTTATGACACGTTTTAAGAGTATCAATTGCTATTTAAGATTTTAAGTTAATTTAAATCACGACAAACACTAGTAGTTGCTTTCGATCTGTGGGTAGGCAGAAAAAAAGTTGTTGTCAGAATTTAGAGTTCTGCTCAATAATCTTTCTTTCTGAAAATTTAGTGGTCAACGACCAAGTTTAAAGAAGCAATATGGTTGGTTATGTAGCAGTTTATATCTTATTCTAAGTGTTGGGTTAAATCTTGTTGCCATTTTATAGGATAATATTTTCAATACATAATGTTTATAATGTCCTCTTATGAAACATTAAAAATATTTGCAACAGCCAGGATGTCTTTGCTTACAATTGCTAACAAGAGGGTTTGTAAAGATAAACTTTTCCCTATATGTGTAACAGGACTTCCTCGCACCTTCTATTCTGGTCAGTACGCTAGGGTAAACTATGTTGCCTTATTGCCCAATAGCCTTAACAAGTGCTATATATTATTAAATCTGGAATACAAAAAAACACCGAAGAATACAAATTTTATTATTTTATTTTAGTTATTAAAAACTTTTTATATTATCCGAATGAAATGTATATTCTATTTTATTCAAATAGAATAAGCTGGCTTGTGACTGGCTTAACGTCTATGAAGGTAAGCATGGGATTAGGAGCTTGTTTTCTCGCAGCACTTGCTTGACATTCTGCAGCCTAGTAGCCAAGTGTAGCTCGTTACAGATTTTCCGTACTCTGACACAGAAATTTGCCAACAGTAACTAACTGTGCAGAGGGTGATGGGGGTCCCCAACGTATTTATTTTTTTGGGTTTGTTATCTAAATACTATAAACCACATTTTGTAGATCGGACGATGTATCTTTGGGGATATACCATGCAAGAGCATTTACTCTTGATAAAGTCTGTTTAGATTGAGTGACAGGAGGGCACGGAGTCTCGATAGAAAACTATTTTACTATACATCGTTTGAAACTTTTTTAACTTCATGCCTTTATTCGTTAACCCTAATTTACTTTACTTCCTCCGTAGCCTAGTGGTATGGGCGTGTGCTTTAGAAACCGGAGGTGGGTTCGAATCCTGCGGGGATTGAACAAATTTTCATTGTTGTTTCCTAGTTGGATAGAGCAATTTGAACTGATCACCCAATTGTCTGAAAAGTATGATGATCTATGCGTCGGATGGGCATGTAAAAATTTAGTCCACCCACAACCCGCAATGGACTAGCGTGGTGGGATACGATCCAAAACCTCCTTATACACCCCATTAGGGGAGTCCTATGTCCAGCTGTGAACTATCACAGGCTCAAGATGATCAATTTACTTTAAATCTACAGGATTTACAAGAATATAATTCACATTTTCTAAGCTATTTTTAATATATTATTGATATTTCATTTAAAACATCACACATTTTTTTACGGTTTAAACACAATCACGGTTTTCATAGCACAAAATGTGTCTGTCTATGCTACGTTTTTAACCAGTGAAAAATCTTGTTGAATGTTTGAAAGCAAATTGAATCCGAACTGGAATGAGAGCCAAACTTTGCGGACGACTAAAGGTTTTATTCTATTGAAATGGTAGTTGTAGATAAGCTTTTTCGTGTTTTTTCTGTCATTGTTTAGTCTTTTAAAATGGATCAGATACTAACGTAAAGTCAAAACTATTTTATTCGTATGTGAATGTTGTTATCACAAACATGCACATAAATACAACCAGAGTTTAAAACATTATCCAATAATTCACAAAATGATCAAGAATGTAAAGAAGTTTAATTAACTAAGAAAAAATATTTACTTCGTGTTTAACAGGCTCGAATTAGTCGTATTTCGACTTATTAAACCCTGACGGTTATTTCAAGCACATCGAGATACACACATATCTCATCTTAGTCTGCCCGTAATAATGGATGCTGAAAAGAGTCCGGAACGTCGGGAATAAAGAGATATGGGCTTTATGAAAACATTAAGCACACAACTACTCCGATATATGTAACCGTAAATGATTAATCAATAAGAAAGTGGATTTGACATAAATAATATTATTTTTAAAATGTACCTAACGGTTTAAATCTTTTCTAACTTCTATATTTCGGAGCCAGACTGGTATGGAACGTTGGATGGAGTTCGAAAATAATTGTGAAGAAATTAAATAATTGTAAAAAACCTTTGTATATTTTATATATATATATATAAATATTGAAAATTTAGTCATTACTATTATAAGAAAAGTTTAAATAACATTAAAATTGTGCAGAATTTGTTCATACATAAACTATCTCAATTATTTCATGCAATACAACGTCACTAACGATTATGGCCGTTTATATGATAGTACAGGGTTTATTGACTAAAATTTATTTTAATGCTGTTACGCACAAAACGGTCTAAACTACTCTGATTATAATAAACTAAGCATTTGTTATTTGGTCAAATATAAAACCAATAAAATTTCGTTATCAGTCGAAACCAATTTAAAAATATTACCTTAATACTTCTTCTAGCTTCTTTTATGAAATGTACATATTTTATGTTGCTTCATAAAATATGTACATTTTATGTATTTAATGTACTTTTAAAAATATGTATGTATGCAATAAAGTATGAATGAATTTTAAAATAATAAAAATTCAAACATAAAGATTAGAATCCTAAGGTACAGAGGCAGGCAAAAATAGTATAGAATTGTTTAAATTATTGTGTAAGGGATTGTTTTTTGTTTCTAGATAAACAAATTCTGAAATCGAAGATAATAAAATGAATTTACAGACACTGATCTTCGTAATACTTATTCTATCTTAAGTCCACTACTCATTTATATTTATAAAAGAATTTTAATAGAAAGTAAATATTTGTTATGATTCTCAACTATCATAAAATTATTTTTTATTTATTAAAGCTTTATGCACAAGTAAGTACAAAGGAACTTAATGCCAAAAGTCAATCTTTGGGTGTACAGAGAAATTTAGGTAGGTGCGTGATATTTAACAAAACAAAGGAAGATTTTTAATAAGCTTAAAGTTTATGTGTGTATACATTAAAACAAAATAACTATATATCATTAATAAAATGACGACAGGAATATTATACATATTCTATACGTTAACTTACTTAGTTAATACAAATACAAAAACATAAATAAATATATATATAAATATACATGTACATATATATTGTAAATATAAATATATACATATTTTATAAAGTTTAAGAAAAATACATTGTTCATACTATCCTTTGCACTTTATCCGCAGAAAAAATAAAACC